>CM064549.1:2465816-2566333 GCA_032716605.1 Paralithodes platypus
TTTTATCATGTACTATAAATATTCCTCTTTCCACTGATATATGATACATCACAATAAACAGCATTCTGGTGGATGGAAATCGCGAAAAATGTAAGGCTTCGACAACACTCATGAGCCAAATTCAAGACCCAAAATACTTGTCAACCGCCTCCTCGGACTTATTGGAACATAATATGTCGCAAGGAGTTAATTTAATAGTACCAGATAGAACCAGTGAAAAATACCAAATTATAAGAAAACGTATCAAGTACATTGAATACACCATATATTAAAACTGTCCCTTCTGGTGTAGATAATTTATTTTTATTAATTCTCTTCACTAGTTCCATTCATATTGCATCTTGAACCAAATTATTGCTGTTATCCATTTAGTGTTACTGTTTTGCCTTGATTTTGCTCACCATTGAGAATACTCTCTCAGCTGCAGAAGAATAATGAAGCAAAGACATCAATTTCATCATGAGTCTTGATACATTTGGGTACCTTAATTCATCACCACGTGTCTCCTTTGAAACTGCATAACAAAATGTTTCTGGTTCCTTTGGCGAGTCACACAAGGCTTCAAACTCAAATATGGTCAGCTCCCTCCATTCTTTGTTGGGTTTTCATAACTGCCCTCTTCAATTATGTTGGGAAGTTTATTGCCAAAGGTATGATTGATGTGGGTTTTCCTTTACTGACGCGGACAGGATCTAGAGCTTCAAGCAATTCTAACTTTACAAACATATCAAAGGAAAAGAAGCGTTTGAACATTTGATTTGATAAGGCAACATGGAAATTCAGTGTTTTCATTTGAAATTCCTCAAGGTCTTTCTTTGAAATTGTTGATGAGTGTTCCAAAACAATGCTTTCAAACCTTGCTCCTCGATATATGTCACCAAGGGCAAGGTAATTAGTTGGATCATTAGGGTTGATTTTACTAATTCAACATATTACCACCACAATTTTGTCTCTGTCTATACAAAGAGTGAACCAGTTACCACTAAACAGGTAAATTCTGGAACAAACTTTGCCCTTCAAGCTTCGTGCGTTCTGTCATTTTGACTCTACTATTTATTGCTCGCTTACCAAGTTTGCACTTGGACGTTTTAAGCCTGAACACTCTATTTCGGCAGAATTGGTTGCAGGTACTGTATTTGCATACAATACCTTCAGCCAATCATACCTCAAGTAAAACTCTAGATCAAAGTGACATATTGCAATATCGCCTGGTTAAACAAACACAATGACATACTAGCTGGACGCAGTCTTGCTTTCTGTTTCCTTCTTTAGCATTGCCAGACTAAATCAATAACTGCCGCGTTGGCCACCTGAGTCGACATTTTGACCATATAATTAGGTTATAATCTAATGTCTTAATCTCACTCTCAACATCAAACACATCCCAATGAAATTAATGTAAGCTTGTGATCCTACCGGATTCGAACCTGGGTTACCACACACAGATCTTAAAGGTTTTGTAGATATTTAGATATAGTTTTTTTGTATTATATGAATTTTCGCGAAGGAAGAACCATTATATATTTAAGCTTTTTAAGGGGAGATCTCCACTTGAGGGATTTTTTTCTTGACCCCTTTCTCCCTCATGTTTATCCCCATTCCTTTTGATATTATAAAACGTTTGCCCCATTAGTTTAGCTATTTTAAGGACTTTAACCCCATATTAAGACCTTTCGTGCAATTCAGGTGTCGATTTTATCCTGGCGAGCGTTAGCGAGCCTGTAATTTAAGAGGAACCAGCCTTCGGCCGGGACATTTTTCAACCGAAAAATTTACAAATTTATCTTGAAAGAGACTCAAGGGGGTGTTATTTTAAGCTTGATGGAGGTCTAGGGAACAAACTAAATACCTCCCCTTAATATATATATATACTGTATAATTATATATAAATTATGCATATTTTAGTAAAAAATACAGATATTTTTCTTTTGATCATTGATTCTGCAGATGGGTATCTACTACGATGTTCAACAAATAATATTTTCATTGCAACCCCAGAGAATTTACTATATAATGAAGCAACCGTATATCAGGGAGAATGCTGTCACACACAGACACAAACTCTAAGCCGAAGATGTATTGTTAGGTCGCTTAACAATAGCAAAAGAATTTGCTTAATCCCCCCAAGGTGGGTGCTGTTCTCATACGTTGCTGTGCATTGTGGCGCGTACCGTCCTCAGGCGTTCTGTATATTTTGCTGTAAAAACACTCCTGGGGTGACATGTAGTAGTACCAAGCATTTGGCAGGGTTACAAAGGGCTACCAAGCTACATGAGCTCAGTACTCTAAGAACCATAGCTATTGCAAGCAAAATCATCTTCAGTTCCAGCTGGGAATGAACATTTGGTGTATTTTTACAGGCCAGAAATGGTACTGTCTTCACACATTATTTCTACTTCCTTAACCTTTTGTATTTCTACTTCCTTAACCTTTTGTTTTACAGAGTTGGAGCAAGTTGAAAAACAAAACAGAGTTGGAGCGAGTTGAAAAACAAAAAATAATCGTGAAAATCACCTGCACCAGTTACACAGGAAATTCTACAAGGCTTTCTTTTGTGCATTAAGGCAAGAAAAAGGAGCATAGCACAATTTTGAAGATACCAAGAGTAATTCCTTCTATCCAAAATATTCTATTCATGTTCAATGTGAAAACAACACCTATAACAATTAAGGAGTCACTGGCGTCAGTCAGTGCGTAGCATGAGGTCATTGTTGGCCACTGTCTGCCTGGTGAAGATATATTGGTCAAGAGTCTGTACACACCAGCGAACCTACACTGCAACAACATATAGGCAAATCAATCTGATGACTACTGCTATTCACCATCGGAGGCCTCAGCATGCAGCCGATGAAACTAGATGCCAACTTCTAGTATAGATATTATATGACGTAGACCAACTCATTTCAAGTACAAGTTGTTGATGCAAACACATAATGTTAATGTATTGAATAAGCTAGCAATTGTTGTGAAAGTTGTGTTTGGTATTTTTAGATAAAATTAGTATAATTACTTTGCAATATGTATTGATGAGCTGTTCTTCATGCTTGTTTTGTAAAAATCTGAGCCAAATTAATATATTCGATTTTATGCTATATTCCATCACACCCACACACACACACACACCCACACACACACAATATCTCTGGAACTACCGAGATTCGGTGTCAGCCATATTGAACAAAGCTACTCTCATTCAATATTATATTCTTATACACTACAGTATATTAATTACATATTTTATTGGTGAAGATAATTTTCTTTACTTATCAATCGCCGGACATGTAATTGCAAAATTACGAAACTGATTCATGTCTGTTTTATATCAATAGTTGTTTTCATCAGATAATTGCTATCATATCTCAGGAACTAGACATTTCTAGCACAGTTAAGATGAACAGATTACAGCCATTACCGGGCATGATTCAGTAAACAATACATATTAACTACAAATCCAAATGTTCATACATCAACTGATAAACTGTTTGCTTACTTAACAATGTTCATTTAGCCAACAGTGATATATCACATTACCCTAAGGCAATCCCCTTGTAACTACAGTACTTTCTGTTATCCCTTTTACAAAAATTATTATGGTTATGAACATAAATAGTTGGGTTTACCTCCTACATAAATCGTCGCCTACATATGTATATATATATATTATATCAATATAAGGCAGATACACCCTCAGTATCTGGCGGCCTGTCGTCGCATCGCAGGCTTGCATACCACTACAGCCAAGCGATTCAAGAGGACGACAGATAGTAGAGGGAGAGCAAAGATTTCCAGTTGAGATAAAGAAAGAGAGAAACTGCAGAACTAACCCGGTGGCCACCACTTATAAAAATTAATGTGGCCTTCTAGGACAAGACTAAAGGAAAAAGAATTTAGACACCCCTGAATATATAAAGATGATGATGTGTTGTTAATTAGTTATATTTGTTAGCAACGGCACCAGCCGAAAGAGTTATTATATAGGATCTGAAAGGAGAAAATAAAGATTAAAAGAGTAAAGTAAAGAGGGGAGGGAAAGAATACTTTTGTTAATAAATGAGGCAACCAATAAGTTAAAGAGGGAAACGGGTGTTTAGTTGCCTAATAGATTAGCTATAGCTAGGAAAGGACACTAGTCCACATGAATCATTCATTAAGTTATGAAAAAGTAAACTGTGACGAGGGACACTAGTCCAATGTTAATTACGTTATTCTTAAGTCTAAAAGAGCTATTCCGTGTATGCGTTTGAGGCACGGTTCATCTTTTGTTAGAACGATTATTGATCATATTGAAAGGTAACATAGCGTGTTTGTAATAGGGTTACTTGAGAGTAAATTCGGAAGGTGTTATTGAGCAAAAGGTTGTAAACCTATATTGTGAAGTAACTGGGTGACGGAACCCAATAGTGTCATTGAGATAAATATTGTAAACCAATATTGTGAAGTAACTGGGTGACGGAACCCAATAGTGTCATTGAGATAAATATTGTAAACCTATATTGTGAAGTAACTGGGTGGCGGAACCCAATAGTGTTATTGAGGTAAAGATTGTTGTTGTTGTTGTTGTTGTTCCCCAAGCTGCCTGGCCGAACAGCCCCAAGGCCCCGAGCAATTCCAAGGCCATAACCGAGCGCCCCCACTGAACCCTCCCTGCTGACCACAATAAAGCCTGGGTGACCGAAGCCACTCCATGGCGGGGAGATGAGGAGGGTGCGGAAACGCTCGGGAAACCAAAGCCCCACCCAGGGCCCTGTGCCCCTCAGCAATTATGAAGAGAAACTTGAGGGGCAAGGGAAAAATGTGACGCTTTGGCTTCCAATCTTGGTAGATTGGGAGATCAATCCACGGAAGAGACGCCGTCACTTGAGATCTAGAAAATATATAAGTTAAAGGAACAGTCAGAGTAAGCTATGGGTATGGCAGAGATCGCTCAGCTCTCACTCTGATAGACCAGCCCATCACCACATGACTAGAACCCAATCCTCTCAGCATCAGCTAGGAAAGGCCCTAGAAAGCCGCCTTTGGCAGGGGGGGGGGGGGGGATAGCTCCCCTATTTCAACCCCTTTCGGGGTTGGGCACCCGCCATGGTAAAGATTGTAAATCTAGATTGTGAAGTAACTGGGTGGCGGAACCCATATTATACGTGAGAGAGACCTTGTAATCTCATTCGGTAATTTGTATGTCATTGTGGAGGTACTTGTGTAGTAACAACGGTTGTGTCAAAGGAATAAATAAATTCTATGTATTGAGGAGATATATTATATATGTTATAGCCTTGGTATTGAAAAAGGATACAGAAGGCTCAGTAAACGTGGGAAAACCTAAAGAGTAGAGGATAGAATATAACTTTTGTTTTAGTTAGGCAAAGAGCAAATGGTTCATTAGGCCCTGGTCTCAATAAAAGACACAGCAGGGTTTTGATTTAATTATTTAGGATTAATCACTAATAACGGGTCGTAGGGTAGAAGCCGACTTGAGTCAATACCTGAATAGCGGGGATTCAGTTAGGGAGTAACGGGAACTTTAGGGGTCCAAAGTACAACCTAGCATGAATCGACGTAATATTCAATCTATGTCTTGAACTCATCTCGGCCTGAGCCAAGAACCTATTATTAGAGTAGTTAGGAAGGCTGTTAAATAAAATATACGAACTTCTAAATGACTGTTCAATTATCCCCCGTAGTAGTAGTAGCAAAACAGATTTTTAATTGAATACAACTATAACCAGATTAAACTGCCAAAACGTACACTCGGATACCATAGCCCACTCCTCTCTGGCAGGAGGTGAGGCCAGGACCCTTACTGGACGGCGGCCCACAGTGATAGTTAGGGGTGGGGTAGAGGGGAGAGGGCAACACACACACGAACAGACTGTGAAGCGCTTGAGGTCTTTGAATGCTGCCTTAGCCTCACAAATAAGTATGACATTTATCTAAGATTATTATTATTGCAATTATCATTATTATTATTATTATTATTATTATTAGAATTAGTATTATTTAGATACAAGTGCCATAACCAAGATTTAACTGATATACTAATTTTTCCATGCATCTCTCTCACTTTCTCTCTCAGAGTTCATATTAACGTCATACTATTTATATTCATATAAATGTATGTTAATATATATTATCTTGGTATATAATTTATTACTTTACTTTTTCATCTCACAATTATGTTAACATTATTATGTATAGAGGAAACATATGCTTCTATCAAGAAAACAATCCTTGCGCGTACTGTAGGTTTAACCCTTAAAAAGCGGCTCACCACTTAAGTCGAGTTAAATAAAGCTGGACTATGTGGCGGCGCTCGACATAACTCGAGTGGCAATTTCAGCACGTAATGTGGCTGAGAGAGAGAGACAAGTGGTGGCAGGAGACTAGCGAGCGTATGACTGCTCCAGACCACCGCGGCGAACCTACTGACACAAATCTCAGCTCCCTCCTCCCTCTCTCACTCGCTACATACTCAATTATGTACCGAAAGTACCGAATTACCTGCTTTTTGCACTCGCGTTGCACGGTTATTGCAAGAAAACTATCCATCATACAAGGATCGTTATGGTGTCATTCGAAAGCTCTGTTTATGCCCTTTCAGGGATAGATACTTGTTTTACGTTCTGGGTCTTATTTAGGCATGAAAATGATTTTTGGCTAAATACACCCCGCTGGGCGGTACACATAAATAAACCGCATAGGCCGCTCGTAAGGTGTTAAAGTGAACCCTACGAATCACACAACATGCTTCAGACTGAAGTTGTATTCATGGGTATTGCTTTACCTGCGTAGGAATGAAACTTCTCTAACAGTAAGGATAATGAACATCCTTAAATTGTTATACTAATACCCTATATGGAAGATATCATTCAGAAAGTTATCAATGACATATATGACTATGATTAGTTATTCACACACACACATACACACACACAAATGTTTCTAATGAAGTTCTATCGTATTCCTATTCCATATTTCCTTTCCAACATCTCCCTTTCACTCTATCTCACTCCCTCTTTGCCTCTCACCACCACAACCACATCTCACCCTCTCCCTGTTTCTCTGCCTCCCATTCTGTAATCCCCCCCCCCCCTCCCACACACACTATCCTTCTCTCTCTCTATGGGTGTGAGTGTGTGTGTGTTCCAGTCTGCCATATCTATACTAATCTATTTTGAAGCCTTCCCTGAACTTCAATTTTGCTAATAATAGGGACTGCACTACCTAATAACTAATGGTTCACACCAGTAGTTATACTTACTCATGCTAAAGAAAATATTGCATCTGTTTGTTCTCAATAGAATGGAATAAACAAATTGAAATAATGCGAAATGATGTGAATAAATCTCAAAACACTACAAGAAAGTAACCAACAAAGATAGATTCCTGGGTTGCATCACACAATTGCTTCACAGTGTATTCGTGTGTGCATTTTTTTTTTCTATGTGATTGAGGGAGGCAAAAGGCAGAACTGCCTATAGCGAGTGCCTCCCCCATAGTTGAAAGGGTGACAGGGCCAAAATCAAGGGACGTTCGAGCCAAAATGCCTGGACACATGTAGTTTGAAGCAATTTAAGTCATAGGAAGAGGGAAAGACTGATTCTGGGAGAGCGTTCCAGAGGTCAGCTGTTGAGTAGAAGAAAGAATGAGAGTAACGTTTCACTCTCGGGTTGGAGAATTGCACAGAGTAGGGGTGGGATTGAGTTGCAAGACGGGTACCACGTGCCCTACGTAAAGGAGGTGGTATATACTGGGAAAGCTCTGAGGAGCACTGATTATTATAGTAGCGATAGAATAGCGAGAGAGATGCAACATTGCGGCGGAGAGAGAGAGATTGCAGTGAGTTGGTGAGTGGACGGGAGTTAATGATACGAAAGGCCTTCCTTTCAACTTTGTCTAGGAGAGAGGTGTGAGAGGAACCTCCCCACACATGTGAACAATACTCAATACAAGGACGCACTATGCCCCTGTACAGAGCAAGAAGCTGTGCAGGGGAAAAGAACCCCCTAAGGCGGTTGAGCACACCCAGCTTCTGGGAGGCTGCCTTAGCAAGACTGGTTATATGGTCCTTCCAACTGAGAGCAACCCCACCCCTAACCATCACTGTGGGCCGCCGTCCAGTAAGAGTCCTGGCCTCACCTCTTGCCAGAGAGGAGTGGGCCAGAGACTATGGTATCCGAGTGTACATATGATATCACCACAATTACACGTAGTAGATCCTATTAGCTGTGTAAACCATTTCTTATTTGTATGATGAAAGGGAAGCATTGGTAAATGTTAAAAGCTACACTGATAACAGAGCAAAGGGTATACACTATAAATGTAGGCACACAACTTGTTAGGTGCATGATAGTATACTACTTATTGGGAAGGGTTAATATCAGAATATTGAGATTATATAATTATATATTTATTGCGCTCGGTAGATAGTGTGACGCACGTCAGCTCCCCAGCGACCACGAGGGGGCAGCGGTTGGCTCCCCATTCTCTTCTCCCCTCTCCCCAGGCAGTGTTATGGGCTGTAGTTTATTGATTAAGTTCTAGTTTCTTCCTAGTGCATCATAGTGTCACAGGTAGTCCAGAGATACTCCTTATTTTCGCCTGTGACAATGCATTGTATTTTATTCCAGCTGTCATAGATTTAATGTATTAGATGACTCGTGGAAGTTGGAGAGTGTGAGTTAGTGAGTGAGAGAGAGAGAGAGAGAGAGAGAGAGAGAGAGAGAGAAATCAGAGCGAGGTGGTATCGGCGGATTGATATCGTGCAACTTGGTTAGTTACGTCATCTCTCGGGCGCCTGATTCGTCGCCGGGCTCCTCCCTCCTGCTCCGTCACCGCTTTCCCGCCGCGTCGGGAATGGGTGCGCATACACCCACGCACTCCCTTGTGACTTCCACGGGCAGAGCTCCTCTTAGTGCTGTAATGCTAACATCCCTTTGCAATCTATCAGCCCACCTCACCCCCCCTATTGCGAACTTTCTCTACCACTGCTTACCTTCTTCTCTCTGTATATCCTACTATTAATTAACTGCCCTTCCCCTTGACATTGATTTCATATATCCGTTACTGTATTATACAGCGAGCTCTCAGAGATATTATATGTAATTAGTTAGGCATTTTGGATCAGAGGGCTATCCATTTTGGCTTGGGAAGGTTTGACATACTCATCGTGTTGCCCCAACCTTATTTTCTTGGGTGTCTGCCAGGTCAGTCGATGCTAGACTGGTGAGTGGCTATCAGGTTACAGTTTCCTATGAGCATAGACTTCGTTGAGCCTATGCAACTGTACCGGATACCTGCGGAGGCCTAGGTCATTTTATTCTCTGTGTACCTTAGAGCCTAGCACTGTGTTGGCGTGAGGGCGTTTGCCTAGTCCACCCAGCACTGTGCTAGCTCGTTAGCTTTTGACTTAGGAGGGTCACCAGGAGAAAACCAGGTACACGAGACCTGGATCTCTCAAGAGAACACCCAGTCATTTAATGTAACTAGGCGCACAGACTTGAGAACGACACTAGGCTACCGAGCAGGTGGCTCGGCCCAGGTAGCCTAGCCTACGACTCCCCTAGACTTCGTCCACCTGGCAGACCCCCAATTAGGGTTTATAATCTCATTGTGTATATGTGTGCAGCATTATTGTTCCTTATGTTTATAGTAAGTCGTGATTGTTGCTGAGAGACCCAACCAGAGCAGGCTTGTACCTGGTGGGAGAAAGCACATCTTTTTGTGGTTAGAGTTTAGACTGCCGACTGTTTTATAATTACACCTGTGCCAGATAACACCGTATGTCCCTACACTATATATGTTCCCACAGTAATAATACACAGTTCAGAATCCGAGATGTATTTCTTAGTTGCATCTGACTTTTGCAGAAGATTCCTGCATGATGCTTTAGGACTTTCTTTGTTTCACTTTCTTTCAGACAGGAGTGACAGTTTACTGATTATTTAACGTAACGTTAATTATCCTTCTTCTAGTTTGTTATTAAATCGTTGCTGCGAGTTAATTACTTTATCTATCTTTTTCCTTGTATACCTTAATAAAGTAATCGTATGTTGTATGAGTATAGGCTGCTTTCAGTGATCATCAGCCTATAGTGTGCACCTTTTACCGAGTCATAGGATACCTCGTTGTCCAGGCACGACTCAGGGCGGTATAGGTGTTTTGTTCTCCAGTGGTTAAGGCAAGGGTTGGAACTAGTGTTACCGTTGTTGCATTTAGCCTTATCTAGTCCAATGATGAAGAGCCCTGTGTCTTGTAGAACCTGGATCGTAACAAATGGCGACCTTGCTTAGGATTTTGTGAACTTAAGAAATACTGTGGGAGTATATAGTGGTAATTTTTTTATTGAGGAATACAGTGGAAACAGATTTTGTTTTGGCAAGCAGTATAACACATAAAGAGGCTTCAGATATCTTTAAGTGAATAGGTGCTTGCATAAGAGATTATAGATACTTTTTTTTTTATAAACTTGCACACTTCTCAGCATACACCATGTCTAGCAACAGCTCAGTTAACGGGGATAATCAGACAGTACAGCCTACGGGTGTTGAGCAGCAGCAGGAATTTAATGATGGCATCAGAGTTATTAATTGTGAAGCTGATGCGCTGCGAGGAAGTTTGTGGAGATACCAGTAACAGCGAGTCGGTTGGAGGGGATTGATTGCTATGGTCTGCGTTGTTGGGCCACGGTCCTGGGACGTGTCGGTTTTGGCAGCATGTCTAAGAGTGACCTGGTGGCTTGTGTGTTGGGTGGTGGCAGTGGGTTGCAGGGTGGAGCGGGGGCTTGGAAGCCTTTATCCAAGCCTCCCTTCCACTCTACTCCTATCGCGCCCCCTAGGTTACCAGACCTTGGCACGCTTCCGCAATCTGATAGTCGCTGGCAGCGTGGTTTGCCCCTGGGGGAGCCACTGGGTGGGACTCCTATAATTGCTCCTCCCCCTCAGGGTTTGACTGCTGATATGTTGTTACAACTGGAGTTGGCTAAGATCCAGCGTGAAGTTAAGATGGGTAAGATTCAGGCTGAGATGGCTAAGATTCAGGCTGAGGAGAGGACAGCATGCCGTGAGGCAGAGTTGCAGGTTGAAACAACTAGGTACTGTGCTGAGATGGATGTTGAGAAATCTAGGGTGGAGACAACAGGGCGGCATCTCGGTTCTGGGAATCGTGGGTCTGAGTCTTTATCGCACTTGCTTAAATTAGTCCCTGGGTTCGATGTGTCTGGTGTGACTGAGTTTTTTGCACGGTTTGAGAAGAAGTGTCGGGAGCATGAGTGGCCGGAGATTAAGTGGGCAGCCCTTGTATTATCAAAGCTTGTTGGGAAAGGTCTCAAGGCATATGACTCGCTGTCATTGGAGGACTGTACTAACTATGTGGTGTTAAAGGAGGCTGTGCTCCGGGCCTATGAGTTGCAATGAGAAACCTACAGGTTGAAATGTCGGGGCGTTGTAAAGAGCAAGAAGAGCTCTTTCCTTGAACATGCCCGGGAACTGACTGACACTATGGGGAACTGGCTCCGGTCTGAGAATGCGACAACAGTTGATCAGGTTAAGCATTATTTTTGTTGGCGCAGTTCTTCCGGTGCACAGGCAGCGACCTGACATTAAACCTGAAGGAAAAATGCCCTAAGACTGTAGAGGAAGCAGCTAAGCTTGCTGACCTCCGGCTTTCTTTGATTCGTGGGTGCGGGTCTGCTCATCGTAGTGAGACAGGTAACAAGGGGTGTAACACTCCACCCCCCAAAGTCAATGAAGCACAAAATAACACTGTAAAATGTAAGAGCAATGATACCCATTATAACTACAAACACAAAACTGTCCCGTTTTCAAAAGGGCAGGGCCCTTCCCCACCACCTCAAATGGGGAAGTCTAGTGGTGAAGTGAAATGTTTTAAATGTCAGAAGGTGGGTCACTTTGCACGTACATGTCCGAGTAATATTCCTGCTAAGCCGGTGTCTTTGGTTCGCAACATGGGGGTGTCTCTGAGCTCTTCTGTGTCTGCCCGGGGTAGGTCGTCAGTTGCGGGGACACAGCCTGTGAAGAAGGGTTTGGAGGGCTCGACACCTGTCCAAGACACTTTTTGCAGCCATCGAGGGCGCGGGCTTGTGAGCTGGGGGAATACTAAACATCAGGTCAAATTGTTGTGTGACACTGGGGCATCACAGACACTTCTTAAAAATTTCACAGGCAAACCTATAAACGCGGCTCAGGTTGTTGTGGTACAGGGGATCAATGCTACCAGGTCATACCTGTTGATTAGGTTGGAGCTGGAGGTGGATGGTGTGTGTCGTGAACTTGATGTTGGGATCGTAGAGAGCTTGCCAGTTGAGGGCGTCGACCTCCTTCTGGGCAACGACTTTGCGGTGCTCACTTCGGAGGTTCCACCCTTAGTTGTTGCCGAGAGGGCGTCCGACATTAATAGGGAGAATCGGGAGTGGGTCGAGAGGTGTCAGCTTAAACAGATGGCCTGTGCAGTCACCCGTTCTCGCGCGTCAGTTCAGTCACAACCATTGTCTCAGTCTTCAGATCAGCGGAGGAAAGGTCCGAGGAAAGTAGCTAAATTTCAGGGTGTTGATTCCGTGGCTCTTCTGGGGGACTCGGTATTGGCACCATTATTATTGTCTGGAGTGGACCCTGAGCCTGTATCACTGGGTGAACAGGCAGGGCCAGTGAAGACTCCACGGCAGAGCCGTTTTGTAGCCAGGCAAGATCGGTTCTCTAAGTCTAGTATCGGTGAGGGTAACAAAGTGCTCCGGGAGCAGCTTGATGCGTTGACACCTGCAGATATCAGTAGACTTCAGATTGATGACCCTGAGCTCCAAAGTTACAGTCATGGCGCAATAGACCTCGAAGAAGATGGGGATGCTAAGCCGGGGGATTTCTTCCGTTATGAGAGAATTTTGTACAGACGGGATCTAGACCCAAAATCGAAGTGGGAGGGTGGTGTGAGGGTAGTAGACCAGCTGGTTGTGCCGAGTGGGTGTCGTGAAAACCTACTGCGGTTGGCTCATGATGTGCCAGTGGCAGGGCACCTGGGGGTCAGTAAGACGGTAGCGGCGTTGGGTAGATTGTTCTGGTGGCCAGGGATGAGGGCAGATGTTGGTGCATGGGTTGCAGGGTGTGTAACGTGCCAGACTGTAGGAAAGCCCAACCAGGTGATCCCCAAGGCTCTGTTGTACCCCATTCCTGTCATTGGGCCGCCTTTTAGTAAGATAGTTGTGGACATGGTTGGCCCTCTACCACCTACTAGTGCTGGGAATAAATTCTTATTGACTATAATGGATGTTGCTACGAGATACCCGGATGCATACCTCATGCGTAATGGCACAGCTAAGACTGTGGTCAAGAACTTGCTGCTTTACTGTTCAAGATACGGGTACCCGCGAGAAGTGCAGTCAGACCAGGGGTCAAATTTCACTTCGAACCTATTCCAACAAACTCTCCAGCAGCATGGCATATGCTCTGTCGTTTCATCTGCCTATCACCCCGAGAGTCAGGGGGCACTTGAGAGGTGGCACTCGACCCTCAAGAGTATGCTTAAATGTTACTGCTTGGAGAATGGCAAGGAGTGGGATCTGGGGCTGCCTTATGTGTTGTTCGCGGCGAGAGAGGTACCTGGTGAGAGTTTGGGTTTCAGCCCCAACCAGCTTGTTTTTGGCCATAACGTCAAGGGTCCACTGTCCATGGTGAAAGAGATATGGGAAGGTCTGCAGAAACCATGCTCAGTGTTGAAGTACGTTCTCGAGAGTCGTGAAAGGATGGTAAATTGTATGGAGTCGGCAGGGAGGAATTTGGTAGACTCTCAGGCGAAAATAAAGGACCGTTACGATGTGAAGACGAAGCTCCGGGAGTTTGGGGTGGGGCAGGAGGTTATGTTGTTGCTGCCTCTGCCAGGTCATCCACTGTCAGCAAAGTATACGGGTCCTTATTTGGTCACTAAGAAGCTGTCGGACCTAGATTATCTTGTTGCAACCCCTGACCGGCGTAAGAAACATCAATTATGCCATGTGAACTTGATGAAGGAGTTTGTGAGGCGCCCCTCAGAGCCTCTCACTGTCCCCGTGTTGGTCTGCAGCAGCCAAGGTGAAGAAGGAGGGGGGGATAGTCATGCTCTGGGGAAAGATAGTTGGAATTGCCATGTTTCTGCGGAACAGTGGGCGGGGAATTGTGTTCAGGTGGCAGAGCAGGCTATTGAGCACCTGCCTGAGCAACAGCGTGCAGCTGTGCGCCACCTGTTCCAGTCATACCCCGCTGTTTTCACGGAGCACCCAGGCCTCACAACTCAGACGGTGCATGATGTTGACGTGGGAGACAACCCGCCCTTCAAGTCAGTGCCTTATCGTGTGCCTCCTATCAAATTGCCAGCCCTCTGGGAGGAGCTGAGGTATATGATAGAGAGAGGGCTGATTAAGGAAGGGCCGGTGCGTTGGACCTCCCCGGTAATTCTGCAGCCTAAGCCAGATGGGAAGGTGCGTTTCTGTATAGACTTTCGCAGACTTAATGGCTTGACCGCCACCAATCCTTATCCCCTTCCTCGCGTCGATGACAGTGTTGACAAAATCGGGAATGCCATATACCTCACCAAGGTCGACCTGGTGAAGGGTTATTGGCAGGTGCCCCTGTCTGCGCGAGCGAAGGAGGTATGAAGCTTTTGTGTGTACGGCAAGACATATATGTGCAGTGTCATGCCTTATGGGTCGAAAACGCACCTGCTACCTTCCAAAGTCTGATGAATGATATTGTCAGTGACATTCCCAATTGTACTGTATATCTCGATGATGTCATTGTCTATGATACTGATTTTGGTAGTCACTGCGAGCATCTTAATATCTTGTTTCGGAAGCTGTGTGAAGCTGGGTTGGTCGTGAACCTGGGGAAATGCGACTTTGTGCAGGCAACTGTGCAGTATCTTGGCTTTGTTATAGGTTTGGGACGGGTGTCCTCCCCCCAGAGCAAGATACTGGGTATCGATCGGTTTCCCAGGCCAACCACCAAGCGTCAGATCATGCGCTTTCTAGGCATGATAGGCTACTACAGACGCTTTATACAAGGGTATTCGACTGTTCTTGCTCCCCTGACTGACCTTTTGGCCATACTGTGAAGTTTCGGTGGTCGCCTGAGTGTGAAAAGGCGTTTGGGTTAGTAAAGCACTTATTATGCACCCATCCTATTCTCAGGGCGCCGGACTTTACAAGGAGTTTTCAGCTGGCGACAGACGCCAGTGGTGTTGGGGCCGGTGCAGTTCTCTTGCAAATGGACGACGAGGGTCTGGAGCACCCCGTCAGCTTTTACTCTAAAAAGTTCAAACTCTGCTCAGAGGAACTATTCTACCATCGAGAAAGAGTTGTTGGCAATTGTGCTTACTTTGAAGCACTTTGAGGTGTATGTTCCAGCCTTCGGCCCGGTCGTGGACATTTACACAGATCACCACCCTCTAAAGTTCCTCAACCAGTTCCACAACCGGAACATGCGGCTGACACGGTGGTCACTTATGCTCCAAGAATACAATCTTGATATCAGGCATATTGCCGGTTGTGATAACGTTATAGCTGACTGTCTTTCGAGGGAGGAGGACAAGGGGTAGATGGCCACAGGTTGTGTGGGTTGCATGGAGGAAAATAGGCTACATATATTTAAAGCCGAACAAAAACAACAATAAAATTTAAAATCAACATAAAAACTCTTTCTGTTGTAGTAAATTTAAGTGTGTTTTGTTACAGCTGAAGCACTAGCTATTAGTGGGCTGAGTTTCGTAGAACTCGCTTTCGGAGCGTAACAATTTAAAGTTTTGCTATTGTGTTGAGGGGGTAAATATGTAAGTTTGTTTCATTTTATAGTATGTTTTTTTTTTTTAAACCTATATGCTGTATTATTGTGCTGGGGTGGGGAGGTTAGGTGACGTGTGCCGGCACTCGCCGATTTCAGATATCAGAACTTGCCTAATGTTAAGTGTCTAATATCTTGGGGGGGGGTGATGCACGTCAGCTCCCCAGCGACGACGAGGGGGCAGCAGTTGGCTCCCCATCCTCTTCTCCCCTCTCCCCAGGCAGTGTTATGGGCTGTAGTTTATTGATTAAGTTCTAGTTTCTTCCTAGTGCATCATAGTGTCACAGGTAGTCCAGAGATACTCTTTATTTTCGCCTGTGACAATGCATTGTATTTTATTCCAGCTGGCATAGAGTTAATGTATTAGATTACTCGTGGAAGTTGGAGAGAGAGAGAGAGAGAGAGAGAGAGAGAGAGAGAAATCAGAGCGAGGTGGTATCGTCGGATTGATATCGTGCAACTTGGTTAGTTACGTCATCTCTCGGGCGCCTGATTCGTCGCCGGGCTCCTCCCTCCTGCTCCGTCACCGCTTTCCCGCCACGTCGGGAATGGGTGCGCCTACACGCACGCACTCCCTTGTGACTTCCATGGGCAGAGCTCCTCTTAGTGCTGTAACGCTAACATCCCTTTGCAATCTATCAGCCCACCTCACCCCCCCTATTGCGAACTTTCTCTACCACTGCTTACCTTCTTCTCTCTGTATATCCTACTATTAATTAACTGCCCTTCCCCTTGACGTTGATTTCATATATCCGTCACTGTATTATACAGCGAGCTCTCAGAGATATTATATGTAATTAGTTAGGCATTTTGGATCAGAGGGTTATCCATTTTGGCTTGGGGAGGTTTGACATACTCATCGTGTTGTCCCAACCTTATGTTCTTGGGTGTCTGCCAGGTCAGTCGATGCTAGACTGGGGAGAGGCTATCAGGTTACAGTTTCCTATGAGCATAGACTTCGTTGAGCCTATGCAATTGTACCGGATACCTGCGGAGGCCTAGGTCATTTTCTTGTCTGTGTACCTTAGAGCCTAGCACTGTGTTGGCGTGAGGGCGTTTGCCTAGTCCACCCAGCGCTGTGCTAGCTCGTTAGCTTTTGACTTAGGAGGGTCGCCAGGAGAGAACCAGGTACACGAGACCTGGATCTCTCAAGAGAGCACCCCGTCATTTAATGTAACTAGGCGCACAGACATGAGAACGACACTAGGCTACCGAGCAAGTGGCTCGGCCCAGGTAGCCTAGCCTACGACTCCCCTGCTAGACTTCGTCCACCTGGCAGACCCCCGATTAGGGTTTATAATCTCATTGTGTATATGTGTGCAGCATTATTGTTCCTTATGTTTATAGTAAGTCGTGATTGTTGCTGAGAGACCCAACTAGAGCAGGCTTGTACCTGGTGGGAGAAAGAACATCTTTTTGTGGTTAGAGTTTAGACTGCCGACTGTTTTATAATTACACCTGTGCCAGATAATACCGTATGTCCCTACGGTATATATGTTCCCACAGTAATAATACACAGTTCAGAATCCGAGACGTACTTCTTAGTTGCATCTGACTTTTGCAGAAGATTCCTGCATGATGCTTTAGGACTTTCTTTGTTTCACTTTCTTTCAGACAGGAGTGACAGTTTACTGATTATTTAATGTAACGTTAATTATCCTTCTTCTAGTTTGCTATTAAATCGTTGCTGCGATTTAATTACGCTATCTATCTTTTTCCTTGTATACCTTAATAAAGTAATCGTATGTTGTATGAGTATAGGCTGCTTCAGTGATCATCAGCCTATAGTGTGCACCTTTTACCGAGTCATAGGATACCTCGTTGTCCAGGCACGACTCAGGGCGGTATAGGTGTTTTGTTCTCCAGTGGTTAAGGCAGGGGTTGGAACTAGTGTTACCGTTGTTGCATTTAGCCTTATCTAGTCCAATGATGAAGAGCCCTGTGTCTTGTAGAACCTGGATCGTATCAATAGTGAATGTGTTACATGTTAGGAGTGTTATGGGTATAATAGGTTTTGTGTGTGTGGAGGAGAACGTTAATGATTACTGTTAAAAAATAGGGTGGAATCAGGCTTCATTGATGTCTCCATTCGTGTCCTAATGTTTATGGATTTGTTGGGGTTACTCGCAGCGAATACCATGTATGCACAATATGTATAGCCTATACATACTTAATGTACATATTCCGAAAGCAAATTTGGGTTTTCATTGAACAATATCATAGACTGATACATATTTTTCACAATAGACATATTTCTCTTAATAAACCGACCTCAATTAGTAGGACACATAGTAAATAAATGGCAATAGGTGAAATAATTAGTATTCATAGAAAAAGAAAAACATATGATAGAGGAAGGACATGGTCAACAAACATTATCACGCAGGAAAACTTGATTGCATCATGAACCAAATACAAATGTTGATGATAGTAATTTGAATAAGGTAAAAACATGGTCAAAATTAATACAACCGGTAACAGTATAACCTAATAATTCCAAACAATATTATTATTGCTACATGTGCATACACAGCACTATGCTATAATACAGTATATAATGTGCAAAGAGTCGGAGGTTTATTCGCATGTAGGAACTATGAAAGCAATAGTCGTAAGTGTGTGTGTGTGTGTGTGTGAGAGACCGAGAGAGAGTGCGAGTGAGAGTTAATCTCTCGCCTTTAAAAGCATGAATGAATAATAGGTTGTGGTGGTGTTGGGTGGAGTGGGAACCAGTGGTGGTGTTGGGTGGAGTGGGAACCAGTGGTGGTGTTGGGTGGAGTGGGAACCAGTCGTGGTGTTGGGTGGAGTGAGAACCAGTGGTGGTGTTGGGTGGAGTGGGGACCAGTGGTGGTGTTGGGTGGAGTGGGAACCAGTGGTGGTGTTGGGTGGAGTCGGAACCAGTGGTGGTGTTGGGTGGAGTGTGAACCAGTGGTGGTGTTGGGAGGAGTGGGAACCAGTAGTGGTGCTGGGTGGAGTGAGAACCAGTGGTGGTGTTGGGTGGAGTGGGAACCAGTGGTGGTGGTGTTGGGTGGAGTGGGAACCAGTGGTGGTGTTGGGTGGAGTGGGAACCAGTGGTGGTGTTGGGTGGAGTGGGAACCAGTGGTGGTGTTGGGTGGACTGGGAACCAGTGGTAGTGTTGGGTGGAGTGGGAACCAGTAGTGGTGTTGGGTGGAGTGGGAACCAATGCTGGTGTTGGGTGGAGTGGGAACTAGTGGTAGTGTTGGGTGGAGTGGGAACCAGTGGTGGTGCTGGGTGGAGTGGGATCCAGTGGTGGTGTTGGTTTGAGTGGGAACCAGTGGTGGTGTTGGGTGGAGTGGGAACCAGTGGTGGTGTTGGGTGGAGTGGGAACCAGTGGTGGTGTTGTGTGGAGTGGGAACCAGTGTTGGTGTTGGTTTGAGTGGTAACCAGTGGTGGTGTTGGGTGGAGTGGAAACCAGTGGTGGTGTTGGATGGAGTGGGAACCAGTGGTGGTGTTGTGTGGAGTGGAAATCAGTGGTGGTGTTGTGGGGAGTGGGAACCAGTGGTGTTGTTGGGTGGACTGGGAACCAGTGGTGGTGTTGGGTGGAGTTGGAACCAGTGGTGGTGTCGGGTGGAGTGGGAGCCAGTGGTGGTATTGGGTGGAGTGGGAACCAGTGCTGGTGATGGGTGGAGTGGGAACCAGTGGTGGTGTCGGGTGGAGTGGGAACCAGTGGTGGTGTTGGGAGGAGTGGGAACCAGTGGTGGTGTTGGGTGGAGTTGGAACCAGTGGTTGTGTTGGGTTGAGTGGGAACCAGTGGTGGTGTTGGGTGGAGTGGGAACCAGTGGTGGTGTTGGGTGGAGTGGGAACCAGTGGTGGTGTTCAGTGGAGTGGGAACCAGTGGTGGTGTTGGGTTGAGTGGGAACCAGTGGTTGTGTTGGGTGGAGTGGGAACCAGTGGTGGTGATGGGTGGAGTGGGAACCAGTGGTGGTGTTGGGTGGAGTGGGAACCAGTGGTGGTGTTGGGTGGAGTGGGAACCAGTGGTGGTGTTGGGTGGAGTGGGAATCAGTTGTGGTGTTGGGTGGAGTGGGAACCAGTGGTGGCGTTGGGTGGAGTGGGAACCAGTGGTGGTGTTGGGTGGAGTGGGAACCAGTGGTGGTGTTGTGGGGAGTGGGAACCAGTGGTGGTGATGGGTGGAGTGGGAACCAGTGGTGGTGTTGGGTGGAGTGTGTTACGATCCAGGTTCTCAAAGACACAGGGCTCTTCAACATTGGACTAGATAATGGCAAATTGCAACAACGGTAACACTACAGGTAGATCCAACCCCTGCCTTAAACACTGGAAAACAAAACACCATTACCGCCCTGAGTCGTGCCTGGACAACGAGGTATCCTATGACTCGGTAACTGGTGCACACACACTAGGCTGACGCTCGATGAAACAGCCTATTCTCAAACAGTAAAAGATTACTCGATTAGGTTACACAAAGAAAAGATAGTTAACGTGATTAATTAACGTTACGGTAGATACTCAAATAACTGGCACTCCTGTATTAAAGAAAGTGCAATGCTAGTCCTGCAACATCAACTGGAAACTTCTGAAATAAGTCTGATGCTGGGAAGATGTTCGTAAAGAATCTTGAACAATTATAATGCAGAATACGGGTCACAATAAATACTAGGACAGTATAGTAATAATAGGCAGGCGAATAATAAAGACTGCGCAAAGGTAGTAATGCTCGACAACTAAAGAAATGCTTTGTGACACAACGCAACAGCCTACTAGGGTTGTGCAACTCAACAACAACCTCGGCTCGAAAGTGCAGTGAATAATAATGTTGCATACATATAATAATGGGGGCTTATCTCTAACCAGTGTCTGCTCAGTTAATAAAGTCTAGCTGGGGTATCAAGGCAGGGCAACAATGGGCGAGCATGCGGCTCGTGGCCTAACGTTGTCCGAAGGTGGTATAATGAAGATTACGTTATATGACGGGGATGCTCTCTTGATAAATCTAGGTGTCTAGTACCTAGTTCTATCCTGGCGATCCCTCAGAAGTCAACACAAAGAGGCAGCACTATGTTGTGAGGGATAGGCTATGGCCCTCTCACACCACAGCGTTGTGCTCGCAAAGTAAACCCACCCGAAGACAACTTAGGCTCCCACAGTACCTGTCGATGTCGTGCAGGGCTTAGTAACCTTACCCCCAGTCTAGCTTTAAATAACCAAGCAGAATCACTCAACACCTTGCCAGGGAGACATAATTATACCGGTCTACAACCTTCCCGAGAGAGGACACATACGGAAAAGTCCGTCTCTCCAAACCTCAATAAAGCCTCATACC
Source organism: Paralithodes platypus (assembly GCA_032716605.1). NCBI lineage: Eukaryota > Metazoa > Arthropoda > Malacostraca > Decapoda > Lithodidae > Paralithodes > Paralithodes platypus. The sequence goes on from CM064549.1 coordinate 2,486,931, forward strand.
TCCTTAATCTAATACATGGAAATATCTGAGAGCTTCGCGTACAATACGACTGGCCGACGGTGAACATCTATGCTGAAACCAGAAGGGATGCTGAGTTTAATAAAGATTAGAGAATGAGAAAAGAGAAGTCGAGTGAGAGAAATAGTATGCAAAGTGGCGAGTATGGGGGACAGAATTGCAAAGGATGTAGACGATACGCGTGTCAGGCAAGCTCTGAGCTGGTAAAGAACACGCGGCCGCGAAGGGACGGGACTAGTTGACCACCCGGCCGCCAACGCCGTCAGCGCCCAAGCGAGCCGCGTCATAGCTCACCCCGCTGCCAGGTGTACCCCCTCACCCTCTCTCGCTCGCCTCCCACACAAGCAACATTTATATTATAGCAAATATAAAATATAAGGCGTGGTCACAGACCAAAACAAAGACCATTTCTAGACTGTCTGTGGCAACACGACACTAATAAAATAAAGCAGATCATTCTAGGACATCTGTAGCCCATCCCGGCGAGCGCTAGCGAGCTGCAATGCCCCACGCAACCATTCTGTTAACGCCGGGAGGCCCCACCCCCCCCCCCCCCCCCCCAGATTATGGGACACTCAACCATGGGCCCATATCTGAACAGACAGAATGTCGCTAGAATCTGCCACTCCTAACCACTCTGCCACTCATGGAATGCAAGCTCAGTCTCCTAAAAAAAAATACAACAACATTTATATATAAAACAAAATCTTATCACCCTTCCCAAACATAATACATTAATTCATAACATTGTGCTCCCAGAGCGAGCTTTAAGAAGCACAGCCTACTGAGGGAAAATCATCTGCACTCAGTACTCAGCTACAATATTATCTTAAAATTAATTATTAAAAAGAAAGTTTTTATTTAATTTTTTTCATATTTTATTTTAATGTTGTTTTTGGCGGCTACTATAGATGTAGCCTAATTTTCGTCTAATCAAAGCCAACAACTCCTGCCCTGCGACCCTACGCTGATGCTACACACGCGAGCCAACAAGCACCAGCGCAAAAATACACCGCGAGCCAAGACAGGAGGCTACACAAACATACTGTGGTAGCCTACCACGGATCCTCCACCCGCGACAAACAGTCCGCAATCACATTCTCACATCCGGCAATATGGCGAATGTCTAAGTTGTACTCTTGCCACATGAGCGACCATCTGGTCAGCCTCATATTCCGGTTGTGGAATTGATTGAGGAATTTAAGCGGGTGGTGGTCGGTATACACTACTACGACTGGCCCATAGGCAGGAACATAGACCTCAAAGTGTCTGAGCGCTAACACGATTGCCAGCAGTTCCTTTTCAACAACCGAATAGTTTTTCTGTGCTGAATTAAATTTCTTTGAAAAGAAACTGACTGGATGCTCAAGACCTTCCTCGTCTGTCTGCAAAAGTACGGCACCAGCCCCTACTCCGCTGGCATCAGTCGCCAACTGAAATGGTCGGTCAAAGTCCGGGGCCCTGAGGATAGGGTGAGTGCATAAAAGGTGTTTAACTACTCGAAACGCCTGCTCACACTCAGGTGCCCAGCGGAACTTTTTATCTTTGGCTAGTAGATCTGTCAAAGGAGCTAACGCAGTAGAATAGCCTCTCATAAAGCGGCGGTAATACCCAATCATGCCCAAAAATCTCATGATCTGCCGCTTGGTGGTCGGCCTGGGGAACAAGTCGATAGCCTGTATCTTCTGTTGGGGCGGGCTCACCTGCCCTAACCCAACCACAAACCCCAGATACTGCACCGTGGCTTGCACAAAGTTACACTTGCCCAGATTAACCACCAAGCCTGCTTTACTAAGTTGACTAAATAAGGCTTCTATGTGCTCACAGTGACTTTGGAAATCGTTGTCATAAATGATCACGTCATCAAGGTAGACAGTACAGTTTGGGATGTCTTCTACGATGTCGTTCATTAAGCTCTGGAAAGTGGCCGGTGCATTTTTCAGACCATATGGCATCACGTTGCAACGGTAAGTACTGCCATCCACCACAAACCCGCACACCTCTTTAGCCCGCTCAGACAGTGGTACTTGCCAGTAGCCTTTGACGAGGTCTACCTTGGTCAAGTACCTTGCTTTCCCGATCTTATCCACACTGTCATCCACCCGGGGAAGAGGATATGCATTGATGGGGGTCAACCCGTTCAACCGCCTAAAGTCAATGCAGAACCGAACTTTTCCATCAGGTTTGGGCTGCAGAGTGACAGGAGAAGTCCACCGTACTGCCCCCTTCTCGATCAAGCCTCTCGCCAGCATATACTCCAGCTCATCCCTGAGCGCTGGGAGTTTAATGGGTGGCACCCGATAAGGTATCGACTTGAAGGGGGGGTGCTCTCCTACATCGACGTCATGCACCGCTTGAGTAGTGAGGCCTGGGTGCTGGGCAAATACAGTGGGGTATGAATCGAACAGGCGCTGCACTGCCACCTGCTGTTCCTCCGGCAGGTGCGCCAGAGCATCATGCGCACATTGGCTCGAATTCCCCGCCCACTGATCAGCCGAGACATGACAATCACAGTTATCATCCACCTGATCATTGCTGCCCCCCTCTCCTTCTCCACCATGACCGCAGCAGGTCAACACAGGGACAGCTAGTGACTCAGGTGGGCGCCTCACATACTCCTTCAACAAATTAATGTGGCATAGTTGGTTACGCTTCTTCCGGTCTGGAGTGGCAACGAGGTAATCTAGATCGGAGATCTTTGACACCACCCGATAAGGCCCAGCGTACTTGGCAGCCAGAGGATGACCTGCCAAAGGCAACAGGACCAACACCTCTTGACCTACCTGAAACTCCCGGAGTTTCACCTTAGTATCGTACCTGTCCTTCATACGGGCCTGCGAACTCACCAAATTACGCCCGGCCAGCTCCAGACTTCTAAGCATTCTCTCTCTGCTCTCGAGGACGTATCTCAACATAGAACATGGCTTAGCGGAACCCTCCCAAATCTCCTTCACCATGTGGAGAGGGCCCTCACCTGATGCCCGAAAACAAGCTCATTCGGACTGAAACCGAGACTCTCTCCAGGTACTTCTCTTGCCGCGAACAAAACATACGCGCAGACCAAGGTCCCAATCCTTTCCGTTCTCTGCGCAATAACATCGAAGCATGCTTTTCAGCGTGGCGTGCCACCTCTCCAACACCCCTTGACTCTCCGGGTGATACGCAGAAGAGACGACAATGCTGATGCCATGCTGAATCATAGTTTGTTTGAACAGATTAGAGGTAAAATTAGAACCTTGGTCCAATTGCACCTCTTGCGGGTAACCATACCGCGAGCAATACAAGAGCAGGTTCCGGACAACAGTTTTCGCCGTGCCATTTCTCATTGGATATGCATCAGGATAACGAGTGGCCACATCCATGATAGTTAATAGAAATTTATTACCGGCACTAGTAGGGGTTAGGGGTCCGACCATATCAATGATGACCTTACTGAAGGGCGGTCCACTGACAGGAATGGGGTGCAACGGGGCTCTCGGAATTGTTTGGTTAGGTTTTCCAACCCTCTGGCACGTATGACACCTTGCTATCCAGGTTACCACCTGCCCCTTCAACCCCGGCCACCAAAACAATTTTTCTAAAGCCGCCACCGTTTTTCTCACCCCTAGATGTCCTGCCAGTGGTATGTCATGCGCCAACCTCTGTAGGCTATCCCTGCACTCCCGTGGCACCACCAACTGGTCCACTACTCCGGACCCCTCTTGCCAACTACGTTTAGGGTCTTGAAAACGCCTATAGAGGATGCCTTCTAAATAAAAAAAATCTCCTGGCTGTGCATCGCCGTCCTCGTCGAGCTCTACAGCTCCATTAGCACACGTTTGGAGCTCAGGGTCCTCTAGTTGCAACCGGCGTATATCTGAGGGTGCCAAGCGATCTAACTGCTCCCGGAGCAATGCATGACCTTCCCCGATACTGGGCTGCTCCCTCTGTCTCTCTCGATGTACATAACGTTGCTGTCGTGGAGACTCGTCATGCCCAGCCTTGTCACTCTCGATGACAGGCCCAGGGGCTACTCCAGAATTAAGTAATGGTGCTAATACTGAATCACCCAGGAGAGCCGCCGAGTCAAAACTCTTAAAACCAACTCCAGCTTTAGCCTCCTCCTGTTGATCGTTCCTCCGCTGGTCTGAAGACGGAGGACTAGGCTGTGACACTTTAGCTGCCCGAGCTCGGGTGACAACACACGCCATGGGTTGTGTCTGGCACCGCTCGACCCACTCTTGCTCTTCCCTACTCACGTCGGCCGGCCTCTCGGCAACGACTAAGGGTAGAACCTCAGAAGCGGGCATTACAAAGTCGTTGCCGAGAAGAAGGTCGACGCCCTCCACTGGCAGTTTCTCCACAGTTCCGACATCCAATTCACGTGCCACACCATCCACCTCCAACTCCAACCGCACCAGCGGGTATGACCGAGTTGCATTAATACCCTGCACCACCACCACCCGAGCCGCGTTTATAGGGTAGCCAGTCAAGTTTTTCATCAGAGTCTGGGAAGCACCTGTATCACGCAAGACCTCTACTCCATGCTTGCGCCCCGCCCACATCACGCAACCCCTCTATGGTCTCAAAAAACATCCTGAGCAGGGTTCGAGCCTCCCAGGTGCTTCTGCATTGGCTGTGCCTCAGCCTCTGACGAACTGCCCCGGGCAAACTCAGATGACTTCGGAGACACACCAATGTTGCAGGCCAAAGACACAGCTGCTGTAGGTGGTTTGCTAGGACAGATTCTTGCAAAGTGCCCCTTTTTATGACAATGATAACACTCCAAATCCCCTTTGGGCTTCCCTTGGTACTGGGAAGGGCCCGGCCCCTTCTTAAACGGGACGGTGCTAGTCTTGTGGTCAGTCTTGGTATCATGGCTCTTGTACTTGTTTGCATAAGGTATACCACTAACTCGGGGGGGTGGGGCATCACGCCCCTTGTTACCTGCCTCACTACGCTGGGCAGACCCGCACCCACGAATTAGTGATAGCCGGAGGTCAGCCATCTCAGCTGCCTCCTGTAGAGTTTTTGGTTGCTTTTCTTTCAGGTTTAACGTCAGGTCGCCGCCCGTGCATTTGAAAAACTGCTCTAATAGCACCAACTGTTTAATGTCGTCAAACGTAGTAGCTTTCTCCGACCTCAGCCAATTCCCAAAAGCATCGGACAGCTCCCGGGCATGTTCCAAAAAGGTGCTCTCCCGACCCTTGGTAACACCCCGGAACTTCAACCTGTACGTCTCTGGTTGTAGTTCGTATGCTCTCAGGACAGCCTCCTTGAGTTCCTCATAGATAATACACGACTCTATAGGCAATGCATCATAAGCCTTGAGTCCCTTGCCTATTAATCTAGAGGATACAAGTGCTGCCCATTTATTCTCTGGCCACTGGTGTTCCTGGCACTTCTTCTCAAAGCGTGTGAAAAATTCTGTTACACCACTCTCATCAAACACCGGAACCAGTTTCAATAAGTGCGAGAGAGACTGCTCATGAACACGGTTACCAGCCCCAAGTCGCTGTCCCGTTGTCTCTACTCGCGACTTCTCTACGTCCATGTCGGCACAGTACCTAGTCGACTCAGCTTGGATTTTTGCTAGCTCTATGTGCTCATGACTGATAGTTTTCTCTCTTCTATCTTGGCTAATTCTATTTGCTGCTGGATCTTAGCTAATTCGAGCTGAAGCAATAATTCTGGAGTTAACCCTTGAGGAGGTGAAGGTGCTACAATGTTTGAAATTATCGGTGGTCCCCCCAGGGTCAACCCACCCTGCCAGTCACCACCCAACTGCGGAAGCGTACCCGGGGTCGGCAAACTACTGGGATGGCTGGGAGTCGAGTGTAGGGGAAGCATGGCCGAAGGGCTCTGAGCACTCAACCCATCTCGCTCACCAGTCACCCTGCCCAGTACACACGTTATCAAGTTATCCTTGGTCATGCTGCTAGTAACCGCATGACCGATAGCTGTGGCCAGGCATTGAAGACCGTACCGATCCATACCGTCCAACCGCTCGGCAGTAACAGGCCATTGCAAAAATATCCTAGCATCCTCCTCACAGTTCACCCGATTAACCCATTTCATCATGCTGCTGTTCCTCAGTTTCGACATTACGTACTGTGTCTCCATTCTCCTCTGACCCGGTATAAGACATAATGCTCACAAAAATTTCTCACCACAATATTCAGAAAAGAAGTACCCCAAACTCTTATGTAGCACTATTCACTTGCCAAAAATGTCTGAAGACTCTCAAGTGCTATACTACTTTGCCAAAAAAAAATTAACGTGCCCACTATATTCCTCAATAAAACAAATGACCACAACAATCCTGCAATTATCTCTTAGTTCACAAGATCCTGAGCTAGGTCGCCATTTGTTACGATCCAGGTTCTCAAAGACACAGGGCTCTTCAACATTGGACTAGATAATGGCAAAATGCAACAACGGTAACACTAGATCCAACCCCTGCCTTAAACACTGGAAAACAAAACACCATTACCGCCCTGAGTCGTGCCTGGACAACGAGGTATCCTATGACTCGGTAACTGGTGCACACACACTAGGCTGACGCTCGATGAAACAGCCTATTCTCAAACAGTAAAAGATTACTCGATTAGGTTACACAAAGAAAAGATAGTTAACGTGATTAATTAACGTTACGGTAGATACTCAAATAACTGGCACTCCTGTATTAAAGAAAGTGCAATGCTAGTCCTGCAACATCAACTGGAAACTTCTGAAATAAGTCTGATGCTGGGAAGATGTTCGTAAAGAATCTTGAACAATTATAATGCAGAGAATACGGGTCACAATAAATACTAGGACATATAGTAATAATAGGCAGGCGAATAATAAAGACTGCGCAAAGGTAGTAATGCTCCACAACTAAAGAAATGCTTCGTGACACAACGCAACAGCCTACTAGGGTTGTGCAACTCAACAACAACCTCGGCTCGAAAGTGCAGTGAATAATAATGTTGCATACATATAATAATGGGGGCTTATCTCTAACCAGTGTCTGCTCAGTTAATAAAGTCTAGCTGGGGTATCAAGGCAGGGCAACAATGGGCGAGCATGCGGCTCGTGGCCTAACGTTGTCCGAAGGTGGTATAATGAAGATTACGTTATATGACGGGGATGCTCTCTTGATAAATCTAGGTCTCTAGTACCTAGTTCTATCCTGGCGATCCCTCAGAAGTCAACACAAAGAGGCAGCACTATGTTGTGAGGGATAGGCTATGGCCCTCTCACACCACAGCGCTGTGCTCGCAAAGTAAACCCACCCGAAGACAACTTAGGCTCCCACAGTACCTGTCGATGTCGTGCAGGGCTTAGCTAACACTGCACACATCGGAGACAACGACACAGTAACCTTACCCCCAGTCTAGCTTTAAATAACCAAGCAGAATCACTCAACACCTTGCCAGGGAGACATATACCGGTCTACAACCTTCCCGAGAGAGGACACATACGGAAAAGTCCGTCTCTCCAAACCTCAATAAAGCCTAATACCTCCTTAATCTAATACATGGAAATATCTGAGAGCTTCGCGTACAATACGACTGGCCGACGGTGAACGTCTATGCTGAAACCAGAAGGGATGTTGAGTTTAATAAATATTAGAGAATGAGAAAGGAGAAGTCGAGAGAGAGAAATAGTATGCAAAGTGGCGAGTATGGGGGACAGAATTGCAAAGGATGTAGACGATACGCGTGTCAGGCAAGCTCTGAGCTGGTAAAGAACACGTGGCCGCGATGGGAAGGGACTAGTTGACCACCCGGCCGCCAACGCCGTCAGCGCCCAAGCGAGCCGCGTCATAGCTCACCCCGCTGCCAGGTGTACCCCCTCACCCTCTCTCGCTCGCCTCCCACACAAGCAACATTTATATTATAGCGAATATAAAATATAAGGCGCGGTCACAGACCAAAACAAAGACCATTTCTAGACTGTCTGTGGCAACACGACACTAATAAAATAAAGCAGATCATTCTAGGACAACTGTAGCCCATCCCCCCATCCTGGCGAGCGCTAGCGAGCTGCAATGCCCCACGCAACCATTCTGTTAACGCCGGGGGGCGTCACAAGTGGAAACCAGTGGTGGTGTTGGGTGGAGTGGGAATCAGTTGTGGTGTTGTATTACAGCGGAAACACATTGGCGGTTAGTTAAGCTCTAGTTGTATAAGGTCTCTATTATTAACTACCCAAATACCTTGCTGATTACTACCTGCAGACAACTTCCTTTATCTGCAGCTTTGATAATGTGTTACTTTTTACGAGTATCGCCATAGATGAATACACACATTTATGTAATGATATATTATCTATCAATCATAATAAATTAATGGGAATGAGTACAACATCATTGGAAAGCTTATTATCACTAGGTCTATGTACAAACTATTAACGTTACGTTCAACAATACAATAGATGCGGTCGGGATGGGATGCTTGTTAAGTTCAAGGATTTTCGAACCTGTTTAATTGTAATTTTGTGAAATTATGGGTGAATTCTTGTCAAATTAATTTTAAGTTGCTGTTATCCTTCTTATTAAAATTGGTCCCAAGAAATAAATGGATTCATTGTTGGATATGTTGTTCCTAGATGTGGTATCTATCACCTGTATACAAATGAAAATGATCGGATCATTTTGAAAAACATGGCGGACGTAATGCAAAGTAATAGGAATAAGAAATATCGTGCAATAATAGATGCTAACAAAAGCTCTGAAGCACTAACTGTAAGCTAATGAAAGTTTAATTGAACTGGTTTATAAGCATGAACTCCGACGCTCCAACACAAAGTTTGATACATAGCCTACACGGCCTGGGTTGGTGGAGCGTTATTGCAAAACTTTTACCTTGTCCAACTGTTTTCCATCACCGGTGACTGAAGAAACGGAAACTACGACGGCCAGGGATGTGCGTGTGTGTGTGTGTGTGCAGAAAGGGGGGTAGGAGGGGGTATACTGACGAGTTTACTAATCAATTTTTGGGTCTTATCCGTCAAATGCGTTAATTATATCATGGACATAATACCATTTTAGTAACGACTCCAATCGTTACATATTCAGTTATATATCTTACAACAATGCATTGTTTATTTATACATATCTTGAAGGCTATATTTAAAAAAAATCAGTTTCCCAGAAGTATGGTGTGCTCGACTGTCTTCGTGGGTTCTTTACCCCTGCACAGTTTGTTGCTCTGTACAGCGGCACAGTACAACCATGTATCGAGTACTGTTCCCGTGTGTGGGGAGGTTCCACCCATAATGTACTTCTCCAAAAGGAAACGGTCATATTGTTTGATCAACTCACCTCCTCTTACATAGAATCTCTCACTTTACGCCGCCATGTTAGAGCTCTCTCACTCTTCTACTAATATTACAATAATCCGTGTTCTTCAGAGCATTATCAATGTACAGTATACCTCTCCCCATATGGGGAGTGTGTGGCACCCAGCGTTCAACACATTCTCACCCATATTATGTCCAACTCTCTAACCCAAGAGTGAGCTGATTTTCCCAATGTTTCTTCTACTCAACAAGCTAACTCTGGAACTTTCTCCCTCAATCTATATTTCCTTAATTCTATGAAGTAATTTACTTCAAGCTACATGTGTTCAGACATATTTACTCTAATGTACAGTTCCGGCCAAAAGTCTCTCGACTCGTTTGGCAGCTCATATTGGGGGAAATGGGGTTGGAGTTGGGGTGGTTCTCTCCACCCTACCTGAGTGAAATGACAGAGGAATTTTGATTGGCTGACAGGACAACATAGCTAATACACTTACATTCATGAATGTACATACGTAAGTCACAGATATCGATATTTACTGTAGGTATTAATGTTTGTTTGCCACAAGGTAATATATTCTTTTCATGTAAAAGGTTTTGATTAAAACCAACATCAATATCGTGAACAAGTAGCTATCACAGCGGTAATCTGTGCCTCAAGATTAACCATGTTATACCAGGATAGATGGATTTAGGATTTATAGCCCTCAACAAATGAGTTTTATTAATTTAGGACATAATTCTTGAGCCAGGTTAACCAGTTTTCTTAACCCCTTGAACTTGAAGATTATGACGGATTTGATAGTGTATTTTGGAAAAAATCAAACTATTTTATTCAGAGTTGGAATGGGATACGGACGTCAGGGGGTTGATTAGGCCAATCTTTGACCTTATAACTCCCACATATCCTTCCTGAACTGTATTAAATCGTGTTATGCAAACTAGAATGATATAAGTATCATAATGCGTCAAGATCGTCACAGGGTTAATTTCCTGATGAATATATATATATAAGAGTAACCGGTACTAGATAACAGGTTGTCAGTTTTAACACAACATGACATTCACTTATTTATTCACTACTATACACTCCTATGTAAGCCCTATACTACAGTATCTCCAAATTAATTAATGCATTACTTCGCATACAGGTCTACACTATTTCCCGCACACTAAGCACTAGGCTATCAAGACAGTTAAAGGTTTATGCAGAACCCTAGGATATATTATGCATTCGTAAAAAGAATACTAAAGTCTGAAATATAATAATTATATAAAAGTTGCTTAATTATCTTCGCTGCCATAAGCGAGATGAATTAAGGTTGAAACATTCACCCGAACACTAGTATAACAAGACTGCACTGCATATAATATGTAAATACTAAAGTTCTGTATCCAGTATGATCAATAGAAAACCACATGCATGTGAGGTAATGCCGGTATCACACGAGCAACTTTTCCCTCTATATTTATCCTCAACACGTGTTCCGATATATTCCAGAAATGTTGCCAGACAAATTTTGATTATAAAAGTTCTCATGTGATACCGGCTTATAGTGAATTTGATTGTATGTATTTATAGATACCGATGACTAAAGCGATGTTTTCAAGATACAATGGTGCACAATAAATGTGTATAATCAAGCTACAAGTTTATTGTGCAACTTGATTGAGCCCGAGAGTGTTCAGTCTTCTACTGTACTTCTCATTGCTCAGCTTGGTCTTCCTCTGTCCAATTACTCTTCTTTCCGTCTTTCCACTCCAGCCATTTGGTCTGGTCTGTGAAATTATTTAAAATACAAACTTAAGCTAATTAAGAAAGCGTTCACTCTTATCTATTATGGCCATCTGGTAATAGATAGATAGATCAGATTTATGAGTTTGTGCTAAAAGTATTAAACCTCTCATTACAGGTGACATCTTTTTAATTGTATTCTGGCCATTCTTAGGAGATGTTCAGTTCACAAAAGACCTCTAGAGTCACCCTAATATAATATATTGTTGTGACATGATCCAGCCAGGATTCGAACCACTTTTTTAAAATTCCATTCCCATGCCGAAATAAGTAATTAGGCAATTGCATATTCATTGATATATGCCGTTTTTTTACTAAATTCCCAATTACCACAAACACTATTTTCAACTTGTACAACTGGTCAATAAGGACCAACCATTTAATAAAGATGGCAAGTTGTCTATATCGGCACAACATCCCCAATCAGAAATATTCTTTCGCTCTTGCCAAACTTATCCAGGCACGCCTCAACCTTCACCCAAAACTCTTCTTTCTCTCTTACAGTTTTATCCTCTATCGGAGCATACACACACAACCACCCCCGTTTGTATTCCTACTTTCATTGTCACCCACACAATCCTTGCACCCACAGACCCATAGTCTCTTACACACTCCGTCCATTTGTTACTTGCAAACAAACACTCACTTTCTGTCGCTCCCTCACTCACTCCAGCACACACACCAATTCCACACTCTCATTCTCTCACACCTGTACCCCTCCATTTGGTCTCAGTCATTCCGCATATATATATATATATATATATATATATCTATCCTCTATTCAGTTATAGCATCAGATTTTTCCCTGAGGTTGTCATCCCCTTGGTCGTTGGTTTGGCTTTATGTTTATTACTTCATTGTCTCTCCTCCTCACCTCGTCTTTTATTGTATCTTTCCCCTTTTATTGCTTTTATAAATTGATATTACTGGTTATCAATCATTCCCATAATAGAGAAGGTAATATTGATTGAGGTAAGTGGTTGTTGTTAACTGGTAGTGCAAAACAGAATGTTTTGAATGTTGTGAACAAATCTATATATATTCCCTATGTGTGAAGTGCAACAGCAATTAACTTATTGCAATACTGAACATAATTTTACATATACAGTATTTCAAGTGGCTACCACTCGAACATGTGCAGACATAGTTGCTACATATATGCATATATTTTTGACTGGTTATAATTTCGTTATTATTTGTTACGGGATAATTTATCTGAAGGATTGTTTAATGAGTTAAGAACTTCCGTCATTGTATGTATGTTCCTTTCGTTCAATGTGTATATCTCTCATGTGCCCTTCAGTCTATCCTTTCTTGTCCTGGTGTACCATTGCAGTCCCTTCACCATTAAGTTAGGAACAGGAAATGGTTAGCTTTCACTACATAATGTCCTTGCAACTAGAGAATAATCTGGCCATCCCTTCACATTTCGATCATCCTTACATATGTAGTACATACACACATGTGCACACACATGAAAACACACACAAACCACTTTTTTGTTTAAACATTTTCAATATACAGTAGTATATAGAATCTTTGGTTTTCAATATACAGTAGTATATAGAATCTTTGGTTTTGGCAAAGATGAAGTATGACAACGGTTGTGCTTACGTTTAATCAGTTATAGTAACCTACACTTTCACACAGATCCACAAATTTACCAAAATTCACCAACAACCATCAGGCTGTAACACACACACACACACACACACAAACATTATCGCTGGAACTACGGAGATACATTATTTCAGTCATATTGAACAAAGCTACTTTCATTCAATATTATATTCATATACACTACAGTATATTAGTTAGAGGTGGAAGGATGGAGTGAGGAAGTATATGGATGAAGGCGGTGCTGGTTGGGAGGAGGGGCGTCGACTAACTGAGGAAAGAGGTGCATGGGGGCGGTTCGTTCGTGGCCACCCCTTCGGGGATCACGGCGACAGGCAATAGATAGATGAATAGATAGATATTAGTTACATTATTTTATTGGCAAGGACAATTTTCTTTACTTATCAATCGCCTGACATGTAATTGATAATACAAAACTGATTCATGTATGTTTTATATTAATAATTGTTTTCATAATTGAAATTGTTTTTCATTACTAAAAATACTATCATAGCTCAGGAGCTAGACATTTCTCTAACAGTTAGGATGAACAGAACACAACCATTACTGGGCATGATGCAGTAAACAACTAACATTATCTACAAACTCAAATGTACATGCATCTAACCCATGTTCAACTGCTAAACTGTTTGCTTACTTAACAATGTTCATTTAACCAACAGTGATACATCACATTACCCTAAAAGACGAATTTAAAAGAATTGTTATTCAGAGCAAGCCGCTTCGAAACTAAACCCAAGCTTTAAATGACACCCAATGAACAAACCACTTTGTAAATCGAAACCAAACCCAACTTTGAATTAACCCAATGAATAAAATACAAACCAAACCACTTTGTGGTTCGAACAACCTTGGTCAGGACTCACTCCTGACACATTTAACCAACAGTGATACATCACATTACCCTAAGGCAATCCCCTTGTAACTACAGTACTTTCTGTTATCCCTTTTACATAAATGATTATGGTTATGAACAAAAAAAGTTGGGTTTACCTCCTACATAAATCGTATTGGACTACATAATTATGATAAATTCTATCATTAATTCAAAACTAACAACAATATTACAATCATATAAACAGAAAATAGAATAGAATAAAGAGCATAAGGATGAAGTAATATGTGTTATGATGAGCCGCATACGGTAAATGCGGACCACACCGTCAGAGTAATAGGTAATTACAAGATAACAACTCTTGTCAAGAATATCTGGTGGAGGTCTCATCACGATTAACGCAAAAATAGTTTGAGAAAATAAAATAGCTAATGTACTGTACCAGAAATTCTAGTTATATATATATATATATATATATATATATATATATATATATATATATACACATTTACAGTATATGATGAAACAAGTATCACATTCAGATGACAATCAACAATGTGCTATTTTGATACTGAAAATACACTCATTCATCATAGCTCACATGATTTATTTATTCTTGTTGTATATACAGCGATTAAATTTGCTTTCAAATAATGTACAGTTTGGCTATAGCAAGTAAACCAAATGCTACAATAATTTCAGAGAGGTTTAACCATAACAAGAAGAGAAATTCGCAGGGCGGTGAATATTTTCATAAACACATTTTACCCACACGTCGGATTTTTGTTTTATTGTGATGACACAACAGTTTCGACTCTGGAGTCCTCTTCAGGTGTGAAGGATTACAGTACAGCGGTGTAACCTATTTATCGCTCAGTTTGAGGAGGGGGGGGGAGGGAGGGGGGGCAGGAGGGTTCGGGTGCAGACAGAAGGGGAGGGAGGGGGAGGTTATTGTGGCGAGTGTAGATTATAGGGAGGGGGTGAGGTGTGAACTGGTCAAAGTAAGATCAAAGCTCACAGCAATAAGGGGGAAATTATAAATAAATATATTACAAATAAAATAAATAATGTATACGTTTATTTCCACCAGGGGTGGTTATTTTTGATACATGTAGTTTCCATCTTAACATACAAATTATAACTTATAACTTAAACCTTTTCACGATCAACGACACACTCCGACATCTTATACTGGTTATTATTGGACGATTGTATAATATTATAGCTTTGAAAGGATCTGTAGATGGTGAAAGAATAAAAACTGTTTCAAAGAACCCTCTGACTTCCACACATCCTACTCTGAATAAAAATAGTATTACTATAACCAGAATAAACTGCCAAAACGTACTGTACATATGATATCACCACAATTACAGGTAGTAGATCCTATTAGCTGTGTAAACCATTTCTTATTTGTATGATGAAAGGGAAGCGTTGGTAAATGTTAAAAGCTACACTGATAACAAAGCAAAGGGTATACACTATAACTGTAGGCCTACAACTTGTTAGGTGCATGATAAAATACTACTTATTGGGAAGGGTTAATATCAGAATATTGAGATTATATAATTATATATTTATTGCGCTGGGTAGATAGTGAATGTGTTACATGTTAGGAGTGGTATGGGTATAATAGGGTTTGTGTGTGTGGAGGAGAACGTTTATGATTACTGGTAAACAATAGGGTGGAATCAGGCTTCATAGATGTCTCCATTTGTGTCCTAATGTTTATGGATGTGTTGGGGTTATTCACAGGGAATACCATTTATGCGCAATATGTATATACATACTTATTTCGAGCTTTATATAAAGCTTTCGCAGGCTGAATATGGGCCTAATATATATGTATAAATTATATTTTTTTTATATAGGAATCATTACAAATTAATTTCATGTAATAGGACTAATCAGGTTGTGTAATGTCACCATGGCTGTTTAATATGTTTATGGATGGTGTGGTGAGGGAGGTGAAAAGGAGAACTATGGGAAGAGGATTGGGTTTAGTAGGAAAGAATGGTAGAGATTGGGAGTTGAATCAGTTGCTGTTCGCTGATGACACAGCATTGGTGGCGGATTCTGATGAGAAACTGCAGCGGGTAGTTTAAGAGTTTGGTGTGGTTTGTGGAAGGAGGAAACTGAAGGTGAACGTCAATAAAAGTAAAGTAATGGTGTGTAATAGGGGAGAGCATAGGGTGAATCTAGATGTGAGGCTGGATGGGGAAATATTGGAACAAGTAGAGTGTTTTAAATATCTAGGAGGAACGATAAGCAGGAGTAGAGGTATGGAAGTGGAGATAAAACAGAGAGTGTATGAAGGAAGGAAGGTTTTCGGAGCAATGGGAAGTATGTGGAAGACGAGAAATCTCGGAGTGAAAGTTAAAAGTGCACTGTATCAAGGAATTGTTGTGCCAACAGTGATGTGTGGGGCTGAGACATGGGCTCTGAAGAAAAAGGAGAAAAGAGGGCTGGATGTTGTTGTTGTTGTTGTTGTTCCCTAAGCTGCCTGGCCGAACAGCCCCGAGTCCCTGAGAAAGGCCATGGCCACGATCGGGCTTTCCCACAGAGCTCTCATTGAGTGTAGATTGTGTTGTTGGCGTAAGTGGTTGTGTGAAATGCAGTCTTCTATGATGTGTTTAATGGTATGGGGTGCTGTGTTACATCCCGGGCAGGCGTCGACAACGGAGTCATCCAGTCTCTTCTGATAGCTCAGGAGAGCTGGATGGTGTCCGCATCTCAGCCTGGCCAGGTGGACTCTGTCCTCGCGAGGAAGGGAGGATTCGGAAGGATGGATTTCGGGAGGTCGTGCATGCAGCTGTGTGTTGTCTGTGAGTGAGTGGATGGATCGGTGGGAGATATGAGTATGGATGTGCTTCTGGAAGTTGGTTCGGGGTGGGCAGGGAGGGAGAGAGGACAATAATTGTGTGTGATACCGTGTGCTGGGTGTTGTTTTGATATTTCTTGGTGTCTGTGGGTGTGTTGCCATGTAGTTTAGTGGGTGGTCTTGGTTCGTGGAGGCTGCTGCCAGGAATTGAGTGCCTCTCATGTCCAGATGGTCTTTGACTTTGAGGATTTTGGTTTCTTGATGTAGGTGATCTGTGGGTGCAGTAGCTGTGCAGCCTGTAATGATCTTCAGGGCTTTGTTTTGAATAGTCTGTAAGGTCTTATGATGTGTTTCAGCTAGGTTAGAAGCCCAGGCTGGGCTTGCGTATTCCATCACTGATCTTATGTATTGTTTATATACATAGGGCTGGATGTTATGGAGATGAGCTGCTTGAGGAGTATGTGTGGAGTTACTCGTAGAGACAGATTGAGGAATGAAGAGATACGTAGGAGAGTGGGGCAGCAGGAACATTTGTCAGCCAGAGTGGACAGAAGGGTGCTGAGCTGGTATGGTCATGTTGAACGAATGGGAGATGAAAGGCTTACAAAGAGAATATGTGAGTCAGGTACAAGGGAAGATAGAATGGCAGGAAGACGCCCATTGAGATGGAGAGACTGTGTAAGAAAGGCTTTGGATGATAGAGGAATGACTATAGATCAGGCAGGGGAAGTGGTGGTGGACAGGAGTGAATGGAAAATGCTTGTGAATAGTTGAGTGAACACGTGGTCATTTGGAGTAAGGGGTCGGGCACAAGTTGGACTAGATAATAGTCCATCAGGCACCTGGCCCGGGGAGACGATTAATATGAAGGGTGCCCCTGGAGGTGAGGTGGGAGGGCTTGTGGCTTTGGCTCCGCTGCATGTCTGCCTGCCGAGATCGGAACCTCTCCGGGTGGTCGGGGGCCGGGGGAGTGCTGGAGCGACCTTGGTGACCCTGGTCTCTGGGTCTTCTCCTGGGTGACCTGGATGTGTGTGAGTTTGTGCTTTGTATCTGTGTTTATTTGTTATTTTATGTTGTTTTTGTGTTTTCCCTGTTCTTGTTCTGTCTTGAGTCGGCTACCCCCAAAATGGGGATTGGGCCTGAGCATATAGATAGATAGAATATGACTAATAATTAGGACTGATAATTGGTATATTCATAATATGTTTAAGTATTAGACACTTAAAGGAAGACAAACATCACCAACCTTTCCTGCCAGATTTAGTTAATTACTTTAATCCTACGTCGGCCACATACTAGCGGCAACCTTTGGGAAAAGTTTGTTTACATGTGTGTACAAGGTATTGTGGAGATACAAGATCCATTTACTTAGTGTCGGAACAATACGAGACTTGGAGGTGGCTCATACAGGAACAAAAGGATCAAGAGAGCTTGGGATTTGTAAGAGAGAGAGAGAGAGAGAGAGAGAGAGAGAGGACATTTTCGTTAAGGGGAGACGGAAATATACCCACATACTAACAAGATGGTGATACATGGTTGGGAAAATAACAAGGTGTCAAAAAAAACAAGAATAAAACTTGATGTAGGAGAACATTTTAGGATATCTTAAAGTATAGATACAGATTACAAATATGAAGGTGTAGAAAACACAAGAAAGAAAACTAGATGTGAGAGAACATTTTGGTAAATCTTAAAATATAGACATGACATAGATTCTGAAAATTGATAAAGAAATGGGCAATTACAAAACAATGAAGAATAAACCGAACTCACGAGAAAGAGATACAGCACAAACTATAATAAAAACAAAACTTGTAAAACACGAATATATAGTTCATGACCTACATAGCAATAACAGTAGAACGACATATAATTTAATGAAAATATGGAAAAACAAAGTCACAAAAATAACAGAGTTAATATTATATACATATACCAAATGAAGGCTAGTGATAAATAGAAGTGGAGATGTAAATAGTACCGAAGGAGGTACTATCTCTCTTCCTTCACAATTGGATAAATACGGAGACCACCAAACTCTAGGAGAGTTACTACATTAATATAATAAATTATATTAGATTAGTGGTGTACTGGTTTAGATGCTAATGTTCTCGGTGTGGTGTTCCGAGTTCGAATCCCGGGAGGACCATATGCTTTCATTAGTTTATTCAAGTACATTGGGGTTTGCAATTGATGATTACTGTTAAGAACGGGGTTGTTATTTATTTATATAGGTTCAGGAACTAATGTATAGCGAGGCCGGTCCTTAATGATCTTGGCCCCATTCAATGTTCTTTCCTCTCACTAAAACATTACGCTTTCCATAATGCAGTTGGGTCTGAGTACATGATTACATTGATATCCAGAATTCGAAAATGGATAATAATCGTGATCGTGTACTCAACCTTTTACTATGTTGGTAGTGTAATGGTTTAGAACTTTAGATGCTTATGTTCTGGGTGTGGTGTCCCGAGTTCGAATCCCGGGAGGACCACATGCTTTCATTAGTTTATTCAAGTACATTGGGGTTTATAATTGATGATTGATATTAAGAACGGGGTGTTACTTATTTCTATAGGTTCAGTAACTAATGTATAGCAAGGCCGGTCCTTAATGATCTTGGCCCCATTCAAAGTTCTTTCCTCTCACTAAAACATTACGCTTGCCATAATGCAGTTGGGTCTGAGTACATGATTAGATTGATATCTGGAATTCGAAAATGGATATTAATCGTGATTGTGTACTCAAACTTTAACTATGTTGGTGGTGTAATGGTTTAGATTCTTATGTTCTGGGTGTGGAGGCCCGAGTTCGAATCCCGGGAGGACCATATGCTTTCATTAGTTTATTCAAGTACATTGGGGTTTGTATTTGATGATTAATGTTAAGAACGAGGTGTTACTTATTACAAAGGAAATCAAGTTGGAAACAATTTACTTATCCTCACTTGGGTGTAATATCCCGTACCATAAATATAACCTTTATGAAGACACATACAATATAATTATGGTACTTATTAACTGACCAATCAAATTGATCATTTGCATGGTTTTCATATATGAAATAACTAAAACATGGTGTGCCATTTAGTATATAAACATGAACGGAATATAGTAAGAAAGAGGCTGGGCATAATTTATCACAATAAATAACCACTTTAGCAACATGATTACGTTTCCCATATAATTATAGTAAAAATATGATGTTATGCAGTTTAAAAACGATCTATATTACTGTTTATTGAAATCATATTTATCCATTTGAATCGCATAAGCAGTTTTCAATTAAAGAATATCATCTAATGGTAACCACATATAATGAATATTACGTAATGGTGGTGAAAGGGTTAAGAATTATGTCAATAGTCAGAGGGCATCCTATTTCCAAACTCAATATATCTGTTATTGTTGTTAACACCTCCGTCCCCCTGTCTCTCTCATTACACCTCCGTCCCCCTGTCTCTCTCATTATATATAGTTGTAATGGTGGACTTCTGCGACACATAAGAGAACAAGGACAAGGACAAAAGCTGCAACTTCCACTTTATATTACCAAGGCTCTTACGCGTATGTCTTGGGTCATGAATAGTTAAAATTAATTAATTATACCGTGGTTGGGCGAAGAGTAAGTTCATTAACATGGGCATTACCATAATATATTAAACAAAATTCACGAAGAGTTTGACGTTTTCCCAATTAGTTTGGTGATTTTAGGATGTGTTGTGCCATTTAGGTGTCTATTCAATTCTACCTCTAAATTAGTAGTTACATTTACATGGGTAGTTATGGCAAGGTCCAGAATATTATTTTCACTCGTTGCTTCCTTTACACCCTGATATAGAAAAGAATCCTCTATAAATTATATAATATTGATTGAATTAGCATTATTTCCGGTGACAAGATTCCATTCTATATTAGGGACATTATAATCGCCCAGAAAAATACATGTATCCAAAAGAGTTATATTTAGCATCTCATAAAATCGTACATCGTCGCTTTCTTTGTAGCTAGGTGGTCTGCAAGCTGTTGTAAAATTTATCTTTATTTTACTGATATCTATTCGGGCACACACTATTTCTAGATTACTAGTGGGAGGGTGATTTATTCTGGAGAGAGAGAGAGAGAGAGAGAGAGAGAGAGAGAGAGAGAGAGAGAGAGAGCGAGAGCCAGCGAGGACGAGGTTGTGATATGGAGTCTCCAATGTTGACACCGAGCTAATAAAGTAAATTTTATCTCGCAAAATAATAACTTTGTGTGCCTTCCATTGAAAAACTAATGACCACAGATAGCGATTTTTGTCATCAAGTTCAGACTGCAACCAACTATCAGGGTTTTGCCTAGCCCCTTGAGAATCATGACGCGTTTTGACATTAGTTTATGGCTGCTAATATTAGATGGTTGTATACAACTTTAAAAGGATGTGCGTGAAATAAGACTCTCAAAGAACACATACCTCCTAATCTGAATAAAATCGTCGAATAATAGAACGAACACAGACAAAAAAAGCGTTATCGTATCTTGAAAGGGTCAATTGCTAAACAAGGAGTTATGTTTTATGTCTTGTTTCCCACCAGTTATTTATGATTGACTAGGCTAAGAACGCCATAATCGTTACTTTATTGTGCCTTGTTCATTATAGGTTAGCCAAACATCGTAACCTATCTTCGGTAACTCAATATGGGCTAGATCAAATGGGTTGTAAATGTCCGCACCTTATCTCTAGCCAACTTATCCCAATTGGTATGAACATTAACTCGAATACTCTAGTCCTTTTTTAGTTATAGAGGTTAAAAGTGAGTTTGTGCCCTACCTATAATGAACAGAAAATACCGTTCTTGTTCTAATAGAGACTACCGTCTTCTATTATTCGTGTTTATCACCATGCTAGACTGTACGGTAATGCAGTCCACTCAGAAATATTTGTTGGCCTAGGTATAATTATGGCTATATATCTATGGAAACGAATTTAGAAATAAATGTTTCTATTCATCAACTATAAGACTATATATACTATTTCTTGAAAAGTAAGTTCAATCCATATTTCAATCCAGACACTCGTAACTGCTTAACCCATTGAGCACCAGCGACGCAGCGTTTGCGTCAGCAATGTATGTAACACTAAACCCCAGCGACGCAACAGTTGCGTCAGTGTTACTCCGGTCCCAATTACTTCGGTCCTATGGCACCTAGAGGGCTCAGATTTGTATGGGAGCTGTGTAAGTATCCCACGCAACCATACAAATGGTTGAAAACTCTCAAAGTCCAACTGCGTGCGCGTGAGCGCGCAAAAACCGGAATTTTGGGTGTTATTGCCTTCAATTTTTTACTCCTGTAAATTCCGTTTTCGGGGGCTCCGTAGGACCAATTTTTGTCCTTTTTTATTGTTTTTTTGTGGTTTTTCCTTCATTCCTAACCCAGTCGCTATTGTTTCTGGGATTTTTTTTTTTTTCAAAACCGGCTGGTCCCTGGTGGTACATTTATTAATAACTAGCTGGGGCTCAGTGGGTTAAAGAAAAACATGGATGTAAATCTCTGGAAATGTATATATGAATATATGTTTCTATATGTCAACTATCAATCTAAATATGCTATGTGTTGAAAAGCAACTACTATCCAAATCTCAATCCAGACATTCATAATTATGTAATAAACACATAAGGGGTCCATGAATGTTTACAAGTGGGCTAGAGACTACGGCATCTGAGCATTCCAAGATCATACACAACACGGCTATGCCTGGCCTCCATTATTGTCTCACTAATTTAGGAATTGTGGGAGAAAGGCTAATTATATTAACTATCCTAGTCCATATGTTTCGTTCATGATGATTGTTAAACTTGGCAACCTTGGCGGGGAAGTGTTTGAAGAGCGAACAGGGAGTTTGGCTATCCAGGTAATTGTCTCTGTTTGTTAGGATACCGAAACAAACCTAGAGTGAAATGGAATACCTTGAAGTGGATCAGTCATGTGGGACGAATTGAAAGTGAGAGACAGACACAGAGCTTGACAAAGGGTGGAAGTGAGGTTGAACAAGAATGAAAGGGGAGAGGATTACAATAACAATTACTTTTTGTCGTAGGATGTGTTTGAATGTTTATTCTGTTACTGAAACAATATAGACTACATTAATTTTAGAGCGTTAATGCATGCACTAATATTACTAATATTATAAATGTTGGAAGCGAAAAAGTTATGCTCATTGGAGGTACGAATGGTAAGGTAGGGAGCGAAAAAGTGGATGGGGTGGTGGGACAGTGTGGGGTGCCACCGGGAATGAATGATAATCGGAGTGCGTTGTTGAACATCTGCAAGGGAGGAGAGATGTTTATCGCAAATACCTTCTTCCAGCACAAGGTGATCCACAGGTACACGTTGAATTTGGAAATAAGGAGGGAAGGGCAAGTAGTAGAACAAAGCAAATCATTGATTATTGGTGTGTACATGAAAGGATGAGGAGGTCAGTCATGGGCGTGAGATCATTTATAGGAGTGGGGACAGGTCCACTGTTTAATTGGGGTGAGCATTAGAGTACAGCATAAATGAGTGAATAGAAGAGGAAGAAGGCAGGAAACAGGAATTACGGTGAGAAAAGTAGAAGCACTGCAGCAGAAGGTGAAAGGGAAAGATTTCAGGAGGGTGGTGGACGAGATATTGGGGGAGACATAATTTGGAACAGCTGAGGGAAGTGCAAGAAGTGTGCAGGGTGTTTATGGATGAAATATGTGCAACCTGTGAGTCTATGTGTGCGGTTAGGAAGAGAGATAGCGGAGTAAAGGCAATAGCGTGGTCGAGTGAGGAGGTTATTCGAGTGGTGGAAGTTAAGATAAAAGCGTATACGGAATGTCTGGGGAGCATAGGTAATGAGGAAACCGAAAGAGAGAAGAGGGAGATGTATGTAGAAAAAAAGGGAGGTGAAGAAAGTAATGGGAGTGAGTATATATAGACTGGATGAAGAGTTTGAAAGAAGTCTAAGTGCAAAATTGAATGAACACAGGAAACTGTTTTCGGTGGAGGAGAAGAAAGTGAGAGAAGGTGGATACGGTGGTGGTGTGAAGGATAAATATGAAGCCATGATGGTGGTAAAGATGGAGAGAGAAGATAGGTGGAGGGAACATTTCAGTGAACTACTGAATATGGAAAGTGAGCATAGTGCGAGAATATGTGGGTGAGACATGGCAGGAAAAAGGATAGATGAAAGGGGAGAGGAAGATATAAGAAGAGCGGAAGTGGTAGAGGCGCTGAAGAAGGTTAAGTTGGGAACAACACCAGGAATAGAAATAATGTGCAGGGAGATGCCTAGGTAAGGAGGAGAAATAGTGATTGATTGAATCAGGAAGATGTGCATACTAGTAAGGGAAGGAGGGAGAGTGCTAGAGGATTGGAGGTCAGGTATAATAGTCCCCTTGTACAAAGGAAAAGTAGAAAGGGGAGTGCACAGACACTACAGAGGAATATGTCTCCTTAGTATAGTAGGAAAGGTGTATAATAGGATGTAAACAAACAGAGAGGAGTGACAGAGGGATTGGTTGTAAAAAATTGCGATCCTTTGAAAATGATATGGTGAAAACACAGGGAAC
Source organism: Paralithodes platypus (assembly GCA_032716605.1). Classification (NCBI taxonomy): domain Eukaryota; kingdom Metazoa; phylum Arthropoda; class Malacostraca; order Decapoda; family Lithodidae; genus Paralithodes; species Paralithodes platypus. The sequence goes on from CM064549.1 coordinate 2,510,881, forward strand.
TATTTAAATATATTGTAATTTTCTGTCGTTAAGAATCATGCTAGTTATCAAGGTCCTAGTACATAATACCCGCGGCTGTACATTGAGGATGGTATCTCTTATCCCTAGGCCTGATTCTGCCTCACGTTCCAGGTCGAGATCAAGATCGAGGGGAAGGACACAACCCGCACCTGCTTCAGGAGATACTCACTCTGACGAATATCACTAGGACCGTAGTGAGACTAAGTGTAGGAAACGGAAATGGAGGGAAAACAATTAGTATTATATGATATCTCAATGAGTGGTATATCGTAAGTTAGGAATTGATGACTTTGGGAAAAATATGATTAATGAAAATTAACGGCGTTTATATAAATGGGGCGGCCCTGCCAACATTATATTCCTCGCCCCTGTGAATGATACTTTCTGTTGCAACCGTTTATATAAATGGGCCCTGCCAACATTATATTCCTCACCCCTGTGAATTATAGTTTCTGTAACAAACGTTTATATAAATGGGCCCTGCCAACATTATATTCCTCACCCCTGTGAATTATAGTTTCTGTAACAAACGTTTATATAAATGGACCCTGCCAACAATATATCCCTCACCCCTCTGAATGATACTTTCTGTAACAAACGTTTATATAAATGGGCCCTGTCAACATTATACTCCTCACCTCTGTGAATGATACTTTATGTAACAAACGCTTTATTAGTATATTCTGGTTGGTTGTTCATATTGCATATCAGCATTTATGTGTGTGCGCGCACATATGAACGTGTGTGAGTGTGTTTGTTTATTTCAACTTGAGAAATAGATGTATTTGTGAATCATCGGACTGATTCCTGGAGATGGTGTGATAGTGACGGCTGAGTGAAGGGTTACTTGCTCCTGGTCTTGGCAGATTATCTGACTTTCATGATAATTGTATTCCATTACTGGGATAATGTCAATGGTCCCTTTTATTTCAGGAATTTTGAAATTCACCATTGGTCGGTTTCCTTACTCTAATAGATAATTGTAACTGGTCTTTGTAGTCATTCCGGATGCATTATCGGTGATATAGTTAAATACAAATTATTTGCATTAAAAATATAAATTCTCAACTTAAACCATTTGCAGTAATTTGGTTATTTACTAAATATTGTTTATAAACGAATGATAGAACATGGTAATATGGGAATACAATAGCTTGTGCTGACAACCATACACACTCGGAAACTTGAAATATGACGCATGATCAGGTATTGTTTTTTTGTTTCAGTTTTTACCAAGCCCACTTCCAGCCTAAAGTTCGCAATAAATGATTGCCGTATATTTCCAGAACTAACCTCCTGACCCATACACCAAACCCGGAGCAATGAAAGAGAGGAGATATCGGTGTAGCACAAAACAACTTGGTAGTTTCTTGTTTCATTTGGTACAATGCCACTCTGCTCTGTGTTGAGAAAAAATAATGTTATTGGTTCATGATCTCGTCTCAATTCTTTCAAAATTCTTGGTGAAATAGTCGTCTAATAGTATCCAGAATATCATTAAAAGGAAAATACTAGTAATGATCGGAATAATGACCTACAGTACAGTAGAGCAACGAGTACTGAACCCCTTGAGGATTATGCCACGTTATAGCACTTCATTCTGGATATCATTAGACGACTGTATACAGATCAGGAAGGACCTTTGGGAATTATAAGGGTAAAGACTATCTCAAATAACCCACTGAGTTCCATACCCTTCCTAATCTGAATAATATAGTCTACTAAGTGCCAGAATATATTGGCATAATGCTGTCAAAATCTCTAATGGGTTAAGAGATTAGTTAGAAATGGAGGTCGAACACATAATTTGCTGTTCAAAGCAAGACATGCCATAGTATTTACACAAACTACAGTTAAGTGATTATGTTTTAGAGGAAACATTAAAGTAGTATTAAGTTGCTATTGTATTCAAGGACCTGGACATTTACACGATAGAGCTTCTGTGAAAGGAGGCAGCCAAGTGTGCTGTAATTATAAAAAGCGATAATGAACCTTTAACGAAACTTGGACCCAAAATTCAGACATTAACGTTTTACGTTGGAAAGCCTGATAAGAATGTTGGATCAAGAATATCCCATGTAGTTAATATATTCACATATATTTACGTATTCTTTGTAAATATGCAACAATAGGCGATGAGATCAGACAATTATATTTTAACTTTGATTAAGTATGTAAATGTTGCTGATACCTACACACACATATAAATATAATATGTAATTTAACCCTTTGAGGCTTAGGACGTGTATTAACAGTTTATGCTGGCTATCATTAGACTATATGTTTGAGTTCCGAAAGGAATTGTGGGAGTCGGAGAGATGAATGAGATCATTTTTACCCGTTCGATTGCATAGGGCTTTCCAAACTGAATACAATCGCCTAATGATAGCCCGAATAAAGAGTCAAAATAGGTCATGATCCTCAAGGGGTTAATATTAGGTTGCAGGCATTCAATTTGCGAGCTACTGGTAGTCTCGGTCGTAATAATGATAACAATACAATGGTTCTACACGACTAAGCTAATTGGAAAAAACAACTCATAACTTTGAAGCATAAATAATAAATGGTCGAGATTGGGAGTTGAATCAGTTGCTGTTCGCCGATGACACATCATTGGTGGCGGATTCTGAGGAGAAATTGCAGCGGGTAGTCAAGAGTTTGGAGTGGTTTGTGGGAGGAGGAAAATGAAGGGGAACGTCAATAAAAGTAAAGTAATGGTGTGTAATAGAGGTGATCGTAGGGTGAATCTAGATGTGAGGCTGGATGGGGAAATATTGGAACAAGTAGAGTGTTTTAAATATCTAGGAGGAACGATAAGCAGGAGTGGAGGTATGGAAATGGAGGTAAAACAGAGAGTGTGTGAAGGAAGGAAGGTTTTCGGAGCAATGGGAAGTATGTGGAAGACGAGAAATCTCGGAATGAAATTAAAAAGTGCAATGTATCAAGGAATTGTGGTGCCAACAGTGATGTATGGGGCTTAGACATGGGCTCTGAAGAAAAAGGAGAGAAGAAAGCTGAATGTGATGGAGATGAGCTGCTTGAGGAGTATGTGTGGAGTTACTCGTAGGGACGGATTGAGGAATGCAGAGATACGTAGGAGAGTGGGGCAACAGGGACATTTGTCAGCCAGAGTGGACAGAAGGGTGCTGAGCTTGTATGGTCATGTTGAACGAATGGGAGATGAAAGGCTTACAAAGAGAATATGTGAGTCAGATGCAAGGGCAGATAGAAGGGCAAGAAGACCCCCATTGAGATGGAGAGACTGTGTAAGACAAGCTTTGGATGATAGAGGAATGATTATAGATCAGGCTAAGGAAGTGGTAATAAACAGGAATGAATGGAGAATGCTTTAGTCCATGAGCCAAGACCCGAATTTGGGATATCGGTACCACCCGGGGTGACTAATTCTCTTAGGTGTTTTTAGCTTGCTACATGTCTCTAGTTTATGTTTTGATATGATAGCCCTTGCACATTGGTAGCTTAATGGTCGTTATCACTTCTTGAATAGACATACCCTACCGAAAATTCCGAAATTTTTTAAAATGTCAAATTTGGGGACAGGAATGCCTAAATGTCAACAAAATGCATATAGTAATTGTCACATTTAATACAAGTCCTGTAAATACACACTAAGCATGCCATGGGCTTGTACATACTATTATGGCAAATTACTACTCCTAAATATCATCTACGTCAGACTCGGAATCTGACTGTTGTGCCACCGGCTCTTCTTCAATAGCCTTGTTCTGACATGTCTGTAACCTGCACATGTCCGTGCATTTTAGAACATTGCTGAGGCAAGTACACTTAGGGAGTTCGCATGACCGCACACACTTGCAAGACAGTAGCTGCATAACAGCATCTGGTGCTGGTGAGCCTCGCATCCAGTTGACGGCAAGCTTACCGTCCTCATCTGTCATCCAACCGCAGTCTGTTGGGTTCGCAACAAATGGCTGGCTCTGAAGACTTCTCCTCCAGATCGCAGCCTGGTAGTTTGCACGCAGTGCATGCATGAAGAGGCAGTCCTCACAAGGAGGGAGTTGACTTGACTCTACCTCTCCACGTCTTGCACAGAACAGCTCATACCGAAGCTTGTTTACCTTAGTTGTGTGGGTAGATGGTAGGTACATGTGGCAGGTGATTTCCTGTAGCTTCTCAAAGAGTTCAGGAGACACTTCCCATGAGCGTCCAAGTTCGTGAAAAGCATGCTGGTATGTCTTGTCCATCTTCACCTGCTTGAGTGTCGTCATCTTCCCTCGGCCAGCGAATGCACTGACGGTATCACAGCCTGTAAAGGCATGCATACCAATCAATGAATCACACACGCTGCCTCCCAGTGTGCGGCTCAGTGTGGTGATATCCAGGAATCTTGTCCGGTTCTTCGTCCCGCACTTCTGGAACAGATGGGATGGGATCTTGTGGCACATGCCAAGACACAACACCATGACGTCTGTATCTTCTGCAGTGATGATGACAGACTTGTTCCCAGATTCTGCTGCATGAAGTGCATGGAGAAGAAGGCGTGTGTCTGCTTCTTCTTGAGTTGACTTAAGCTCAGGAGCCTCTTCCCACTGCTCTTTGGTGATCTTGAAGCAGCGCTGCTCACATGTGACATACAGCTCCTTGTCCTTGAGCTTCTCCCTGTGCTGTGGTGCCTTCCATTCTTCTACCAAGAACTTGATAAGACTTGCCTTGTTGGAGGAACTACCGAGTAACTTTCTCCACTGCTGGATGTTGTGCCCAGGTTGAATGTTCTTGAAATGAATTCCTGTGCCTGCACTTCTTTTGGCTCGTTCTGCATCCTTGATGGATGTCTCCTTGTAGATATCAAACACAACATCAATGCGCCTGCTCTTAGCACCTTCATGAACAGCGTGACTCAGTGCTGTACCTGCAAGCTGTGAAAAAGTTTTGTCGTTTCCCTTCAGTTTGTGGACCAGGCTCATCCCATCAATTATGGTAGCAGAGGGCTCGGGTATCACTTCTGCAGGAGAAACATTCCTCTCTAACTCCTTTGCGAGGGCAGCCTTGTTGGTCTTGCGGAGAGACCCATCACCGCTGGCAAGTGCCCAAGGCAAAGGCCCCAGGGGATGAGCCAAGACATCACTCATTTTGAGCTTTCTGTTCTCGGCAACAAGGATCATCTGGCCAAATAGGTTCCTGTCAGCCTTTAAGATAACCTCCTTGGCATGGTCTTGTGAGCGTGGCTTCATTCTGATGTTAGTGAACGTTCTCAGTTTCGTCTTCGTCATCGTGTCATGAAACTGTATAGTTGGCGTATCGATCTCCAGGCGCTCTTCCTTGAAGGCTTGATATGCATCCTCTCCTATTCTGTAGGCCCCTAGAAGGTCTTTGACAACTTCTGGTGGTGCCATAGTCGCAGTTGACAAACTGACAAGATCTTCTTGCTCTGCGTTGAAGGGGTTCAACCAGCTGGTCTCCATCAGTTGAACTAAAGATTGGACATCGGCCTCATCTCTTCTAATCCTGGGCATCTGTAGGTCTGGGTGGCTGAAGTCAGTATACTTTTGGCCTACTACCATAGTCCTGAGCTGCCTTAAGTACCTGCTGCGATACTCCGATGTCAGGTAGTACCTGGCGACAGCTCCGCCTTTCAGGCTGAAGCCTTTTGTGCCCCCTGGTGTCTGGGTGTCTTTGTTGATCGTCTCTTCGATTGTCTGGTCCACAGGGATCCGTCCAAAGGGATTCTTGCTACCGATCTGGACCGAAAAGCCACCTTGCATGAAGTGTTCATGGACCTCTGGGTGTTCAATGGGCAGTCGAGACATCAAGGCATAGTAGTAGGTTAGGAACCGGGCATAGTTCACTTTGTCATAGGCAAAACACCACGGTATCATCTGTCGGATTGCTCCTAGGTGGAGCATCCAGTTGCCTTCTCTGGAGGCTCGAATTAAGTCCAGCATGATCTCAACCATGTCCAGGTATGACATCCAGAATGCTGAGAGGTTGTGTTCATCTCTGAGGGTCTCAAGATAAACTTGGAAAAGCTTCATGATATGTGTGCATGATTCACTCTCCATCAGCTCTTGAAAGAGTCCCTGAGACACATTGCTGTGAAAGCTGTTGATGTCCTTCAGTGTTTCATCTAGATGGTGTATGTCCCTTGAATGGTTTTCTTCTAGCCATGAAAGGAAGCCTTTCCATGCAAGCCTCATCAGTGCTTCATACACGAGCTTGTGTAGTCTCACTGCTCTGTTGTACCTCTTGCCGTTCATCACTCCTGACACTGATCCTTCTGCGATGATACCTGATTCCACACACAGATCTCTAAGACCTGCATCTTGAAACCTCTTTCCTATGGTGGAGATGAGATTACAGATTGTGTGGAAGACGCCCATCCTGATGATAATGTTCTTGAACTTCTCTTGTTTCCAGATAACTTCGGCAGCTTTGGCATAGAGTGCTATCAAACACGCACACAATCTTGTTAAGCTGTAAGGACTGCATGATAGCATGCGTTTGTTCCAAGATTTCATTAACGGTGGACATTTCTGTTGCGGGAGCATTGATAGTGGGCAGGTAGCTTACAGTGTCCTGAACCACTGCAATGTCTCTGCGCATTTTGATGTTGAACCCAGTCCAACTGCTGATGGACTGGTCCTCATGGTCTGACATTCGAGTAAGAAGCCAGATATGGTTCTTTGTCTTTGAATCCTGGACTTCCTTGGTAGTGTCGACATACGCAGTCTCAATCCTAGGTGGCCCTGCCCGCCGCCCAAAATTGTATATTGGCAGCATTGATGATGTCTGAGTGATGCTTCTTATCTTGGACTTGGTAATCTCTGGCAGGACTTTCTCTGGCACAGAGCCTGCAACCTTGGACTGGACAGCAATGCCATTGACTCTATGAGAAGTACCTGCTCCACTTAGGGTCTCTTCAAGTCGGTCAATGTTATCCCAGGCCAGGGTTGTGAACACACCAGGGTAGATATTTGCTGGCAGTGGAATGTCATCCTTTGAGCATTCCAGCTTCTGGATACAAAGGGCTGTATCGATCTCCTCAAACATTGAGTAAGACACACAGTGACCAAGACGATTCAGAGTTCGGATCAGTTCTGTGTTTCCTGTCAAAGACTTTACAGCATTGGTCAGCAGTACGTGCTTGGGTGGTTTTGTCTTGCCACTGGTAACAGCAAAGACCAAGTCACTGCCAAAGGAAGTGGCAAGACGTTGAGCTCTTTCAGAGGGAGTTTCACACTCACACTCTCCTGTCAGCAGGGTGTGCAGGAATTGAGTGACTGCTGCAGGAATGACATTCTGATCTGTATCGGGAGGCCATGGCTGACTCACATCTTGTTTATTGATCTCATTCCTCAGCTGCATTCCTGCTTTGGTTAAGACATCTTCAGAGTTAGCTGCTCTTGCTTCTTGCAGGTCTTTTGCCATTTTGTGTGCTTGCCGGGCAAGGTCGTCCATTGAGAGGCTGCGTGGATAGATTAGAAGCTTTCCTTTCTCATCTGGGACAAAGCGTAGTGATTCTCCAAACTCGGTTTCAATCTTTCGGCGAACATGTTTCTTTGTCGCTGGTTTCAGTTGGATAATACCACGGGACATCATGGATCTCTCAAGCCTAGATGTGAGGTTTGTCATAGGCAGTACCTCTGGGTTGGGGAATAATTTGGTCCTTATATACAAGCAGAGTTCCTCGAGGGCTTCTGTCTCAACCTCTTCGTAGCGTGCTTCCTCGCTTTCTTCCTGATTTTCACCTGCACCCGACCTGGCGGCCGCTGGGAAATCATCTTTTGTGAAGAGTTTGTAGCACGACTTGTGGTAGTGACCCTCTGCAGCAACAAGGTCTCTGCTAACTAAACCAAGGATTCTCTGGTTGAGTTTCCTTATTGCTGCTCTGCGAATCTTCTCATCTGCTCGTAGCTCAACACACTGTATGAGTGGCTCCCTTGTCTTTGTTGTTTTTATGTACTTGCTTGACTTCTCGCAGAAGATACATACTTTGGCATACACCCTGCTAGTACTAGGGGCATCCCTTGATGCCCTCCTCCTGGGGTCGACGCTTGCTGATTCTATCTTGACACCCTTGGCAAGGATAGAATCCAGTGACTTCTTCATTGTAAAGAGACTACGACATTTACGGTGATAATGTATGTGTGGTATTCCTCCTTCTTCAAGGCCCTTGGCTGCTTCCAGGACTGGATCATGCTGCCTGATTTCTGCAGCCCTGAGCAATGTGTTCCAGGAGTCCAAATCCTGTGGTGACACCAGAGCATCGCTGTCATCATCAGAGCAGTGGATGATACAGTCGATCCGTGCTCTCTTCCTCGCAGATGGTTCCATCCTGCCGTCAAACAGTCGACACACACCTGCAAAAAATATCACCATTAAACCATGAACAAACAAACACATTACATGGAAACCACTCTACATATGTTTGCTCCTTCCATAATAAATTATCCCCAAAATATAACAAAAAATCCCCAAATATGAAATAAACCCCTAAATATGGAGAAACTTGAAATACACATCGGAATAATTCTTGTAGAGAATCAAATAAGCTACAAGAGCTGTTAGAATATATTTTTCAATGTTCCCCATATTTAAGGATTTATTCTAGATTTAGAGGAAAATACCCAAAATATAGAGTATATTCCGAAATATGAGGAAATTTGAAAAATACCTAGGAACAACTCTGGTAGAGAATATAATTCTACATAGGTGTTCAAAGTTTCGCGATGATTGTGTGATGGATTTTAAAGAAAATGAGGAAAACGCCGAGCGTCACGCTAAAAATCTTTATTTTTGGGTAGCGCCCCTATTGCATCAAAAAAATTAGACTAAGCTACCAGTGCGAGAAGGCTATCATATCTTAATGTACTTACAGTCACTCTATAAACATTTTAGTACCATTCGTGTTTAGTCACCCCAGGTGGTACCGATATCTGGCCTGGCTCATGGACTACTTGTGAATAGTTGAGTGAACACGTGGTCATTTGGGGGAAGGGGTCGGGCGCAAGTTGGACTAGATAATAGTCCATCAGGCGCCTGGCCCGGGGAGATGATTAATATGAAGGGTGTGCCTGGAAGTGTGGTGGGCGGGCTTGTGGCTTTGGCTCCGCTGCATGTCTGCCTGCCGAGATCGGAACCTCTCCGGGTGGTCGGGGGAGTGCTGGAGCGACCTTGGTGACCCTGGTCTCTGGGCCTTCTCTTGGGTGACCTAGATGTGTGTGAATTTTGTGTTTGTTCATTGTTCTGTCTTGTGTTTTGTGTTTTCCCTGTTGTTGCTCTGTCTTGAGTCGGCCACCCCCAAGAAAATAAAAACAAAAATAATAGTAAAATAGAGTAAAATAGAAAATAAAAATAAAAATAGGAAAAGTGGGGATTGGGCCTGAGCATATACATACATACATACTGTACATTGTACAATATACACCAATATCTACTTTTTGTTTTCTATGTGAGTGAAGGAGGCAACAGGCAGACCTGCCTATAGCGAGTGCCTCCCCCATAGTTGAAAGAGTGACAAGGCCAAAATCAAGGGACGTTCGAGCCAAAATGCCTGGACACACAGAGTTTGAAGCAATTTAAGTCATAGGAAGAGGAAAAGACTGACTCTGGGAGAGAGTTCCAGAGCTCAGCTGTTGAATAGAAGAAAGTTTGAGAGTAATATTTCACTCTTGGGTTGGAGAGTTGCACAGAGTAGGGGTGGGATTGTGTTGCAAGACGGGTACCACGTGCCCTACGTAAAGGAGGTTGGATACACTGGGAAAGCTCTGAGGAACACTGATTATTATAGTAGCGATAGAGTAGCGAGAGAGATGCAACATTGCAGCGGAGAGAGAGAGATTGCAGAGAGTTGGTGAGTGGACGTGAGTTAATGATACGAAAGGCCTTCCTTTCAACTTTGTCTAGGAGAGCGGTGTGAGAGGAACCTCCTCACACATGTGAACAATACCCCCATACAAGGACGCACTATGCCCCTGTACTATTACGTGTACAGGTAAAGAACCCACTAAGGCAGTTGAGCACACCCAGCTTCTGGGAGGCTGCTTTAGCAAGACTGGTAATATAGTCCTTCCAAATGAGAGCAGAAGAAAAAGAGACACCAAGAATATTGAGAGAAGATGAAGGATTGTTTTTTGTATTGTTGAAGAAGAAGGGATAGTCCGCTGGGAGTTCCGGACGGGTAGATAGATGGAGAAATTGGGTTTTGGAAGCATTAAAGGTAACAAGGTATTCTCTGCCCCAATTGGATAGTATTTAAATCAGAATTTAAGAGTTCTATGGCTTCATTACGTTTGCCGTTGAGGGATTGCTGGCTGGGGCGTTCTGAAAAACTAATTGAGTAGTGTATGGTTGAGTCGTCTGCGTATGAATGGATGGGAATTGAGGTACAGTTGAGAAGATTATTTATAAAAGTTAGAAAGAGAATAGGAGATAGGTCAGAGCCCTGAGGACCACCAGAGTTTATAGGGTGAGGAAGTGAGCGATGGCCGTCCACAACCGCGGCTATGGAACGGCCGGACAAAGGCCCAGCTGGAGGGATAGAAACCGAAGGAGGGTAGTTTAGAAATTAAAAATTTGTGCCAGACTCTATCGAAGGCTTTCGATATGTCTAGTGCAATAGAAAGAGTCTCACCGAAGTCCCAAAAGGAGGATGACCAAGAGATAGCAAGATATGAAAGAAGATCACCAGTAGAGCGACCCTTAAAACGCTCGTCGAGCGGCTAGTTTTTTATCGCTACTACCTGCCAAGCGGGCAGATTTACCCTAAACGAGCTTCATTCCATGCTCTTTTTCATACATAAACAAGAGCCAGAGCGTAATACAATTATGTATCCTTGAAAGGGCGATAATTGAGCTTTCCAATGACACCTGAACCATCCATGTATGACCGCAGGTTGTCTTGCAACGATGTTGCAGCGCGAGTACAAAAACCCTAAAATACGGTAATTTCCTAACATAATTCCCTGTCTAGGGAAGCAGTGGATGTGGATGGGTGTGGAGGTGGGGCCAGTCGCGGTACGGTGGCCGTGCCGAATGGTCAGAGCCCACCCGCGCTGCTCACACCGCTTGCACTCTCTCTCAGAGCTGATTATGTGCTCAACATCGCATTGGACTTAAGTCGGGCCCCGCTCTTTAGGTCTTGGTTCTCTAACCGTCTTAAGTCGGGCACCGCCAAACAAGGGTTAAGGAAGCCATTCTGGCGATCTGAGATCAGATTATGAGAAGAGAAATGTTTAAGAAATTTGGAAGCAAGAATAGTTTCAAAAACTATAGAAAAACAAGAGATGAGAGCAATTGGACGATAGTTGGAGGGTTGAGAGCACTCACCCTTCTTTGGGACAGGTTGAATGAGAACAAACTTCCAGCATGAAGGGAAGACGTTAGAGGAGAGACAGAGACGAAAGAGTTTGCCTAGGCAGGGAGTCAGCACGGAAGCACAGCTTTTGAGAACAACAGGAGGAACACCGTCCGGACCGTACGCCTTCTTAGTATTAAGCCGAGAGAGGGTAGAAAGTACATCTTTAGAAGAGATTAGGATATTAGGCATGAGTAAGAGAGAGGAAGGTGGAGAGGGAGGAATAGCACCAGAATCATCCAAGGTGGAGTTTCTAGCAAAAGTTTGAGAAAGAGTTAAGCTTTGTCAGAGGAAGAAGTGATGGTTGTGCCATCAGAGTGGGAAAGGGGAGGGAAAGATGAGGAAGAGAAATTGTTGGAGAGGTTTTTGGCTAGATGTCAGAAAGCTTGGGAAGAGCTAGAGTTGGATAGTTCTGTGCATTTATTATTGATTAAAGAGTGCTTGGAAGTCGAAGAACAGATTTGGCTTAATTCCGGGCAGAAACATAGGAAGAATGAGATTCTTGAGTTTTAAGGCGTCGGTACCGATTGAATGCTTCCTCCTTATTGCGGACAGTGGTAGAACAGGCGTGAGTAAACCAAGATTTTATAGCATTAGTCTGAGAGAAAGAGAATAGAATGTATGCTTCCATGCCTGATAGGATTACCTCGGTAATGCGTTCATCACTCTCCGAGGGTCCCCGGCCACGGAAGCAGAAATCATTCCATGGGAAATCAAAGAAGTACTGCCGGAGAGCCTCCCAGTCGGCAGCGCCAAAGTGCCACAAGCGCCGCCGGCTAGGAGGATCGAGTGGCCGTATTGGAGAGATAGGACAGGTGACAGAGATAAGTTTATGGTCGGAGGAGCCCAAAGGAGAGAAAAGATCGACAGTATAAGAAGAAGGGTTAGAAGTTAGAAATAAGTCAAGAATGTTGGGCCGATCTCCGAGGCGATCCGGGATACAGGTGGGTGGCTGAACTAACTGCTCTAGGTAATTTATGATAGAAAAGACGTGGGCTTGTTCACCAGGTTGGTCAGTAGTGTGAGAGGAGAGCCATTGGCGGTGGTGAACATTGAAATCTCCTAAGATGGAGATTTCTGAGAAAGGAGAAATGGATAGAATGTGTTCCACTATAGAGTTTAGATAGTCAAAGAATTTGGGCAAGTTGGTAGAGCTAGGTGAAAGATAGACAGTACAGAAATATTTAGTAAGATAATGACAGGACAGTTTGAGCCATAAAGTTGAGAATTCAGAGGAGTCGAAATCAGGAACATGAGAGCAAGTGAGTTTGTTGTGCACATATGCACAACATCCACCTTTGGCTTTATAATAATAATAATAATAATAATATTTATTCAGTTAGCAATTTACAGAGTTGGTACCACATAGTATGTTACAAATATGACATGTACCAGCTTTGCATAGTTCCAACTAAGGATAGCCCAATAAGGCCGTTAGGCGTGTTTCCATTGGGGTCCTTGTGGGATTAGGTTAGCTGGGGAAAAGGGGAGGATAAAAGAAATAGATACTCTAGAGTAAGTATTTCTAGGGGGTTATTTTAAGATACCTTACATCCTATGGTAAATATCAGTAATCCGTAATCAGTAATCATTTCAGTTTGGTTTGCCTATCTCTTATGTCGTATTTAGTAGTAGACATAAGCTTGGTGCTCCCTTCTTGCAGCTGTCCGGTTCAGGTGTTCCTTCAGGCTACGTCTGAAGGCATAGATGTTCTCTTTTCACGGACTGACTGGGGTAGTTCGTTCCAGTCTTTGATGGCAGTGAAGAAGAATGTTTGCTTACCATGTGCTTGGATTCTCGGGACCTTAAAATTAAACATCCTGTTTCTTGTATTATGTCCACTCCTCTGATTTGCTTTAACAAAATCACTCTTAAGATATTCTGGAGCTCTGTCATAGAAAATGTTGAAGGCATTAGTGAGCCTGATTTGTTTGGCCCTGTCAGAGACATTGAGCATACCTAGTGACTGAAGTTGTTCCTGGCCAACATGTGATCTGGGTCCTAGGTTCAGCATGAACCTAACCATTTTATTTTGAGTGACCTGAAGTTTGTGCTGTGCTGATTTAGATGATGCAGAGTACCAGGATGACACATAATAGTCAAAATGACATTGAACAAGCCCTTAGCAAAGGGTCTTTTTGGTAAGCATCCCACCTGTCTACGTATTTTACACGTGCTCTACACTTACACATGATAGATTCCAAAATTGTTTCACCTGACAAACTCGAGTCCAGTTTTATTCCGAGATATTTAACTTGTGTCACTGTTGAAACTAGGATAGTGAAAGTAGGAGGACACAGAGAAGGGGCTGCTTGATGTTGCTACAGACACCTAAGTTTCGGGGAGGAAGAGAAAATCAGGTTTGTAGGAGGAGAGATGGTGTTCAACATAGTGAAAATTAGATGAAAGTCCGCGAATGTTGCAGAAATTAAAAGAAAGAGTAACAGGCCGAGGTCCAGGTAATTTTGTCCGGTCGGCAGGGGAAACTCGGGCGGGTGTGAGGGCATTTATGGCCCCCCCCCCCCCCCCCCCCCCGGGGACTCAGAGGCGGGCTAAAATTCATAATTTGTATTCAATTTTGGTGTGGAGGAATGAAGTGTGGTGTGCATGTTTAGTGTAGTGAAGTGGATAGGAGGAGGTGTTTGTGAGAGCTAGCTGGATTGCTCTCAGTGTAAATGAGGCACAAAGAAAATCAGTATGAGAGGCCAAGCAAATGAAACAGGATTTCCAGCCACTCTTTATCACATGCCTATAACCTCACCTGGGTCTAGCCCTGATCGATTGGTGCCTACACTCTCCCCACTACTTAAGACGATTATGCCGAGGTTTGACAGTTTATTCTGGATATCATTGAATTGCTAATCATAAAGGTAAAGACTATCACAGCTAAAAGGTAAGGACTATCTATGACTGCTATATACAAACTCATAAACTGTGAAGCCATGGTAGCTCAAACCTTCTCACCAAGCGAAGCTATTTGGCTCTATTCTGACGAAAACGTCATATTTAACATATATATAATCATTACTTACCCATATGCCACTATTTTGGCTTTAATAGGAACATTAGAAAGCAATAAAATAAGTGGTAATAGCAATTGGTTGTTGAACATCGTATATTTTAGCCCCACAATCGTAATCTGACCTTGACCGGCGAGGAAGTAGGTTAGGTTAGGTTAGGTTGGGGAGGGGTGAGGGGGGTGGGGGGGGGGGGGGGGGGGGGGGGAAGGTTGGGAAGCAAAGAGGGGTAGGGTGGGTTACCCCCCAAATAGTTGTTGTAGGGTAGGGGGGGTTAGGGGGGGGGGGGAGTGGGGGGGGGAAGGTTGGGAAGCAAGGAGGGGTAGGGGGGGGTTACCCCCCAAATAGTTGTTGTAGGGTAGGGGGGGTTGGGGGAGGTTGAAGGTTGGGAAGCAAGGAGGGGTAGGGTGGGTTACCCCCCAAATAGTTGTTGTAGGGTAGGGGGGATTAGGGGGAGGGGGGGGGGTTAGATAACACCCTTCCTCTCTTGTGCCTAGCATGGTACTGAGACTCAAGGGAGCTCTCTGACTGGCTTAGATGGTCGGAGATACACTCCTCCATCCTCCCTCCCAGCCCTCCTCGAACGAAAAACTTGATTAATATCAGGAATAATAGGGAAAATACCGGATAATTGAAAGGGGTGAAGAGCGGGGAAAACGGGAGGGGGAGGGGGGAATTGAATCACATGTTTAGGAGTAGTAGCAAAGAATGGAGGGGGAATTATATCACCTAATCACAAATTATTTTGTTTTGAATGCCACTGGGATGTTTTGAAAGTTTTTTTTTAAGCCATGGATCTTAAGAGTCTGGTCGCATTCGCCCAGTACAACCTCTCTGGCTGCAGTCCCTCGGTTAAAACATGACTTACGATGCACATCACCTTAATCCTTGATGATTTTGTCGAACCATTGGTAGAATTCTAAATTATTCTTGAAGGAAAAAATCAAAATCAGAATCCTTTACTTTCCATTAAATAATGTGTTATTTTTATGGGCGAGGTGAAATGACACAAACAATAGGCTAAATATGAGATTCAAGACTGTTGACATAACCCTCCCCAAAACATCCAGGTTCAAGGAAACTACTAGAATAAAAATTCTTAATTTAATTAAAGTAAGTATTATAATGTAACAAATAAAATCAGTCTCTTCAGGACGAGAAATAAGAATATATAATGCACTAAGATTTTTTAGAAATTTGCAAGTGAAAAAAATAAATAACTATATACCTTTACTGAAACAATGAAAGGTAAACTAACTATATCACATAAGAATGACTACTTTCTCAAGATTACTGGAAATGGTTAATATATGTTTAATAACTTAAGGAAATGCACAATATGTTACTAAAACAATACAAATAATTAATACAACTATTTAAAAGTGAAATAAGCACTTGAGGAAATATTTCTTCTAAAAGTACAATAAGGGGTAACTAATTTAATCTGAGCAAATTCACAAACTTGTAAACTAATCACAAATTAATTCAATGCTTTAACTAATAAGCAATCAGTAGGGATAAAGAAATTATATTATTTCACAGTAAACTTAATGACAATTAATTATTAACTGATTACAAGATAAAAAATTATTTAGCAATTAACCTACATATGAAATATAACTGAAATATATATAATAGGCTAACAATAATAATAATGGTAAATACACTATTATATTCAATGTACTTAACACTCAAGAATACAGGTAATGATTGCAGGTTGGTATATCTGTTGATGGTAGCCAGAGTACTATATCACAACACTAGGTATAAGTCATTATGTACAGAGAGAGAACAGGTGTGGTAGTCAGCTAGTCTAAGAGTCAAAACTTCAAGGACTCAGGGGGTATATATATATATATCACCAGTGAATCTGGAATTTTCTAATAGCAAGGTGGTCAGCCCACCAACTGTTACTTTTCTACTGTCCTTCAAACTTTCCTCCTTTTCTCTTCCCTCTCCCCCCCTCTCCTTTCCCCCCCTTTGACCCGCCTAGGGTCAAAAAAAAAAAAAAAAAAATCGAATGCTCTCGTGAATGTATTGACGCATGGCTGGGAGAAACAGGCAAGAACCTGACAGGCATAGAACTTGCCAGAAGCAAGCACATAAGGGGGAAACTAAAATATTATCCTAATGTGGCTTATATAATCAATATTAATTATGGAATACATAACACCTCCCCCCTAAAGAAAGAAATTTACATGGGAAATTTCTATACTTTAAAACAATTATGCTACAATCTAGACAAGCAATCGGCAAACACATTTTCTTTCCCTTTAATATGTCTTATCTCTAAGGGATATTCTTGAAGAAGCAGACTCCACCTAGTCAATGTATGATGTTTATCTTTTAATTTACTAAGAAACTTTAGAGGGTTGTGGTCAGTATAAATACCAATAGGATCTGGGCCTGAACACAAATATAAAGAAATATTTTGCAATCCCAAAATCAGTGCCAAAGGTTCCTTCTCAATAGTTGAATAATTCTTTTGGGGTGGAGTGAACTTCTTGCTGTAATAAGATATAGGATGTTCAATACCTTGGTCATCCTCCTGCAACAGAACTGACCCAGCTCCTGTATCACTAGCATCCACAGCTATTTTAAAGGATTTAGCAAAGTTAGGGGTGGAAAGCACTGGCTGAATTAACCCTTTCACGCATTTATGACTCAGAGGTTGCCAGACTAACAATAAGAAATAGAGTTCTCTCACTCTTATAATTACCTCTCCAAAATTAGTTTTCTGCCCACAGCTAACTCAAAGACAACTGCAGAGGTTGAAGTAACTAAACTAAAGGTTTCTAAATACCCCTGATGGTTACAAAGGCTTTAAAGTATCCCTAATAGGCTCAAAATCGCGTCATATGTCGGAGAGGGTTAACAGGATAGCTTTTAGTTTGTTGAAAGAGGATTCACATGCTTCATTCCACTCAAATTTAACTCCCTTTTTCAGAAGATCTGTGAGTGGTGATACAAGGATTAAGAAATTTAGAACAAACCTGCGGTAGTATCCTACCATACCAAGAAATCTTTGCAATTCTTTCCTACTTTTAGGTCTGGGAAGATCACTTATCACCTGTAATTTTGCCCCTGGTGGCACAACTTGTCCATTACCAATTACATAACCAAGATACTGTACTTTAGCTTGACCAAATTCACACTTTCATAAATTGGCAACAAGATTAGCCTGAACCAGACGATCAAGAAAGTTACTGACATGGTATAGATGATCTTTTTCAGGTGTCACTAAAAATCAATACATCATCAATATACACTACACATCCTTCCAAACCCTCGGTTACAATGTTCATGAGTTTTTGAAATGTCGCAGGTGCATTTTTCATACCATATGGCATCACAGAACATGCAAAAGTTTTACCAAGAGTTACAAAACATGAGATATTCCTAGCACGCTGAGTCATAGGTGCTTACCATTATCCCTTTAACAAGTCAAACTTACTGATGTACTGTGCCTTTCCAATCCTATCTATACAATCTTCCATGCGAGGTATTGGGTAGGTGTCTGTTTTGGTGATTTGGTTAACACGTCTATAGTCAATACAGAGCCGTTGTGATCCACCTGGTTTAGGAACTATGGTAACTGGAGAACTCTACTCACTTTGGCAGGGCTCAATCATCTTGTGGGTGAGTAGGTAGTCAATCTCCTTCTGGATCAGGGGAACCTTCAAGGGATTCACACGGTAGGCTGGCAGCTTAATTGGCTTCGCATCTCCAACATCCACGTCATGTATCAACACGGTTGTCTTTCCTTGAGTATCCCAGAACACTTGATGGTATTTCTGGAGTAGAGCCGTGAATTCCTGCCTCTCCTCAGAGGTTAGATGAGATAACTTAGTCTCCAGATCACTCATGATAGCAACATTCTGCCCCAGGCTATCACTCAAGTTTATACTGCATGGGAGTGCCTCACTTTCGGGGTCTTGAGGAACAGCTACAGTGCAGACGGGTTTATCAGGGTCTCTTCTGTGGTACAGTTTTAGCATGTTGACGTGACAAAGTTGTTTGCCCTTCATTCTGGCATGGCAATAACATAGTTCACATCACTGGCTTTCTTCTCCACCATGTACGGTCCACTAAACTTGGCTTGAAGAGGTTGTCCGTGTACTGGCAGCAGAACTAGGACCTGATCACCTGGCTGAAACTGGCGTACTCTTGAGTTCTTGTCATACCATGTTTTCATCGTCTCCTGAGCAGTTCCCAAATTCTCTTGAGCTAGCTGGAACGCTGTTGATAACCGCTCCTTAAAGTTCGCCACATATTCCAGTAGATTGACGTCATCAGATTCCGACAGCCAAAACTCCCTCAACAACTTCATAGGACCATTGACTTCATGCCCGAAGAGTAGTTCAACAGGTGAGAAGCCTAGTGATTCATTTGGAGACTCTCTTGAAGCAAACAGCACAAAAGGAAGACCTTTATCCCAATCTTTCTGGTGTTCCAAGCAGTACTTCCTCAGCATAGATTTGAGTGTCTGATGATATCTCTCCAGAGCTCCCTGTGTTTGAGGATGATATGCAGAAGACGTGATCTGTGTGATGCCCAACTCTTTCAAAGACGGCTTAAAAACATTGGACATAAAATTGCTCCCTAGGTCTGACTGTACTTCCTTAGGCAATCCAAATCTGGTGAAGAACCCAAGCATTTCTTTCACTGCATTCTTCGCCGAAATATTTCTGAGAGGGATTGCTTCAGGATAACGAGTAGCCTTATCAATGAGTGTCAGCAAATAGGAAAACCCTGAAGAAATCTTGGGAAGAGGTCCTACAATATCAACTAACACCCGAGTGAACGGCATCTCAAAAGGATGAATGGGAACAAGTGGTGCAACTTTCTCTTTTTGATTGCACTTCCCCACTACTTGACAGATGTGACAAAATTTGCAATACTAGGAAACATCCTTGAAAATACCTGGCCAGTAAAAATGCTTCAGAATACGGGCTGCAGTCTTCCTCACTCCCATGTGTCCTGCCAAACTGGAGTCATGAGTCACCCTAATGATATCCTGCCTACAACTCGAGGAATGACAATTTGATGCACAACCTTCCATTCACAGTCTGCTGATGCCGTTGGGGGTCTCCACTTTCTCATTAATACTCCTGACTTAAAATAGTAACAAGTAAAAGCACTAACTGACTCTTCCTCACTACAGGCCGAACTAGCTAACCTTCTAACTCTGGGTCAGCCTGCTGCAACTCTACCAACTCACGAGGTGACAGATTATCCACACTGCAGGGACCTGCTTTATCCTCTGAATGGTCTAAATTAGAAAGGAAAGTCTCAGCCAAGAGAACATCAACATCTTCATCACCCTCTAAATCACTAGTAAGTTTAGCTTTTGCCCTAGTGACAGCACATGCAGGAAACACATCAGATGAGCCGTCCTTGACTCCAGCCACCGGCTCGCTGGACATACCCGGCCCCCAGCAATGTCGTTGCCAAGGAGAAAAGTCATATCAGACATAGGAAGTGTCTCAACCAATCCTACCATAACTGGACCTTGAACAAAATCAGACTCAGGATTCACTCTGCACAAAGGGACAGAAAAATAATTACTCCCTAAACCCTGAAACATTACAGTTTCACCAGAGGAATTATTAGAGCCTAACACAGTAGTTACTAGTAGGGATTGGCAAGCGCCTGTGTCTCGTAAAATGTTAACAGATTTCCTGTCACTGCCATTAAGTGAACTGACAAAACCATCAGACAGGAAATTTGCATAGGAACTCTTGAGTGTCACCCACATCACTGATCAAAAGATGATCTTTATCAGTAGAGCTTACGTTACCCCTCAAAGCACTCAATGCAGGTACAACAGAATTACTGCTCAAAAGAGGAGCTTTATCAATAGAGCTTATGTTACTCTCCAAAGCACTCAAAGCAGGTGAAACAGAGTCATTTATAAGACATTGGGAACACTCAAAAGAGGACACCAGACCAACTGACTGAACATTTGCAAGTTTATTATTAGCATCTCGCTGTTTCTTAAAACAATTCTCAGCAACATGACCTAGCCTACCACAATAATTACATTTCTTCTTAGAAAAGTTTGAAGTGGAACTAGTATTTCCTTCCTGACAAACATTATCTTTACTCTCCTTATTTACACCTGTACTATGAGAAGAGGCTACATATTTATTCTCATATCTCTGTATTTGTTTACCTGTAAAATGTTTGTGGGTGAGAACATACTCATCAGCTAAAATTGTAGCATCAGAAACAGTGTCTACCTTTTTCTCATCAATATGTAAACTGACATCCTTCCTGACACATGTTTTGAAGTCCTCCAATAAGATAATCTGCTTAAATTTAACAAATTCAGCATTTACATTCTTAGAGTTTAACCATTGATCCAACAAAGCTTCTTTAATTTTGGCATACTCAACATGAGATTGCTTATCCTGCTTGTAAGTGGTCCTAAATTTAACTCTGTAGGCTTCAGGAACAAGCTCATAGCTTTAAGAATCAGGCTCTTAACTACATCATAATTATCAGACTGATCGTGAGACAAAGATGCATAAATAACTTGAGCTTTACCAGTGAGTACACTCTGAAGGAGTATTGGCCAATAGTGCTTGGGCCATTTGAAACCGTTAGCTGCCTTCTCAAACAATTGCAAGTATTTAGTTACATCAGATTCATTAACCCGTACAGCCCCAGCGACGCGCCTGACGCGTCGGCGGTATGTAACGCACAGCCCCAGAGACGCCCCTGGCGCGTCACCCTAATTGCGCCGACCGTAACCTCAGGTGTAGCCACTCAAGAGGGCTCAGATTTGTATGGGAACTGTGTACGTATCCCACGCAACCGTGGCGATGGTTGAAAACTCTCAAAGTCCACGTGCGTGCGCGTGAGCGCGCAATAACCTGGTTGTTTGGGGTAAAATGCCTTCAATTTTTTACTCTTGTAAAATACGTTTTCGGGGGCTCTGTAGGACCATTCTTTAAGCTTTTTGAGCGGTTTTTCGTGGTTTTTCCTTCATTCCTAACCCATTCGCTATTGTTTCTGGAAGAAAACCATTTTTTGAAAACCGCCCGGGTTCTGGTGAACAAACATTACAAAACTATCCGGGGCTGGACGGGTTAAAGACAGGGACAAGTCTAAATTTTTTGGCCACATCAAAATGATCAGGATTAGATGACCTATTCACCCCGTGTTTCATACGGTACTCATGGTCTAACTTAGCAATTTCAACTAGTGCCTGTTGAGCCTGTGCCTCAGCTTCCCGAGCACGAGCCTGTGCTTCAGCCTCCTGAACACGAGCCTGTGTTTCAACTTGTGCCTGTTGTGCTTGTTGAGCACGAGCCTGTGCTTGAACCTCCTGAACACGAGCCTGTGCTTCAACTTGTGCCTGTTGTGCTTGAACTTCCTGAATACGAGCTTGAATCTTTGCAAGTTCAATTTGTGCATTCACATTTATATCATCAGGAGTTAAATTAAACAGCTTCTGATTAATCATGTCAACAATTTGATCTTTATTAGCGCTTGAAGGACGAGCAATCTGCAGATGTTGAGTTCATTTTTATTCCTAGCTTCTACCACAACAACTGTCTTAACACTCTCTACAAAATCTTTAGCTTCCTCAAAGGTAGAAATAGTTGAAGAAGACATCATGAACATTTAAATGTTACAATCACAAGCAAATAATTTAATATAATATTATTCTTAAACAAGTCCCGGAGATTCTGGCTCAAGGTCGACAATGTTATGCTTATGGGCGAGGTGAAATGACACAAACAATAGGCTAAATATGAGATTCAAGACTGATGACATAACCCTCCCCAAAACATCCCGGTTCAAGGAATCTACTAGAATAAACATTCTTAATTTAATTAAAGTAAGTATTATAATGTAACAAATAAAATCAGTCTCTTCAGGACGAGAAATAAGAATATATAATGCACTAAGATTATTAGAAATTAGCAAGTGAAACAAATAAATAACTATATACCTTTACTGAAACAATGCAAGGTAAACTAACTATATCACATAAGAATCACTATTTTCTCAAGATTACTGGACATGGTTAATATATGTTTAATAACTTATGGAAATGCACAATATGTTACCAAAACAATACAAGTAATTAATACAACTATTTAAAAGTGAAATAACCACTTGAGGACATTTTTTTTTCTAAAAGTACAATAAGGGGTAACTAAATTAATCTGAGCAAATTCACAAACTTGTAAACTAATCACAAATTAATTCAATGATTTACACTAATAAGCAATCAGTAGGGATACAGAAATTATATTAATTCACAGTAAACTTAATGACAATTAATTATTAACTGATTACAAGATAAACAATTATTTAGCAATTAACCTACATATGAAATAGCACTGAAATATATATAATAGGCTAACAATAATAATAATGGTAAATAAACTATTATATTCAATGTACTTAACACTCAAGAATACAGGTAATGATTGCAGGTTGGTATATCTGTTGATGGTAGCCAGAGTACTATATCACAACACTAGGTATAAGTCACTATGTACAGAGAGAGAACAGGCGTGGTAGTCAGCTGGTCTAAGAGTCATGTTACGATCGGGTCTCGTATAAATCAGTGGCTCTTATACATTGGACTAGACTGGCATAAATGCAACAACGGAAACGCTAGATCCAACCCCTGATATATAATCCCGTCGAACAAAGAACACATAATTATACCCTCCAGTTATATCTGCGATAGCGGGGTATCTTAACTCTCAGTATCTATGTGCTTCTACTATAGGCTGATGTTCTCTGAAACAGCCTATTACCTATAACATATGGTTGCTTAGTTATGGTACACAAGGAAAAGATAGTTAACTTAATTAAATCACAAGTGATCTATTGCAAACAAGAAGAAGATTTACTTAACGTTACTTTAATCAATAATATCTGTCACTCCTTTATGAAAGAAAGTGTTTTAAAGTCTTCAAGCACCGAACAAGGAATCTTCTGAATAATGTCGGATGCTACTAAGAAGAACGTATCGGAAATGGAACCACAAAATAGCAGGAGGCAGGACAATGCATGTGTAGGCTAAATACACAAAAAGGCTGGACCTATAATGTTATTGGACACAAGAATATTATAAGCGGTGCAACAGTAATAATGCTCGCCACGAAAAAGTAGTATTCCTATTAACAAAACCGGTCTATGCTGGTTGTCTCTCTCTACAGCAACCTAAACCTCAAAATGCTTGTGTAGAAATAATGGGTATGCATAACAGAGTACATGATCTAATCCAGCTAATGTCTACCCAGGTTAACAAAGTCTAGCTGGGATGTGCAAAGGTACAGAATTCTGGTGGAGCAAGGCAGCTCCTAGCCTAGTGTGGACCTTGGGTCTGTGCGGCCTGATTACGTTAATATGAAGGGGTGCTCTCTTGAGGATTCTCGATCACAAGTATCGAGTATCCTCCTGGCGACCCTCAAAAGTAAAAGCAAATAGAGTTAGAACAGTGTTGGGTGGATTAGGCAAGCAGCCCTCACGCACTACACAGTCTAAACTCCAAGGTACACAGACAAAAGTTCCACCCAGGTAACCCACAGAATCCGTAGTGTCGTGCAGCTCAAAATTAGCCTACACACCGTGAAAACACCAACAGCAAGGTACCTGATCCCTAGTCTAGCATTATTTAACCCTGTAGAAACATTAGTGATTGATGGAGACAGTCCGAGCAATACAATCTCCCAAAAAGACAATGACTATCTTCAACCTTAGCTTAGTACTGTCCATACTTAGTGTACTCAAACTAGTATGAACAGTCTCGATGTTACGTAATCTGGGTTGATGTAGCGTTACGTATCATTCCGTAGTCTTAAGTTGAACGCTTCCATAACCTTGGTCGAACGTTCCATGATTGGGTAGAATATATTATTCTATAGTAGTATATGGGAAAGTATTGTAGGATTATAATTCCCATATATATATATATTTGTATTATTTAAGATTGTTTATAAGTATCTCATTGTAAAGAAGATGGGATACATTTTCCATATGTTATGCGCGTGCGCGGTATGTCATGACAGAGACGAACATAACGCGCTCGACACTCTCCAACCAACCTCCGTCCCAGCTACACACGCTAAGCCTTCTTTCTTCTAGTTATTTCACCAGGTGTTTTCGCTTCACTTTTCATCTCATACTCCATAGTCACTACATCATCATCTTTGTTACTTAGCACAACTTAACGTAAATATCTAGCCTATCCTAGCCTATTGTAGCCTCTTTTCATACTCTGTTTACTATACTAACCACTCTTCCAGTCATCTAGCCTATTTTCCGCCATCCTCCAATCACCAGCTGAGTTCATCAAAGGGTAATATATTCTATATGGTTAATGTTCCTTTAATATCAATAATATACAGTCCACTTATCTAAATTAGCCATAAGTACATAAGAAATGTGAGATCCAGCATATAATACAGTCTGGCCACCAATTCAAGGTGTGGATGCAGGGAACCAGAGGGGGATTGATATTAATAAAAGGTGAGGAAGTAGTGGAAATGACAGAGGCAGTAGAAGAGAAAGATTCTAAGACAAGAGTGTGGAACAGTTCAAAGGAGATGCTTAGAGTATGCTGTCTGGGACGGATCTGACCAGGATATTTCCAGGGACCGCATGGGTGGAGTCCCAGTTCGCAGGAATGGCACGAGGGCGCGCGACAGTCGCCCAGTAAGCAGCCGCCTAGTAGGCCGTGTTAGGCAGGAGGCAACGAATCCCGCGAGGCCTATGTAAGGGGGCCGGCCACGCACCACACTCACCACCAAGTTACACCACCTGGTCTCTCTCTCTCTCTCTCTCCCGCTCGCCTTCCCATCATTCAATTACTTAACACAATACTTTCAATTGACTAAATAAAATAGAAAGGATTGTGACAGATGAAAACAAAGAACAGTTCTGAACTGTCTGCAATACAAGCTTTCTCGAGAAGGAAAGTACACAATGATAGGTAGACTGTAGCTACATTCTCTGCCCTGGCGAGTCCTAGCGAGTAAGCCATGCGGTTCTGGGTGAAGCGGTGAGCGTCACAGTCAAAACTGAAAGGACTCAGGGGGGTATATACTGTATTAAGAACATAAGAACATAAGAAAATGGGAGTCTGCAGAAAGCCGATTGGCCTAAGCAAGGCAGATCCCTGTCCCACACAACCCCAAATCAATTACAAAGCCCAATTATAGGCTCAACACTCTAATACCCTGAGGATCATCCTACCAAAACGGTTAGAGATTAACGCAGGATTATGGGTATTGTATATATCACCAGTGAATCTGGAAATTTCTACTGCTCTCGTGAATGTAATGACGCATGGCTGGGAGAGACAGGCAAGAAAGAGCCTGACAGGTCTAGAGCTTGCCAGAAACAAGCACATAAGGGGGAAACTAAAATATTATCCTAATCTTGCTTATATAATCAATATTAATTATGGAATACATAACAAATGGCAACTGTTTTTCTGCCAGTATATGAAACCTGAAGATGCCTGTCAATGCAAGACATCTGACCCTAGCCATTGTTAGAACCTAATACATAATAATTAAGATAGTCAAAAAGTGTATATAATTAAACAGGCTATTTAGACCTTGAAATATCAATAAGTAACTTTATAAAATGCATGACGAGCCACTATCTTGCACCACATATAGTAGGTGTTTATGTATAGATAATAATACACTAATTATGTTACCTGACTATTAGCTGTATTGGACCTGACCTTCACCCTAACACCGTCAAGTGACCTGTACCTCGTACCAGTACGAAAGGTGCACGGATGTGTAAGGTTCCTATGACAAATACAATAATTTGACAAATAATTTAAATATTTGTATATATATCGAGATTTTACCCTATTGGACGAGTAAAGTAAATTTGACCTAAGTCTTATGGGGGCCCATCTCGTCTTTTTTCTTCTCTCTCTCTCTAGGTTGTATCCATTACACCCCATTCAGCCTGATGTTTTAAGATGTTTATTTTGACAACAGGCTAAATTTGTAAATTTGTCGATAGAAATATGTCTGAGGCGATGCCGGATTCCTCCATACAATGCTGGATCGCTGTCACTCGCCAGGAAGAAATCGACACCTGGATGGGTATAAACGTCTTAAAACAGTAGGATGATTGGATAATAGCCAGATAAAGAGAGAAAAGGAGAGAAAAACATCAGGTGAACCCACTTAACCACTAAAGTTTGCCTGTGATATGAAATACATACTCTGATAAAAGCTAACCATTAAAAAGAGGTATAAGTGACATACATGAACACTTAGGTGGACTCTGGTAAATGTATTCATTAACACACGTGACATGTCATCTAGCCCATAAATAAAAGTTCAAGAGAAAATATAATACAATTCTATGGCTACGAAACGTACCCAGAACCACGAGTAATATGCAAAGTAGGATTATTTACTTTAATAGGATGTTAAATTGATAAACAAAACCTATAACTATAACGACATAGGCTATATAAGAGTTAGTTGGTTCACTGTTGGTGGGTTTCCATATATTCTGTAGTTGTCCTCCAAACTCTCTTTACTATTGGGGCCTCTGGTGATGAAGAACAAGGTATTACTGAATCAAGTTCGCTAGATAGTAAATATATGCCAAAAACCGTTAGAATAATGACACAATCATTGGAATATCGCTTTAAAATGGCTCAATCTCCAGAATATCCCTATAACTCATGCCTCTAGATGTAAACAATTTGGCCTCAAGATCAAAGTAAATACCTCTCGACCTAGCGTGAAAGTAGCTAAATTGGCAACACTGGCAAGGGTGATGAATGGTGGCCCGGGAGGTGGAGGTGGAGGTGGAGGTGAGGCAAAATTTATGTGGAGGGAGAAGAAGGACAAATTGATGAGGGGGGGGGGGGGGGGGGCAATATGGACGATGTGAAAAATCATGGAATTGCAAAAGAATTCCATGGAATTTTACAAATGGAACGTAGCTATAACAAAAGATCACATTATTTTCGATATAACCGCGCCCATAATTTTGTCATTACATATGACCCTTGTAACTGATCCAACATTGAGTTCACTAGGAGACTGGAGTAAATAGGTAATATTTTATCCCATTCAGTACCAGGGACGTCCTTTTCATCATATGCTGGCAACTATTAGACGATTTCATTCAGCTTAGGAAGGACCTCTAGCAATAATAAAGGCTTCAAACTATCTCAACTAACCCTTATAACTACAACATATTATTTCTAAGCTGCATAATATCGACAACATGTAGCTAGAATACAATATATCACAGTCGCAGGTACTCAAAGGGTTGATTTGTTCTTTTACCCACATGATCATGCTAAACTTATGGTTACGATACAGTACCTACTCTGGGCTTACCTCATAACACTGCTTGGATTATATTTGTTTTTGCAGATGTAATTATAGATAATAAAGTGTGCGTTTGTGAAATTATTCGCGTGCTTCAAATTCTTACAAGTTTTAATCTAAAGCAGCTGATAATGGAGTTTCGCTCATATGAATACATAAATTATTATGAGTATATAGTGAGATATCAGAAAGCAGCACTTATGGTTATCTTGCGAATGTTGAAGACTAGAATATTCAACACCAAGTGGCTCAGGTTTGGTGGTGAAAATACAAGGATAGTTTTGGCCAAGGTCTATATCTTGTCTTTGGCCTACGTGCCACGTACGTATGTGTTGTCGTTCGAACGTCATACAACTTAAGCTTGTAAACACTCGTGGAAGTATTTATAATTGATTTTGGATCATTGATAATTGTATATTATATTGGTTATACATTTATTTCACCATTGTAAACATTCTTAGGTCACTCAACATAGCTTGCATGCTTTCATTCGGACGTCCAAAACTGGGGCTGTGCATGCAACTTATATTAGCAGGCACTCTGACTGAGAGGATATGTTGTTGTGTGTTGCATTTACTGCCCAAAATGAAAAAAAACAAAATCTCACACAGTTTTAAGGGGTTTTAGAACAAATTCAAGTCCTGAGGTTATCAAAAGTACGCTCAGGCCCCACGGAGCGATGTTGGGATGTACTTTAGAAAGTACACCTGGGCCCATTTGACATGGGGATAGGGAAGTATATTAATAGTTGTGTATTGCCAGACATCGAATTTTCATGTCAAGCACCAAGACATTCCACTGAAGCTATTCCATACCACAGAGAGAAGGTAAAAGGCCAAAAATTCCAAAATTGTGTGATTAACCCTCAACCGACGGTGACGGTCATATGACGGGAGAGAGAATATTGGCCACCCCTGTGATGCCCTTACTATGACGGGTACCATTTTGAGGACATTATGAGCTATGAGAGAGAGACCGCGTGTTGGGGGGACGATAGCTGGCCTCGGACTGCTGGCCACCACCATGTGACTGTCACTGACACGTACTATATCTAATCACCACCTCCCTAACTCGGTCAACAAGGAAAAAACTTGAAAAATACCTCATTTTAGGGTATTTCGCCTCCAGTTACACGATTATTGCAAGAGAATCCGTGGTCGTATAAGGATGATTCAGGTGTCATTGGAAAGCTCTATTATCACCCTTTCGCGGATTTATCATTGTATTATGCTCCGGCTCTTGATTATGCATGAAAAAGAGCATGGAATGAAGCTCATTTTCGGTAAATATACCCACCCAGCACTACAGTCATGTAAACAAGCATGCCCACTTTTTGGGAGTTAAACATCTTCGGAATCAAAGCCATATTATTACCTTAGGGAATTAACAGATCAGTTAAGTCGAGTAGCTTCTGCAGAATAATTTGTTTGTATTTATTGTAATTGGGGATTCCCTATAATCAGATTTCGAACCTCTTCAAGGATATTTGGCTTAGTTTTAACGGATTTACGAAAGCAAATAGTGTATTTATTTATTTTTTATTTTTTTTGGTACTAAATCTCAGCAGAGACTGAAATTATATTCTGGGATTCTGGGATTAAATAACCTCGGATTTCCACCTGAAACCAATGGTAAAAGCCTCAGGTTACATGGGAGTGATTTTATTAGAGAAGAGATTATACCAGATGTTTGTCATAAAAGTGCAATAGTAAACATATATAAGGTCAAGGGGGATGTGTTAGATAGGGGCAATTATATGGGTCTCAAAAGTCTGTGAGAGTGTCTCTGAAGGCAAACATTTCTATCGATAACAAGTATTTCAATGTCATGCCAGGAAGTGTTACAATTGATGCTATCTTCATAGTCAGGCAGCTGCAGGAAAGATATTATATTATTATAAATAGGGATCTTTCTCTTGTGTGTGTAAACCTGAAGAAGGATTTGGAAAGAGTGCCCAGGGATGTTGTGCAGTGGGATTTTCCAAAGTAATATTCCAATTTCAACAAAAATAAGACAGTCAGTCATTCTTAAGAAATCACCTTCGACTATTTGCAAACACTGATATGGTACACGCTTTAAACAAATCTGATTTTCATATACTTCTCTCTTTATCCGTTAAAGACTCTATATTTATGCTCAATGACATACAAACAAAATGACGGCCTAGCAATGGGCAATCCTCTCAGTTGTAGCTTCGCCAATATATGTTTAACCTATCATGAAACTCAATGGTTAGATAATTGCCCAGTATCTTTTAAACCCCTAATGTACAGACGCTACATAGATGACACTTTTTTACTGTTCGGCTCCCCAGATCATATTCCCCTAATCCTAAACTACCTAAACTCTAAACGTAAAAAACATAGAATTTACCTGTGAAACAGAACATGACCATAAACTTCCATTTCTTGACATAAACATAGAGAAAACTGAATCTTCCTTTGCTACACCCATTTATAGGAAACCCACTTTTACTGGACTAACAACCAAATTCAACTCTATGATTCCTATTCAATACAAAAGGAATCTCATTTTCACTCTAGTAACCAGAGCTTACAAAGTGTGTTCAACATATTTTTCACTCCACCTAGAATTGGAATATCTAAGAAATACTTTAAAATCAATTGCTTCCTAACTCAATTCACAGACACCTATATAGGAAAACAATTAACTAAATTACACTCCCCACAACCTAAAGCTCAAACCGCTCAAAAAAACGTAATTTATTTTTGTATCCCATTCCTAGGTAGCAAATCGTATAATATACGAAACTATATAATCACATAAATACACTTGTATCTCGATGTTTTAGATTTAAGGACCGAATCCCTGATGCACTGCGATCCTCCGTGGTTTATAACTATAAGTGTAGTCGCTGTAATGCGACCTACATTGGTAAAACCAAACGCCATCTCACGGCTAGGATTGCAGAGCTTAAGGGAGTGTCATTTAGGACTGGCTTTCCATTATCGAAGCCATCCTATTCGGCCATTCGAAACAATTTTGAGGCCTCTGGCCATGTCATTAACAAGTGTAATTGTTCTATACTTTTCACCACCACCGACAGTGTCACGGGATTACTAGCAGAGTCCCTTCTCGCCCTGGACCTCGAACCATCCCTCAGTGCGCACGAAACATCTACTCCACTACTATGTTTTTAAATTAACTGGCATGATATTTATACTTATATCTTTTAGTATATATTTTTAATTGTAGGCAAACTTAGTTAAATTCAACGTTTCTTCCACACACGTTTACAAATTCAACTGAAATTTATCGCAAATTCTTTTCTATACTTATTTATTTTTACTTAATACAAATTGCAACACAATATCAAATATCCCCATGTTTAACCTTGCTTATACACTATATTCTCAAATTAAATTATGTTAACTTCCCTTAAATTGATTAAGTGATTACCACGCTTGTCTATTCTTAGGACTAACATATTAAAAAGCAAGGATAGCAATGCAGAAGGCTGTCGCCCCACCCACCACTCCCTCCGGTCGGTATGGAATTTAGTTTGGGATATAAGTCCCCAAGCAGAATGAGACAAATTTCTACTGGAAAATTCATAGTAAAGAATTAATTTGAGAAATATTATATACTACTGATGCTTAACCTATGTTTTTACTGTTTACCTATATTATTCCAACCTCTTCAAAATGGATGGATAGACTCCTTTTGACTGTGTCAATTGTCTTACATTGTACTACTTTCTCTGGCAGTTTGTTATACTCGTGGATCACACTGTAGGTGAACAAGTGCTCTGTGACATTGAGATTCGCTCTCCTGGTATTTAATTTAATTCCATTTCCCTGAATTAATAAACTATTATCGATTTTGAAAAGTGAATCTACATTAATGTTATTGTGAAACACTTGATTATTTGACCTCGCAAAATTCTTTTTTTAATTGAAAACAAATATATATATGAATTTAATCTTTCATGATATGATATATTTTTTAGTGGTGGTATTAACTTTGTCGCTCTACGCTGCACCGACAAGAGTTTATCAATGTCCTTGTTCAGATAAGGAGACCAAAATTGCACTCCATATTCAAGATAAAGCGGACAGAAATAACGGAACCAAAAATAATTCCATGAGAAATCGAAGAAGTATGCCGTAGAGCCTCCCATTCGGCAGCACCAAAGTGCCACAAGCGTCGCCATAGACCAGTCAAAGTAGGGCTGGACTTAGAACAAATTGCAATAAAAGGTTTTTTGGCTTTAACTTGTTTATTAGGTCCCTCTGATGAACATATAAAGAGTCTCCAACTTTTGGACACCTGGAAAGTGGTTAATTTACAGCCAAAAAACCTTCTATTGCAATTTGTTCTAGGTCAAGCCCTACCTTTACTGCACATTATTGTCTATTATATTTTGCCTAGGCCTATACTAATCCCATCATCTTGTTTCTTGTTTCAACAGATTGGTGCGACATCTACCGAAGCCATGGAAGAAGAGGTGGTGCATAATCCCTGCGGCATTTGCTCAAACACGTTAGACGAAGGATAAACAGTCAAGCTGAGGGCGAAGGGAGCAGATACTATCAACAAGGCCAGTACTGAACGTGGAACGCCATCAATTACCGTGTCCGAGGGCCAAACGGTGCACATTGATTGCCGAAAGAAGCATGTCAATACGAAGCCAAATAGAATTCCTGGGAAGCAGAAGAAACGTCCTGAAAAACCTGCTCTTCGTTCTCAGACACCAGACTTTTGTTTTACAGAGAACTGCTTTTTTTGTGGTACAAAAATCTATTTGGACACAAAGCATGATTCAGAAGAAGTGTATCCAGTACGCACCTTCAACTTTCAAAGGACAATACTTTCTGCATGTGATGCCAGGGCTGATAAGTGGGCTGACACTGTTAGAGGCCGAATTAACTTTGCACGCGATCTTCCAGCAGCCGACGCAATATATCACAAGCAGTGCAGCTCAAATTTCCAGACACATAGGCAGATCCCCTCCAAATATCGTGATTCCGCAGACAGTGAACCTCCTCGCAAGGGTCGCAAAGTAGATGCCTCACGAGAGGAAGCATTTCTACTCGCAATCGAGGACCTAGTCAGTGGCAATGATGATGAACAGACTACAGTGGTTGATCTCGTTGATAGAATGTCCCAGTTGTGCCCTGATGTTGAAGCGTATAGTGTAAAATACATGAAACAGAAACTTATTTCATATATTGGGGATGAACTGGTTATTAGTAACGTGCATGGACGCAGCGATGTTGTAACTGTCAAAGAAAGTGCTGCAAAGATTTTGCAACAATTCAAAGACTCACCACAGACTGATGATGAGGAAGCAGAACAAAGAAAGATAGTCAGGGCTGCGGCACGGTTGATCAAAGCAGATATAAAGAACATTGATACTTGTAGAGATTTCTATCCAGATCCTTCTGAACTCCGGTCGCTGGAAAAGAATGTGGCGTACGTTCCGCAGTCCCTTCGTATATTGCTGCAAGAGACGTTCAGTGGCAAGTCATGTGATCTTGAAGTTGCATCAATTGGACAAAGTATCGTGCAACTTACCAGACCAAGGGCCATTGTAGCACCCATTCAGTATGGATTGGCGGTTCAAATGCACCAGCACTTTGGTTCCCGCTTTCTTGTGGACAGTTTACACAGCCACGGCTTCTGTCTGCCTTACGCAGAAGTTTTGAGGTTTTCGAAGTGTGCTGCCAATTTCAGGGGCACCAACATATCCACTGCAGGCAGGTTTGGACAGTTTGTTGCAGACAATGTTGATCACAACTTGCGTACGCTTGATGGGCGAGGAACATACCATGGTATGGGTATAATTGTTGCTGTCACCCCTGAAGTAAGAGACACAACATCAATACCAAGATTGCAGTCACCTGAAAACAACTTCACGGCAGCTCAAATTGAAATCAAATACTACCGCAGTGTTCGCAAGAAGGGTGGGCCTCTCGAATTTAGAAAGCTTGACCCCATTTCAGCATCTGACAAGCTTGAAAATCTGGACATACTGTGGAAAACGTCATGGTTGCTTCGACCAAAACGACCAGGCTGGTCCGGCTTAATGCAGAGTGTGTGCCATGGACCACACCCAGGGAAATCATCCGTCCATTTCTTGCCCATGATTGACATGGACCCTACGGACATGAGTTGTATTTACTCAACACTTCACTTCGTTGCTGCGGAATGCCATCGCCAGGGAACGACGCCAATGCTGACATTCGACCAACCGCTTTATTGGAAAGCGAAGACGATCATTGTTCATGAGAAGGAAGGAAGCGAACTGAAACCCATTGTTTTGAACCTTGGTGGCTTTCACTCTGTGATGAGCTTTTTGGGATGCATGGGCCATGTTATGGAAGCATCTGGGCTTAAGGAGGTTTTGGAACTTATATACGCTGAAAATGCTGTGACCCAAATGCTGAGTGGGAAAGCCTATGCACGAGCAATCAGAGGCCACTTCTTGGTTGACACAGCCTTGAGTTCGATTGTGTTAGGCA
Organism: Paralithodes platypus; assembly: GCA_032716605.1. NCBI lineage: Eukaryota > Metazoa > Arthropoda > Malacostraca > Decapoda > Lithodidae > Paralithodes > Paralithodes platypus. Next base: position 2,545,091 of record CM064549.1, read on the forward strand.
GGGCATACGGTGTCAACCTCTCAATGGTAGATGAGGAAAGTGACGCATGCAAGGACTTCCAGGAGGCTGCAGATCTTTTGGATAAGCTGTTGCGTGAAGACGTTTCACCGGATGAAGTCTGCAGTAAAGACGTTTTCAACAGAATTTCTGAAAAACTTAAAGCTGAGAAGAGCTCCTTAGCAGAGCATAAGATGGGAAAGCTATGGATTCAATACATGGACATGATTGACCTGCTGCGTCGCTTCCTGAGGGCACTGAGAATGGGCGATTTCCTACTGTACCTCGGAACACTCCAGGAGATGTTGCCGTACTTTGCAGCGTGTGGTCATAACAATTATGCCAAGTCAGCCCATGTGTACATTCAAGACATGATTGAACTTGAGCAGCTCAACCCAGACATGTTCTGTCAATTGAACTCCGGTCTATTTGTGATCCGCCGAAGTGATCGGCTGTGGGCAGGACTGCCAAGCGACTTGGTTATAGAGCAGGTTTTGATGCGCTCTTTGAAAACGAATGGTGGATTGACACGTGGTAGGGGCATGGAGGAAACGCAACGCCTGCGCTGGTTACTTGCTATGCCAGCCTGCGCTGAGGTGAGTGAAGTTATGCAAGAACTGACAGGGAAGCATTTCCACACCTCTGAGCAGCACAAAGAAATGACTGAAGCAAGGCGTGAACGAGATAGGAAGGACACAGAGAAGGTTCTCGCATTCTTCAAGGATTATGATCCATTTCAAGAATCAAATGAACTCAGGAATATTGCCAACGGTGTGACAGGACCAGCCTCGGCCAATCCTCATTTACTGTATGAGGTTGGTATGAACATTGTGCAGAAGATGGAAGGTAGCAATGCTTTTGACATTTCATTTAGGAAGAAAGATCAAGTTGAGTCGTTGGGTGCAAAGGTTACAATCAGTGCTGAAAAAGTACCAATCGACCCACAGATCCTTTTCCAGAGGCTCCTCATCTTTGCTAATAACAGGGACTTAGGTGTTGAAGAGGTCTTTGCGTATGAGTTGTCTAGCTACCCTACTGCTCTGTTCGATAAGTGGGGGAGGCTCAGGGAAGCCAATAAACCACAGCTAGGAGATGAGATAGCTGCTGTTGTTCCCAAGTCGTCATTGGAATCATTTGAGGAAGAAAGGACTGTGACCCATGTTCTGGATGGTGGTTCCTTATTGCAAAGGATTCCATGGAAGAAGGGTGACACATTTGAGGACATTGCAAGCATGTACATGAAGCATGTTTCCAAAAACTTTCTCAACCCGGTGGTTGTATTCGACGGTTATAAATCAGGACCTACTACCAAGGACATGACACACAATCGACGATCAAAAGGAGTCTTTGGTCAAAAGGTGATGTTCACTCCAACCATGCCCCTTCGGTCAAAAAAGGAAAACTTCTTGTCAAACTCGGACAATAAGCAAAACTTCATTGACTTATTGTGTGAAACATTCAAGGCAAATGGAATTGACTGTGTCAATGCGCCAGCAGATGCAGATGTCATGATTGCGAAGAAGGGAATTGAGCATGCAAGGGAAACCGTGACATATGTGATAGGTGAGGACACAGACTTGTTGGTGCTGTTGTGTCATTATGCGGAACGAGGGATGAATGATTTGTACTTCAAGTCGAGCAAGGAAGGTGGGAAATGTTGGCATATTAACTCAGTAGCAGAAGCTCTCGGTGAAAGCATCTGTCGTGTCCTGCCAGTTGTCCATGCACTCTGTGGATGCGACACAACCTCACGACTGTATGGTATTGGTAAAGGGGCTGCCTTGAGGAAAGTGAGGGAAGACAACGGTTTCTTGAAATGTATAGAAGCATTCTGTTGCCAAAGTGGAAGTAAAGACGCGATATCATCAGCTGGTGAAAAGGCCTTGGTTTATTTGTACGGGGGAAAAGGAAATGACACCCTTGACGGACTGCGAAAGACAAAGTTTTGCAACAAGGTGGCAAAAAGTTCAACTACCGTTGAAGTTCACAGCCTTCCCCCAACAACCGATGCAGCCAAATACCACTCGTTCCGAGTTTATTGTCAGGTCCAGGAATGGATGGGGAACTGTGTGGACCCCGAGAAATGGGGCTGGTGTCTGCGGAAGGGACAGCTTGAACCGAAGACGATGGATTCGCCAGTGGCTCCTGATTCACTACTGAAATTGGTCAGATGTCAGTGTAAGGGCAACTGTGACACTCAACGCTGTAGTTGCAAACGGAATGAGCTTGAATGTTCCAGTGCATGTGGTCAATGTAAAGGACTCTGTCAAAATAGCAACTTTGATGCAAGCACCGATGATCCAAGTGAATACGAACTCCTATCATGAATTACATAATTGGCTCTGAATGACGTCATACTACGTCATGTTTTTTTTTTTTTTTTATAAAAAAGAGGGACAACAGGTCAAAAAACCCATACAAGCACAAAGTGCCTGTGTCACCCCTTGTGAAAGAGACAGTTCAGCCTGTCTGTAAGGTTTTTCGGCTGTAAATTAACCACTTTCCAGGTGTCCAAAAGTTGGAGACTTTTTATATGTTCATCAGAGGGACCTAATAAACAAGTTAAAGCCAAAAAACGTTGTTTGTAATACATTTATAGGGTCTAGGAGCAACCAGAAAAAAGTTATCTGTAAATTGAAGCTTTGGACGGCGGCCATCTTGAATTTATGCAAATTAACCACTTTCCCAGTGTCCAAAAGTTGGAGACTTTTTATATGTTCATCAGAGGGACCTAATAAACAAGTTAAAGCCAAAAAACCTTCTATTGCAATTTGTTCTAGGTCCAGTTAAATGATTGCTAGATTTACTGGACTACCAGCTGGGATGATTGGGTGGCTGTACTGGAGAGAAAGAACAGCTGACAGAGATAAGTTTATAGTCGGAGGATCCCAAGGAGAGAAACGATCAACAGTATAATATGAAGAAGGGTTAGAAGTTAAAATAAGTCAAAATGTGTGAGTGTGTGTGTTTGTTTGGTTCTAATTTAGTGAGCAATATGTTTTACTGCATATTATTATGTTATATCATTTCTGTACTTTAAGTGTGGTGTTGCTCTTTATATAATATTATTATGTTATATCATTTCTGTACTTTAAGTGTGGTGTTGCTCTCTATATAATATTCTTCTCCCGTTGTATATGCTTTCCATCCAATTTATTTCTCCATTTGTTCACAAGATCTATTATTATCATGTCCTTAAACCTCGCCCTCTTCTCATTGGAACTTTACCTCGTATATACCGAAGTAATTGTCCTAGACAGACAATAACATTCATTCCCTGTCCCATTCCCAGTGTCTTTCTCTCTCGCTCTCTCTGTAACAGTACGATTGATATATTACCAAATATACATAATGCTTTCAGAACATATCTACATGACCTGATTGACTTATTTCAGGAAGTTTGATACTATCACTCCATTTGTATTTTACATTTGTAGAGAAAGGCATTGTAGCCGATTAAATGAGAACACCTCGTGAGGGTGAACCTTGTAGTGGATAACGTTTCTCTTATTATCTGCTTAACCCCTTTATTACCGAGTTGTCCTTGTCATTACAAACTAGACATTATTAGACGATTTTATCCAGCTTAGGGTGGACGTGTAGCAATTAAAATGCTTCAAACTATCTCGATTATCCATTTTAAATACCACGGTTTCCTAATAAGCTGCATAAAATCGTCTAAATATAGCTGGAATAACACAAAATACATCCTCGGTAAGGAAGGGGTTAAGGGGGGATGGTTGATTATTAGGTCAATTTTATATTACATATATTTGTTGTCTAGTATCCTCCCTAGACCTCCATCAAACTTAGCTAAACATCCATTAGATCCCCCTTCTAGATTAATTTGTAATATTTTTGGTATAAACATGTCTCGGCCGAAGGCCGCTTCTTCCAAAATTACAGACTCACTATCATTCGCCAGGACAAAAATTGACACCTAAATAGCACGAAAGGTGTGAATATTTACTAAGAAATGGAGCGAAAGGTTTTACAATCGACAAATTTATCAGACAAATATGTTAAAATCTGAAAACTAATGGAGCTAAACATGAGGGAGAAGGGGGACCAGAAAGCGAATCATCTTCCCTTAAACAAATCACTGACAGACATTTCCAAAAAACTGACCTTTATACCCTATCACAAAAGGGGGACGGTGGAGGAGTTAATAATGTGGAAGTAAGTGGGTAGGTGGTTGAATAATATATATATTGTTGTGCCGGGTTGTAATACAACTTAGCTTCGTTATTGTCTTTCCTCCAATTCAACTGTGGACTTTTAGACTCAATATATGCTCAACAGGGACACATCTAACTTGTTCTCATTCACAATTATGTACTCAATCAGGTAGTAATAAACACAATTAACACACATAGGTAACTTTATACTCCTATGTGTTCAATAGCATAGAAGGTGATATTATGGTTCGCTTAGCTACTATCAGTAATAGCAAGTGAATCACTAGATATAGTCAGAGTATAAGATGTCTCTTACTAACATATACATGAACATAAAATGTGAGTTTAACCCTCCTGGCCCGCGCAGCATGTTAAAATTACACCGCGGCAGATGGGCAGGAACCCGGGTGTCCTGTTAAAATCTGTAAGGTTGAAAGCCTATTCAGCTTGGTCTGAACGCTGTGCGTCCGACGCATGTAAACAAAGCCGATCGTTGCTTCACCGCACCTCCGAAAACAATAAGGAGACGTCGGATCAATGTTATTGTTGCGACGTCAGACGAAATTAGTGTCTGAAAAACTCCGATATTGTCAACATCGCGGAAAAATTCGCTCCACTGAAATCGTCATCACAACTGAACCAGTTGACTTACAGAGCTCTACTCAATGCCAGTCTACAGATTGAAAACCGCACTACGTTTATAGATGCGTGGGAAATTTCTACCAGTTAAAATAAACAAAAATACGGTAGCATAGGCCTAGACGTGTTTCGGCCAGATCGCCCGGGTACCCAGCACTGTCATTAGGAGGGATAGCCCGGGCCAGGAGGGTTAAGTTTCACTTAGCTACTATCAGTAATAGTAAGTGACTCTCGATATGGTCAGAGTACAAGATGCCTCTTATTAACATACAAATGAACATGGAATAGTGGATAGTATTATAGGGGAAATATGCAATAATATATAGACATACATATTGTTACGTATCTTGATCCTCAAGTGGTTAACTTGATGAATCTAGATAGCACAGAGATATACAGTATATTAAGGTATCAGTCAGCTGAAGGCAAAACAAAAGTAAAATCTAATAAAATAATTTCCTGTTGTTGCTTCCTTTCCTTTTGGATCTTAGGACTTGGTATCCTTTATTGACTGATACTCTTTACTTATGAAAAATACTGAAACTAATTAAAGTCATGTAGTATTTATAAAGAATTATTATTTAACCGAAGCATAGTAGGCTATGGTTATGAAACGAATAAGTTATAGCTAAAGAAGGACTATTAATTTTATAAAAAGTCTTGAAAGATAAATATTAAAGTAAGAATATTTCTGTCTCTTACCCTCTTTGAAATGAATAGATAGTTTTCTTATGTCCTTTTATTTATATTTAATGTAATTATTCTTGGTTCTTGTCTTACGTTAATAGTATTATATTATTATTATCATCAGGAGTAATATCAAAGTCACATAAAAAGTTAGATATATATTTAATAATTAGTTAAATTTATTTCTTAACCACGTAACATTGTGTTTGTAAAATTTCATTAATCGATTTTAGGAGTATAGTTGGTTGTTGGAAGGAACATAATAATTGAGGTTTGATTATGAGTAAATAAAGTTACAGGATCGTTTCATAGATTCGATTCAGGTCTCACTCAAATAATATGAAAAGCAAAATATAATATTTTGAAGCAAAGGAATTTTCTTCAGCTTAGAAAATCACTATAAGTAATATTAACACAGCCATGTTAGTCTAAGGCGATATTACTAATACGAGACAATAGCATCACCGTACTAAGCACCATTAAGCAATGTAAGCTTAATTAAAAGAAAATGAAAGAACTCGTAAGTATTAATATAAACAATAGTATTACTTTCATCATAACCCAATTACTTAAAGAGTTGCTTTAGTCCACAAGTTAGTCAACTAAAATAGTTAAGTACATAATAATAGCGTTAACGTTAATTCCCAATCAAATAGTTAAGTACATAAATAGTAGCGTTAACGTTAATTCGCAATCAAATAGTTAAACACATAATAGTAGCGTTCACGTTAATTCCCAATTAAATAGTTAAACACATAATAGTAGCGTTCACGTTAATTCCCAATCAAATAGTTAAACACATATAGTAGTGTGTTCACGTTAATTCCCAATTAAATAGTTAAACACATAATAGTAGCGTTCACGTTAATTCCCAATTAAATAGTTAAACACATAATAGTGTTCACGTTAATTCCCAATCAAATAGTTAAACACATAATAGTAGTGTTCACGTTAATTCCCAATTAAATAGTTAAACACATAATAGTAGCGTTCACGTTAATTCCCAATTAAATAGTTAAACACATAATAGTGTTCACGTTAATTCCCAATCACATATCTCACTAACCAACATAACATAAGTGTTTACACCGAACACACTTAACACACATTTATATAATCTGACTGACAGTCACAATCCTATTATAATACTTCACCCCGTCTTCCTCCAGCTGCAAGTTCACCTTCCCCAACTCCAAATGAGACTGATTTGAATGCCCACAACTCGGGTCTTATATACCAAACAATGATGGTGTAGGAACGAATCAGGAGGCGGCGGGTGGTGCCGGCTCCAATCATAGCTCCTCGAATCGCATAGCAGGTGCCTGGTCCACTCACAGCTCCTGGCGTCGATCATACGTCATAGCATCGGTCATCGAGGTGTGAAGGCTAGCATGCTGGTATGGGGCGAGATGGTTTGCCCACTCGCTAGTTCGCTAGTCTGCTTCACCGTTTTGGGTAGTGGGCTCCTTCAACTCTAATTCTAACTCTTAAATTAACATACAGGGCTCCGTATGTCAGACCTCCCCCCTAGAAAAGAGTTTAAGGAGTATAGTACATAATATTAAACATAATACATAAATAGATTCACCACCAGATTGGCAACAGCAAGATTATAATGAGGATATAATAAGGATATCACCCAAAGTAGGCAACGTCTCCAGGTACCACATCAGAACATAGCCGGAACGGAGCTGGAGCGTTATTCGAACTGCAAGGCATTATCTCACAGCTGAAGGCTTGAAAGCGCACTACAAAAGCATAATATTTACCTCGCTACAAGGGAGAGCTAATTGCCAAAATCCTCTCATTAAATTAAACTTACTGCTGTATGAGGCCAACCCGGTAAATGCAATCTTTGATCCGTGGCAGTGGGTAGGTATCGTTCTTTGTGACAGCATTGACTTGCCTATAGTCCCTACAAAACCTATGGCTCCCGTCTGGCTTTGGCACAAGTATGACCGGACTACTCCACTGGCTTAAGGCCCTAGTGATCAGTTCATTTGAAAAAATTAAGTCAAGCTCGACCTGCAGTATACTCCTGCGTTGTGGTGAGACACGGTAGGGGGATAGTTTAATGGGAGTTGCATCCCCTACGTCGATGTCGTGCACGGCCAAAGAAGTGAGCCCTGGAGTATCACGGAACACATTGGGAGACTGAGATAAAACAGAGATTAGTTGGTTCGCTTGATCAGAGGGAAGATGACATAGTTTAGATGGTAATTCCCTCAAAGCCACTGAATTATACTGAAAGTTGGATAGGCTACATGACAAGTCAAAGTCTGCATGGATACCTTCAGGCTCTGGAACAGTCTGTTGCGGGTCAGTAAGAGAACTGAATCCTTTGTCCGCACCAGGCTGCCCACAGGTCCTGACATTCACTGCCACAGTGGGAGAATCTGGAGGAGAGGAATCAGGGGACCTATGGTAGGGCTTCAACATATTTATATGGAATACTTGCGTGGGCTTTCTCCTGTCTGGGGTAGTTACTAGATAATCGGTAATGCTCACCCTCCGAATGATCTTATATGGGCCCCTGAACTTGGCAGATAACGGTTGGCCAAAAAGGGGGAGCAGGACCAAAACCTCATCACCGGGCTTTTCTGTCATACCATTTTTTCATGGAGCTTTTAGCCACGGTCAAATTTTGAGCGGCAAACTCACATGAGGATCTCAGCCGGGTTTTGAAATCTGAAACATACTTGAGGAGGTTTTGGTTCCCCTCCTGGCCAACTAGGCTATCCTGCAATAGTTGCAAAGGACCTCTTACCTGGTGACCGAAAACTAGCTCATTAGGGGAAAAACCCAGGGATTCAGTTGGAACCTCACGAGTAGCAAATAAAAGAAAAGGTACCCCCTTATCCCACTCAACTCCAGTCTCTGTACAATACTTACGTAACATTCCCTTTAATGTCTGATGATATCGTTCGAGAACCCCTTGACTCTCTGGGTGGTAGGTGCTAGACTTTACATGTTCGATACCCAACTCCTTCAGGGACTGCTGGAAAATGTTAGAGGTAAAATTAGTTCCTTGATCACTTTGCACCTCATGGGGGAAACCCATTCTGGTGAAAAATTTGAGCAGTTCCTTGATTACAGTTGGAGCAGAGGTAGTCCTTAAGGGTATAACCTCTGGGTAGCGAGTTGCCATGTCCATGATAGTTAATAAATAAATGTTACCTTGGGAAGTCTTAGGCAATGGGCCTACAATGTCCACTACCACCCGAGTAAAAGGATTCTCGAAAACGGGCAAGGGCACCAGAGGATGTACAGGCACCTTCTGATTGGGTTTTCCTGTCATCTGGCAAGTGTGACACACTCTACAAAACTCCACTACATCTGCACGCATTCCTGGCCAGTAAAAGTGGGATCTGATTCTGTCTAGAGTTTTTCTCACACCTAGGTGTCCTGCCAATGGTATACAATGTGCCATTTCCATGATATCTTTACGACAAGGTTTGGGGACTACTACTTGATGGACGTCCCAAGCCCCGTCATCGATTGGTCTGTGTGGCGGTCCCCATCTTTGCCACAATACTCCTCCTTTGAGGTAGAAACATTCACCACCCTCCTTCTCACATTCATCTTCACTCACGGACCTGGCAGCTAACTCCTTGCATTCACTATCATCTCTCTGTAGCTCTACCAGGCCGCTAGGACAATTTGGAGGGGTTTCATGGTCATCGTTAGGGTCAAGATGAGCCATAAAGGTGTCAGATAAATCCACCTCAGTCACATCATCAGGCACAGTTGGAGCATCATTCACACTCTCATCATCCCTTTCATCAACTCTTACATTCGGTACATTTCTGTCTGAGGGAACTGCTACTTGAGACATTGAACGTTTGTCAGCACACACAGGGAAAACAGTTGGCAACTCCTTTTCGAGCTCACCGGTTAGTGGCTCGTTAACAGGGGAAAGTGACAAAATTGGGTCTGGTCGGACCTTCTCACCTGCTACATCATTCCCCAAAAGGAGAGTTACCCCAGGCACAGGGATATCTTGGGACCTACACAAAGCTATGGTGGCCTCACCCTGTAGTAACTCACATTCAATTTCGCCTTTTACCAAGTATGCATAAAACTGGCCTCCAGCACCTCTCATTACAACTGGTTCGCCAGGTGGGCACTCAGTGTAAGGATTCACCATGAGGGTGCTAGTAGAACCTGTGTCTCTCAGAATTTTTACCTCATGCATGCAACCATTTAATCTCACGTTGCCAGATGAAATAAAGGGACGGTAACTGTCCTGCACTGATGGTGAAATTATTATTGGCTTAACCCTAGTGGGTTGCACCACACATGCTACTACACCCCTGTCTAGATGATTTACGTTAGCTGCTAGGTACTCCTTCTGTCGAGAGTCCTGCATTAAAGGAACTTTTGGTGCTAGGTACTCCTTCTGTCGGGAGTCCTGCATTAAAGGAACATTTGGTGCTAGGTACTCCTTCTGTCGGGAGCCCTGCATTAAAGGCACACCTGGAATTTGAGATACGGCGGCAACTGTCTGCCCCGATCTCTCGGTTTTTTCCTTGGCCCAGCACTGATAAGCTAGGTGGCCTCTCATGCCACAAAAAGTACATACTTTAGGGGATACGGGAAAGTTCCCTCTTTGAGCATTACTATTAGTTTGGGGCCCACCTCTGTTACCATTGCCCTGAGTCGCATTTTTAGTTGGGGGAACATTTCTATTTTGGCTAGCTGGGGAAGACGTTATAGGCTTGTGACTGGGTCTGTCAGATTTGTGATTGGGATACTTAAAATTAGAACTAGAATTATCGTAGGGCTTCCTTCCACGAAATTTGTTGTTGAGCACGTATGTGTCAGCCATGTCAGCAGCGTCGGCAAGACAATCTACTTTTTTCCCTTTTAAATGATAGGATACAGAAGAATCAATTTTCCATAGGAAATTTTCTAACAGGACCAACTCCTTCAGATCGTTGTAGCTTGTGACTTTCTTACTCTTGACCCAATGATTGAAAGTTTTAGTCATGGTCCTGGCAAATACCTTATGGGTTTCTTCTACTTTCTTCTGGTTTTTACGGAAAGATTGCCTGTAAGCCTCAGGCTGCAATTGATAGGTTTTTAAGATAGCTTCTTTGAGATTGTCGTAATCCTGCCTAACTTCTGCTACTTCTGACAAATACGTGGCTCGAGCCTGCCCTGTCAAAACAGTTTGTAACATAAAAGGCCATTGATCTCTTGTCCACTTCATACCTCCAGCAACTTCCTCAAACAAAACAAAGAAATCCTGCACATTATCCTCAGTGAAAGGTGGAATGACACTAGTCATAGTCAATCCCAGAGGGGGAGCAATTACGGGAGCATTTGTATTGACATTTAGTTGAGCTGTTTGATATTGATATTGATAATGTTCGGTCTTTATTCTGGCTTCTTCGATATTTGCTCTGGCTTGTTCGGCATTTATTCTGGCTAGTTCTATATTTAGTCTGGCTTGTTCGGTCTTTGCTTCGGCATTTATTTTCATTCTGGCTAGTTCTAGTTCGTATATTTGATCACCGGTCAAACCAGGTGGCAATTGTATATCAAGTTGGCTAGGTTTACTAGGGATCCCACCAACTGCTCCGTCACCCTCCCCGCCTTCTACAGGGAACAGGTGGGTTTTTATGGTCTGAGCCACTTCTACTTTAGACATGTTTGAGACAGATAATTGGAGATGTGATGCAAGCACTTTCAGTTCAGATTTTGACAGACAGTCAATATCAGGGGCTGTGGGTTCTGATTCTATGAAAACTCGAGCATCTTCTTCATTAATTAGTTGAGGCATGATTAATATTTGATTTTTAAGTAGTGAAACTTTAATGAAACCGAGTGAAACTGTATGAAACGAATCCTGGCAAGGTCGCCACTCTTCTGTTACGTATCTTGATCCTCAAGTGGTTAACTTGATGAATCTAGATAGCACAGAGATATATATTAAGGTATCAGTCAGCTGAAGGCAAAACAAAAGTAAAATCTAATAAATAATTTCCTGTTGTTGCTTCCTTTCCTTTTGGATCTTAGGACTTGGTATCCTTTATTGACTGATACTCTTTACTTATGAAAAATACTGAAACTAATTAAAGTCATGTAGTATTTATAAAGAATTATTATTTAACCGAAGCTTAGTAGCTATGGTTATGAACTGAATAACTTATAGCTAAAGAAGGACTATTAATTTTATAAAAAGGCTTGAAAGATAAATATTAAAGTAAGAATATTTCTGTCTCTTACCCTCTTTGAAATGAATAGATAGTTTTCTATGTCCTTTTATTTATATTTAATGTAATTATTCTTGGTTCTTGTCTTACGTTAATAGTATTATATTATTATTATCATCAGGAGTAATATCAAAGTCACATAAAAAGTTAGATATATATTTAATAATTAGTTAAATTTATTTCTTAACCACGTAACATTGAGGTTTGATTATGAGTAAATAAAGTTACAGGATCGTTTCATAGATTCGATTCAGGTCTCACTCAAATAATATGAAAAGCAAAATATAATATTTTGAAGCAAAAGAATTTTCTTCAGCTTAGAAAATCACTATAAGTAATATTAACACAGCCATGTTAGTCTAAGGCGATATTACTAATACGAGACAATAGCATCACCGTACTAAGCACCATTAAGCAATGTAAGCTTAATTAAAAGAAAATGAAAGAACTCGTAAGTATTAATATAAAACAATAGTATTACTTTCATCATAACCCAATTACTTAAAGAGTTGCTTTAGTCCACAAGTTAGTCAACTAAAATAGTTAAGTACATAATAATAGCGTTAACGTTAATTCCCAATCAAATAGTTAAGTACATAATAGTAGCGTTAACGTAAATTCGCAATCAAATAGTTAAACACATAATAGTAGCGTTCACGTTAATTCCCAATTAAATAGTTAAACACATAATAGTAGCGTTCACGTTAATTCCCAATCAAATAGTTAAACACATAGTAGTGTTCACGTTAATTCCCAATTAAATAGTTAAACACATAATAGTAGTGTTCACGTTAATTCCCAATCAAATAGTTAAACACATAATAGTAGTGTTCACGTTAATTCCCAATTAAATAGTTAAACACATAATAGTAGCGTTCACGTTAATTCCCAATTAAATAGTTAAACACATAATAGTGTTCACGTTAATTCCCAATCACATATCTCACTAACCAACATACATAAGTGTTTACACCGACACACTTAACACACATTTATATAATCTGGACCTGACAGTCACAATCCTATTATAATACTTCACCCCGTCTTCCTCCAGCTGCAAGTTCACCTTCCCCAACTCCAAATGAGACTGATTGAATGCCCACAACTCGGGTCCTTATATACCAAACAATGATGGTGTAGGAACGAATCAGGAGGCGGCGGGTGGTGCCGGCTCCAATCATAGCTCCTCGAATCGCATAGCAGGTGCCTGGTCCACTCACAGCTCCTGGCGTCGATCATACGTCATAGCATCGGTCATCGAGGTGTGAAGGCTAGCATGCTGGTATGGGGCGAGATGGTTTGCCCACTCGCTCGTTCGCTAGTCTGCTTCACCGTTTTGGGTAGTGGGCTCCTTCAACTCTAATTCTAACTCTTAAATTAACATACAGGGCTCCGTATGTCAGAATATACATAGAATAACTCCTTGATAACAATATCTATGTGAGTTGAGTGTCTACTGCGATGTATTCTGATAATATCATGAGAGGTTTAAATGAAATCTAGAAGTGTGTGTTAAACTTTCTGGCTTAAAGTGGGAAGATATCTATGGTGATTGCTCATGTGAGTGGAGTGAGATGCGCCAAGGGAGTATAAAGGATGCCACGCGCAGGTAATATACAAAATTAAGACAGTAACAATAAATAATAAATAAAAATAAATTAATTATTATATAAAATTCAAAATAAAAATAAAAATAAAAGAGGCCTCTCGAAGTCAAGGGGCCTACGAACCAAATAACAGAATTTGAGTTTTCGCTGGTTCCCAATAGGTGGCAATACGCTCTATCATGCTGTGAAGACCGAATTGGGAATTTCGCCCTTATGTGCACGTGGCATAGGGTTGAGCGTCTCGTGTTTTGACTCGATAAATGTATGGATGAAGTAGGGCAAAGCGGAGGTATATGGGCCTAGCCGCTGCGCGCAGCTGACCAATGGGAGGGCGGCTATGTTCCCGCGTGTTTACGTCGCGGCTCCCGGCCAATCAGAGCCGCCGTCTCGCACCTCCCCACATCAGTCACATGGCGGGAGTCTTTAACTGGTCACGCTCGCTCGCTCTCCCTGTTTTTACCCATATTTCACGGTGTTTGAGGCTGAATAATGAGTGATACTAGTGATTCAGATGTGGGGGAAGGTTCACCGTTGATGAGTAGTAGAAAACGGCACCCTGAAACCTGGAAAAGTGTAGTTAAGAAGAGTAAAAGAGATCGTGGAGGCGAGTATGTTTCTCGTAAGGGCACTGGTGTAGGGGCTCGTGTTTTGGGGCCCCCGTGTAGTTGTGCTATGAAGTGCTATGATAAGGTGGGGAGGGATCATGTGCAATAGGGGAGGTGTGGTGTAGTGGTCTTGCCACTGGCCTGGTAATCCAAAGGTCCCGGGTTCAAATCCCGATGTATCAATGGGAAGATATTATTGGGATGGAATTTGTGCTGTACCTAGTATCAGTGCATTACCACAAGCCCACCGAAACGTCAATAAAATACCCTCATTGTTCCCTGATTAAATAGCAGTGTATGAATATTCCCATATTCAAAATATGCTATAGGGGTGCAATGCCTGGTGAGTTATCTGCTCAACAGCGTTGTGTGTGTGTAAGTGGAGAGTTCCGAGTGGTAGGGGGTGAGACAGTGAAGCACAGGAACGAGATGGCTTTCAGAGATGGGGTCGTTTCGGGCCATGAGTGATCACCGTGCCTCATGTGAACAAGATGGCAGGTGCTCGTTGTACTCTACGTGCTTCACATGTCTCACTCCCTAGACTGGAACAAGACCTCACGGGCTTCACTGTTCATTGTAAAGCGGTGAATGTTAAGGCTCTCAGCCTATGCCCGAGAGGAAGTAAGTTGGAATATAGAAAAAAAAAAAAAAAAAAAAAAAAAAAACAGTTTTCGATGCTTACTGGGGACTGGGCAGCCACGATGCCCAATCTAATTATATTATGTGCCGAGTTAGTGATTGTGAGAGTAAGAGAGTGCGGGTGAAAGGGAGGGAGAGCTGTCGCAGTGTTACTCGTTCATACAGTGTCATGAGCAATAATATTAAACAAGATGTGTGTATGGTCACCTTTGAGAACATGCATGGTATTACACATAAAAGAGTGCGTAATGTGATGACCAAGGCTGCTTGCTCACCTAGTGGGACACTGACACCAGACCAGCGGGGACGCAAAGAACCACCAAACAAAACCAGTGACATTCTCCTTACTGTGGTGCGAGATTTTTGTAACGAGCTGCCCACACTTCAGTCGCACTACTCTAGAATGAAGAACCCCGAACAACTCTACCTGCCCCCTGGATCAACCTGGCACGGACTTTACAAGGCTTTTCAAGATTATTTAGTGACGAAGGACCACCTCAAGGATGCAATCATTGAGTCCAAGTTTAAGGCGAAGGTCCAGGAATACAAAATAAGTATCCAAGCCCCTCGTAGCGACACATGTTCAACTTCTGACACCCTTAAAATTAAAATACAAGCCCTCGACCCAGAGAAAGACCAAGATGCCATCGCAACTCTTACTGTACAGCGCCATACACACCAAGCCAACGCAGCTGCTGGGAGGAATTTTATCAATGTCTACATAAAGGATAAGAGTCCGGGGATTATAGCGATTGCAGTCGACCTACAACAGGGCCCTACCTACCCCAAAGTTGACTGTCAGTGCCCAGTATTACCGCTGTAAACTCTGGACATACAATCTTGGAATACACAACCTGAAAACCAAACATCCATATTTTTATGTTTGGAACGAGAGTGAAGCCAAACGCGGGTCAGTCGAGGTTGCTAGCTGTCTCAACCACTTCCTCGAGAATCACATACCTGCCCAGGGATTGTACAAGCTAATCGTCTTTTCCGATAACTGTGCTGGCCAGAATAAAAACATTAATCTTGTACTATTCTATCTTCGCCTCATTCACTCCAAGCGTTTCTCGGGGATACACCACTACTACCTAGAGAGTGGCCACTCCTTCCTGCCCTGCGACCGTGACCTTTGGTGTGCTGGAGAAGCACCAGCGGCCCCATGAGGTGTACACCACGGACTACTGGAAGTACATGAGGTCCTGTCGCAAGGCCGATCCTGCTACATTTGTCCGTATGTGTGCTGATGACTTTTTGGACTACGAGGTCCTTCAGCAGCACATATTGAAGGCCGGGCAGACGGCATCGGGGTTCAAGACGGCCAAGCGACTGATTGCCTCCAACGAACACCCCCAGTGCATCAAGGTGTCAGGTGGGTATGCTGATGGCTTCTATGAGGCCCGGGAATGGAAGCTTCAGAAAGGCCGCTCCAACAAGTATAACCCGGACACCTTTGACCTCTGTAAGGTCGCCCTGCCCAAGAGGTACCCCAATAGAGTGGTGCTGAACAAAAAGAAGCTGAATCACATTAGCCTAAGTACATCTCCACGTTTGTACATCAGGCCTATCCGGATTTCTACACCAAACTCTTCGCTGCCCAGGATGCATTGGGTGGTGGTGGTCACGACAGTGGGGATGAGGAATCCGATGTCGACGACCCCGCCGATGACATCCTCGATTACTAACCCCCCCCCCCCCCCTCCCACCTCTCACATTGACAAGCGGATTGGGCAGCAGTTTAGAGGTAAATAATATTCAACTTTATAATGATTTTATTACCATTGTTCACACATCAAACACGAAGGAACTAAGTCTTTTCTTATAATTTATGAAAGTGAATATTATAAAATTTAATTATGGGAATTATGCTTTCTAATTTGGACTAATTCTTAGTTACATCATGGTTATTCAAAAATATGAGTATGAAATAAATCGGCCCATAATTACGGATACACAAAAAAACACCCATTACGTGTTTGTTTGTGTTTTTTAGGAATTACAGATTTTCACACAAGCAATGATACGATTTCATCCATTTATTTACACTATGTTTTGATTATGCTATAATATAATTTGTGTGCATTTTTTATGTTTTAATAAAACACCACCAAACAGGTAGATGGAAAAACACGCATAAAACACGCAATTTTAGGAATTTTGCTTAAATGTTTCGGCTGTCTCCTAGTTATTGCAAAATGTTGTAATGTTCCAAGTATGAATGTAATTGAATAACATTTACGAGTACATAAAAAAACACCACTATGTGTTTGTTGGTGTTTTACCTAATAATTACGGATTTCCACAAAAACACTGCTATGATTTTTCTTTACAATGTGTACACTCATTCTTTTGATCATACTACCATAATAATGTGTATGCATTTTGTATGTTTTGATAAAACACCATAAAACATGTCAAACGAAAAACACGCATAAAACACGCAATTTTTGGAATATTGCTTTCAAATTTGAACTGCTTCTTAGTGTTATCAAGTACTCTGAAATGATCACGTTTGAATTTAAATTGAACAATAAACACACATACACAAAAACACACCCCTTGGTGTTTTATGGTGTTTTATTATTATTTTCAGATTTTCAGAAAAAAACACCAACATAATTTTTATTTGTCAGGTCGAGAGTTTTCCATTGATTTATAATATTGTCATAGGAGTATAATTTTGGAGTGCAGTACTTTTCTTAGACTTTAACCCCTTATTACTCGAAACTGTGATTTGGTTCGTAGGCCCCTTGACTTCGAGAGGCCTCGATCATCATCATCATCATGTCATCAGGTCTATCAGTTGGACTGCGGTCCAGAAAATAACTTCTGCTGTTAATGCCATATTAATCTTAAATGAGGGAGGAAGACTTTAATTCATATAGGAATAAAGAGATGAATTAGTTTGACAATAAATTATCTAGTTAGTTTATTGTGAGGAAATTTATATTATAAAAACACAATTTTACTTTAACTTTGTATAGATGAAATAATATTCTCACTGGTCCAGAGGAATTCAGATTTAAAAAAGTTTATTTAGATATACTGGAATAAATTGATTTCAATAATTGAATACAACCTAACATGAATCATATAATACTTTGACTCAATAGGTTAAGAAACGCATTGATAAAACAGTGTGTACTAATAGTACTATATATACTAATAGCATAAAATGTACGTACATGTATGAAGTTGCACTTATGTAAATACCTGGTAAGGTATGAACGATTTCTGAACTGGTTAAAAGATTCCTATAAGGAATACAGAACGAAATAGTATTGTATTCGAGATTATGACAGGTTTAGATAATATATCTATAATAGAACTAGAATTCCTAGACAGAGAGTGGAAATCAAAATTATAGATTTCATATCAGAAGTAAATTAACTTTATTCACCGCGGAACAAATTTATTGAAATGATCGCAGAGCGTGAGTTTGGGTTTTTACCGAGGAAGTTAGATTTTACTTAGAATAGCAAACAATAATATTTCTTTCTCGAGAAGTAGAATTGGAATATAATTAATTAGGAAATTGGGCATATGTTCTAGGTAAATGCTCGATTTTGAAATAGTAGGGAATAGATGCACATTATACACATTCAACGTTCGACTTGTTACATAGCACAATTTAGAATGGACATATACAAGGAAAATCTGTGAGTATTCGGGCTAGTGTAATCAGTTGACAACGAGTATGTAAGGTAATGAGTTAATGATTATGTAAGAGGTTTTAAACGCCTTTACGAGCGGGCCCGTCAGTACTTCTACTACGTCTACTTACCTGCCAAGCGTGGTTAATTTTACCTCTAAATGAAGCTTATTTTCCGCGCCACTTCTTTTTCATGGTATAAACAAGAGCCAGAGCGTAATACAATTATGTATCCCTGAAAGGGCGATAAATGAGTTTGTCCAATGACACCAGAACCAGTCCCTTCTACACCCCCCACGTAGCGTCTCTCTTGCAACGAATCGTGCAAGACGAAGGAAAAATCCCTAAAATACTGTAATTTCCTTACATAATTCCCTGTGTAGCGAGGTGGTGAGTGTGGATGTTGTGGTGGAAGGGGACATCAGTTGCCGCGCGGTAGCGTGTGCTGAATGGTCAGAGCTGACCTAACGCTCCTCCCACCGCTCGTCTCCTCCTCTCAGACCCAACCCAAATTATTGCTCAAATTGCACATCGGCCTTAAGTCGTAGGTCCGCCGCCACATAGTCCTTTCTTACTCTATACCGACTTAAGGTCCGGTTCGCCGCCATTAAGGGTTACACACAAGTTTAACAATAGATGGCTTGGGGCACAATGTATTTTTTTATTTTTTTTTGCCAGAGACGGCGTGTAATTCCCGAGAAGGGGGTGGCCATGAATATTTAGGCCTTTGTCACAAATTATCTAGGTCAAGTTGCCCGGGCTTAACATCTACCAATAACATTTTGACAGTAAGGATTCGATCCGCCGACCCTGTTGATCAGCGGCCCGAGCTCTACTGACTTTGCCGACGGCTTGCGACATTTTAGTTCAATAATTAACCCGTGTTAGCTGTGGCCCGACTTAAGTCCGTATCGAAAAAATTGGACTATGTGGCGGGGCCCGACTTAAAGGTCCGTGGGCTCATTCCCGCCCTAAATTTAAGTGGAGAAGCGACACCTGGGTTCATGCGGGTGTACTACCATGGTCCCGACCCACATATCCCCACTGCGTGAACCATGACTCAGTAACCCTCCGCAGCCGTGATGGAAGGTCAAGAGTGCACCGTGTCCGATGTCAAGTGGCCGCCACCCCTAAGTGCTGTTGTGCCACCCTCGTCATCACGCCCCGCTCACCGCGCCAGGACCTAGATATCATGATTGAACTCTTCAAAACTTTTCTAATAGGCTGTTGAATTGACACCCATGGAAGGTCCTGGGTGATAGTTTTGATGGTGAGTAATAACTTCGGAAGACGAAAATAGGGCCGATCATAGAGCTTTTCACCCCAAGCCATAATTTGCGTGCCACAAAAGTTTGTAGGTTGATACTATGCAGAGGACGTTGAGCAAGATGGAGACATTCCTGACGAAGAACATACTGGGTGTGGGTGTGGGTAAGGTACAATTTACATTTTATAATTGCTTGAAAGTGTTGATTGCAAGCATTTTATATAGGCGTATTATTTCAGGCGTTCGGTAAATTTCTCACGATAACCAGGTGTACGGTAACAGTTTCTTCACGATACTACAAGCAACAACGAAGCTTGACGAAGATTTGGTGGTCTTATCATACCCTTTTTATAATTGCAATGTGACCTTTGGGGTTAATTGCTTTGAAAGTTTTTGATTACAAGCATTTTATTAGCTGTATTATTTCACTGGCGTTTCGGTACATTTCTCACGATAACCATGTGTCCGGTACATTTCTCACGATAATACAAGCACCACAACGAAGCTTGGCGAAGATTGTGGTCTACATATATACCTTTTTATAATTAACATGTGACATTGTAATTGTTTTGAAAGTTTGACCTTCAAGCATTTTATAGCGTATTATTTTCCAGGCGTTCGGTACAGTTTCTCACGCTAACCACCGGGTGTAACGGTTACATTTCTCCCGATAATACAAGCAACAACGAAGCCTTGGCCGAAGATTGGTGGTCTACAATATACCTTTTTTATAATTGCATGTGACCTTGAAATTGGCTTGAGAGTTTTGATTGCAAAGCCATTTTATAGGCGTATTCTTTAAGGCGGTGTTTTCGGTACCATTTCTCACGTCGACCCAGGGTGTAACGGTACATTTCCTCACGATAAGACAAGCAACAACGAAGCTGTAAAAAAAAAAAAAAAAAAAGCGTAAGATTGTGGTCTACATATACCTTTTGTCTAATTGCATGTGCCTGGAAAATTGATTAGATTTGATTGCAAAAAGCTTTTTTTTCAGAGGCGTCTTCGTTTGAGTTTCTTCCGTAACCATTGCGGTACATGGCATGGTGTACCTTGAAATTGATTGAGAGTTTGATTGCAAGCATTTTATTTGCGTATTATTTCAGGCGTTTTCGGTTTTGATTTCTTACCGTAACCAGGGTGCCGGTACATGGCATGTGACCTTGAAATTGATTGAGAGTTTTGATTGCAAGCGATTTTATTTTGCGTATTTATTTCAGGCGTTCGGTATATTTCTTACGGTAATACAACCAACGAAAGATTGAATATTTGTGCTTGTCATTATATGATTGTGGGGAACATATGTTACCGTATATAATTATTTTCATTTATCATATATATGATATATATGTAAAATAGTTATATTATCACGACACATCCTCTCTCTCTCTCTCCTCTGTCTCTCTCACTCCCTTTGTCTGATAGTGCCCAGGGCACTCCCTAACTAATCTTCCCCCCAGGCAAAATCCACACCTAAGCAGATGTGCTTGACTCTCCTTCCTCCTCCTCTCTTTCTCTCGTCCCGATCCTCTCTCTCTCGTCTCTGTGTCTGCCTCTCTGGGTCTACCTCTAACATTTATAATTGCATGTAACCTTGGAAATTTCCGTGAAAGTTTGATTGCAAGCATCTTATAGTCGTATTATTTCAGGGCGTTCGGTACATTTTTCACGATAACCAGGGTTTACGGTACATTCCTCACGATAATACAAGCAACAATCGAAGCGGGCGGAAGATTGGTAGTCTACAATATACC
>CM064549.1:2566433-2850964 GCA_032716605.1 Paralithodes platypus
AGAGCTTTCCTGTGTATACCACATCCTCTATTTAGGGTACATAGTACCCCGTCTTGTAAAAACAATCCCACCCCTACTCTGTGCAGCTCTCCAAACCAAGAGTGAAACGTTATTCTCAGACTTTCTTTTATTCAACTGCTGAGCTCTGGAACTCTCTCCCAGAATCAGTCTTTCCCTCTTCCTATGACTTAAATTGCTTCAAACTCTGTGTGTCCAGCCATTTTAGCTCGAACGTCCCTGGATTTTGGCCCTGTCACTCTTTCAACTCTGGGGGAGGCACTCGATACTGGCAGTTCTGCCTTTTATCTCCCTCACTCACATAACAAAATTATATATACATACCGGTACATATATACAGTATATAGTATATATAATTTATATATATTTATATATATATATATTATATATATATATATTATATATATATATTATATATATATATATATATATACCGGTATATATATAAATATATATATATATATATATTATATATATATCTATATATATATATATATATATATAATATATTATATAATTATATATATATATATATATATATATATAATATACTGTATATACAAGTTTTTTTATGAATTTATACTTACAGACTTTGAGCATCAATCGTAAAAGGGAAAATCAATATATTCTTGTATACAAAAAATCCCGTACATGCTTTATAAATAACATAGATGTTTATTAAGAAATGTTAGCAAACAGTGTTACAGGTTAAGCAAACAAATTAAGCGTATGATTACCATGTACACTATGGACCTAACTATATTGGTTAGTTTCAGGCTCCACCTTTTTACATGGTTAGAAGTACTTCATACAAGAGGTCTAAGAAAATGGTGATGAGTGGATGTGGTTTAGCAAAAAAAATGCTCAATGCCTGATATAGCGTAGCAAGAAAATATTATTGATATTTGCAACTCTTCTCACTGGTCATAATTATCATAATGATAATTGTTAATTGGATACATATTATATATCTGTATATGTATATATTATCTAATGTATATAGATATATATAAATTTTTATTCGTGGTGACTCTTTTTCTTCTGCTCTCACTTGGAAGGACCCATATTACCAGTCTTGCTAAGGCAGTTTCCCAGAAGCTGGGTGTGCTCAACCGCCTCAAGGGGTTCTTTACCTCTGCATAGCTTCTGCTTTGTACAGTGGCACGGTGCGTCCTTGTATTGAGTATTGTTCGCATGTGTGGGGAGGATTCTCTCACACCCCACTTCTTGACAAAGTTGAAAGGAAGGCCTTTTGTATCATTAAATTCCCGTCCACTCACCAACTCTCTCCAAACTCTCTCTGTTCGCCGCAATGTTGCATCTCTCTCGATATTTCTATCGCTATTACAATAATCAGTGCTCCTCAGAGTTACGCAGTGTATACCACCTCCTCTAAGTAGGATACGTGGTACACGTCTTGCAAACACAATCCCTCCCGTACTTTGTGCAACTCTCCATCCCAAGAGTAAAACTTTACTCTCAATCTTTCTTCTATACAACAGCTGAACTCTGAAAAACTCTCTCTCAGAATCAGTCTTACCCTCCTCCTATGACTTAAATTGCTTCAAAATCCGTGTGTCCAGGCATTTTGGCTCGAACGTCCTTTGATTTTGGCCCCTGTCCACTCTTTCAACTTTGGGGGAGGCACTAGCTAAATACAGTTCTGCCTTTTGTCTCCCTCACTCACATAGAAAACAAAAATATATATATATACTGTATATAGCCTATATACAGTATATATTTACTGTATATATAGTAAACTCGCAGGACATCTTCAGGGTAATACAAGAATACAGTGGGGAAAGCAGAGGCTTAAATACCCCTTCTATATCATCTGTGAGATGCTAACTACCATATAAAAACAAAATGGGTTGCCACTTTACTGCCATTTCTGATTTTAAACATTGCACATTTTCTTCAAACACAAACATATACAGTATATTTATACAATTGTATTGCTTCTTTCATGTTTGTTATCATTCTACATCCAGATACACCAATATCAAGCTGATTATGTATCCTTGTATATATTTTATATTTTTACAGTTACGTGTAATATATCATTCTGTTTTTTTTTTTGGTTACCTCTAATATGTTATGTTCTTTATATAAAAATCACTAATTTTTAACCCTCTTCATTTGTTATCACTAATTTAATCAGATGTTCTTCTTATAAAAAAAACATTTATTAGAGCATCATTTTCAAATTGGGCATGATTTTTGTGAGGCAGACAATATTTATTTCATCTTTTGCTAAGTTCTGTAAACTCCACTAATTTATTTTTGTTTAAACCTTGAGCATTAATCAGCTTGATATTCAACTTTAATTTATTTGTCCCTTTATTCTCGCTGCACTGGTTGGTTTTACCTTTCACTAAACTTTCAACATGAATAAACCATACTGATTACTATTATTTAGTTCTCCCTGAGCACCCACTCTCAGTTTGTAATTTTCAACTTTGTCTTTGAATAGTTCTTTGAAATTCCTACGTTTGTAATCCATGACTTTTTTTTTTTTTTTTCTTTGCCATTTCGAAAAGCACATCCTTTAATTCTCTCATCAAGTTTTATCAAGAGGTTCTAACTTTCCCCTCTTGTACGTACCTTTCCCAACCTCACTACAACTGTTAGTTTTACATTTTGTATTGGCATCTTCAAATATTTAATTACATTTTTAGACTCGTCATCT
Source organism: Paralithodes platypus (assembly GCA_032716605.1). Lineage (NCBI taxonomy): Eukaryota > Metazoa > Arthropoda > Malacostraca > Decapoda > Lithodidae > Paralithodes > Paralithodes platypus. The sequence continues at coordinate 2,569,141 of CM064549.1, forward strand.
TTTTTCCTCTCTTCAAACATTCTCCTGCCTCACTTTCTCCCACATTATATAATACTAGGTTATTTTTCTCTCTGTATTTTTTTTTTTTTTTAGATGTTTTGGTCAACTAGTCCGATTTCTTTCATCACATTATTCTAACTAAGTTAAGGCCATTCATTTAATTCACTGGAAATTGTCAGTTGTGCAGTCTGAGGTTGATCACGTTTTTCGAAATGAGGAGCCTAACTCACTCTCTCGTCAAATCGTTTTTCATCGTATCCCACCGCTGCCACCATATAATGGGGTTATAGTTGATGTAGTATAAGTTTATCGCCGCCACCACGCTCTGTCATTTGAGGGAAATTATATTTATTAAATGAATATAGTATAATCAGTCCTTAAGGATTATAAACAGAAAGAATACTAAATTACTTAAATAAACTTGACTACGCATTTATTTAATAACGTCTGAGAACTTTACAAAATGGGCTTCAATATAAATCAATTCAAGTAATAGTGGTAATTGTATGGTTCGGCCGGCAACGGGGGTCGTGTATTAATACAGTGAATGATTGCCCCTTTTCTGACTGCCACATACTATTATCTAAAAAAAATGTATAAACTCTGGTTTACGCCCCGATAGTGGTGTTCATCCCCCCATCAGGTTCCTTACAGAAATCTTATCCAATACTTGATATGGTTACAAAAAAGGGGTGTGGTTTAAATTCACCAGACACGCCCTACTGAAACTGTCTCTAGGCAGGGATCATATGAACAGGAAGACATTTTATGATGATAATAGCAGTTCCCATAAACTCTTTGTCTGAAGATGTCAGATGATGCTGCACAAACGGAGTTTGAAATAATCTCTGGTTTCCTCTTCATACAAATAAGGAAATACAATAGAATAATTACAATAGATAATACAAATAATAATACAATGACGATTATTTATTATAAATATAAACTGTCATATAAATAATAGAAGTAGAGTGGATATATATATTTATGTAATTTCATGCAAATATGGAAGTATGAAATTAAATTGGTAAAGAAAATAATGGGACTATATATTTCGTATTATAACATTATAAATGGAGTCCGATTTATTCATTTATTTAGGTCTCCAAATATGAATATAGTATACAATATTCATATGGTTTTCGCATCATGTTTATTGGAAAATCCTCTGACTGACACATTAACGCACATGTCCAATATCTATCTATATGTCTATATACTTCTAATTCTCACTTCCTTAGACATCTATTTCAATAAACAATGTCATATATACCAAATTGACATTATTTTGCATAAATTACTATAAGAATCATAATTCAATATAACCAGTAAACTGTATGCATGCAGCAATATACAACCCTTATACTGAATACTGAATACCCATGACATCCATGTGCTCTAAATAAATAATTCTCAAATTTCAGACATTAAATGATCCTGTCATGTTGAGTTGAAATAATTTACTCACTTACTGATTGACCGATAATTAGTAGCTGCAGCTGACTGGTGGGTAATTTGTCTATAACTGTTTAGTGACTAGTAAACATAATGGCTGCAGCTGGCTGATAAAACATTCTTTATAAAGAAGTCCTTGCATGACAGTGTGGTAGATAGATAGACAGACAGACATTTGATGCATTAATAACATATCGAGACTTGACTGTATAAATTATTTATATTGGTATGTTTGTATATATATATTGAGTTTTATGATTTATCATTGTATTATATATATTTTTATATATGTTCATATGTTATTATTTTGTTATATCTCATTTTCTATGATTCTTGTATCATTTCTCAAGTTATATTTTAGTATTAAGTTTATGTAATTATTGCGAGTAGCGGAGAATGTTCACAAGTGATTTACGAGTAGTTCCGGGTAGTTACGAGTCACTATGAGTATTCACTAGTCACTGAGAGTTAACACGAGTGTCTTGAAGCTGAGATGACTCGGGACCATATTTTCATGCAGGGATTAAATTTTGGGGGCCCGAGGCGAGTTCCTACGAGTATCTGGGAGTGACCCACGACTTTCCCAGAGTTCCCGCGAGTTCCCGCGATAATGCACGAGTTATGACGCGAGTTCCCGCGACTGGGGACTCGTGGAAACTCCGGATCGGACTCGGGCATGTGTGAACCATGCTTAAAGCCTGGTTCACACATACAAGTGTCGGTGCCCGAGTCCAGCACGAGTGATGACATTTTCAAATTCGGCCATGACTCGGGCTCGAAAAATTACACTCTTCATGACTCTCGTTACACTCGTGTGAGCCGTGTTGGTATCGGAGTGAGTCGTGCTGACTCGTGACGTGGCCTAGAATTTTCATGCTTGCATGAAATTGCTTGTCCCCGGGCTGGAACTCTTGGCGACTCGTCCTGACATGTGTAGACACGTGCTGACTCGTGTTGACTCTAGTTGAACTCTGCATAACTCTTCGTGACTCGTGTTGACTCTTGTTACACTCTTGGGTGAATCGGACTCGATCGTGGAAATTCTGATGTGGCCGAAATGTACAAGAGTCAACACGAGTCACGAAGAGTTTATGCAGAGTTCAACAAGAGTCAACAAGTGCGCAACGCGAGCCACCAAGAGTTGAAATCATGATTCGGGGTTCATAGGTTTTGTGTAAGCACATGTTGCGTGGGTTCCGGGGTGTGGGTGCCAGGGTGTATCCTGCGTGGTGGTGAGTGGATGTGTGGCAGGGGTGGGCGTCGTGGCAGGGCACCTGCACAATGGGGGCCACTCTTGGGAGCACTCTTCGTGACTCTTGTTACGCTCTTGTTGACTCGTGTTGACTCGTACAGACTCTTGGTGACTCGGGCCCCAAATATTACCGTTATTAATAAAATGTCCTCAACTCATGTTGGGTTCGTGTTACACTCTTTGTGACTCTTGTTGACTCTCCGTGACTCGTACTGACTCTTGGATGAACACGTACTGACTCTTGTTGACTCTTGGTGAATCGGGAACAGTGACCTTACTCGGGCTGGTTCTTGCCAGTCACGAAGATTCACGAAGAGTGTTACTCTTCGTTCACTCGTACTTGACTCTGGCGCCTACTGTTGAATGTGTGAACCAGGCTTAGCTCTCTAACTCACCATCCCGCTCTACACACCTCCCTCGCTCTCATCTTACTATCTTCTATATTAAAATTATTATTATTGATACAATAATATTGTTATTTATCAACAGTATTAAAAGGTTGGTTCATTACAGTGCAAAAGTCTGCTATTTTCTTATATTATTACCATTATTGTTATTACCACTACCACCACTATCATTATTATTGTCACAATGTTTATTTACTACTATTATTGTAATCAGCAATTGTAATAGTATAGTAATTTTGCATCTACCATTCGTCTTTTGCTCTTAGCCTGAAATCACTTTGCAATTCCGAAAATATATGTATCCCCCCACCTCCCTTCCCCAACACACACACACACACACAAACTCCTCTTGACATACTCCGCCCACATAAAAGGTCCCAAACCCTACTACTCTTCCTCTCTCCTGTTTTGTTGTTACCATATAATCACGTAGCTATTCCTAATTTACACAGTATTGCCCCTCCCCCCCCCCAAACCAACACACACACACCAACACACCACATTTTTCCGGCAATCCATACCATTCCCCCCACCCCACCAACAACAAGGGGTGGGGGGGGGGGGGGGTGTTCCCCCCCCCATCCCTAGCTTCTCCTCCTCTCTCTCCCTCTCCCTTACTCTTTCTCTCTCTCCCTCTCCTTTACTCTTTCTCTCTCTCTCTCTCTCTCTCTCTCTCTCTCTCTCTCTCTCCTCATGCCCTACTAAATATTTAAATTTTTATGTTCATGTATGCTTGACCCCTGTTTGTACTCAGCTAACTATTACCTCAATAACCATTGATGTAGTGAAGAACATGAACAGTGTCCTTCATATGATTTTATTATTTGTTTTAGTATTATTATTGTATTATAATTGTTTGTACTTATATATATTTAAAACAATAAGTATTTCATCAAAAGTATGGTAGTGTGCGTAATCACTATATGATATAATTTTTGGGGGGTAGGCTGTGCCACTCCTTTTATTCTAAAGCCCCCAACAACCACTCAATGCAGGGTTGTATACTGGAATGCCCAAAGATTACAGGAACCATCTGTTAACTATTATTGAAGATAAAACTATATACATGCTAGGTAATAACGTAATGTATGACATACTTAAACAACACAGGAACTATGCCCCCCCCCCCCCCCCTACAAAGGTACAAGTCAAATTTACATTCACAATCGAAAAGGGATTTGAGATTTAGTTGAGTTACAGCTGAATATAAAGGAAGACCACCACAACACTATTGAAATTACACCATTGTTGAGTCTGAGCTAAAAGGTAGAGTAACATCTTCTCTAAAGGGTATGTTTTCCTAAACACAGTAGATGGGTACTACACGTGGTTGATGTATTTATACAATTAATAATTAATATGGGTTATCTGACTCGGAAAATGATTACTTTTGAATAAGGCAAAGTTTATCTGATATTACGGTACGTCTGAAACTTTACTTCTATCATCAACTGAAATCACTAATACAATAGCTTAGGAGGAACATAGAGGTATTTACGTAATTATATGAATATGTGGCTTCTTAGGTTCAGTGAACTATAACAATAAATCTAGGTGGAATGTACTAAACACATTCATACACTTCGAAAATGGTAAAATCGGCTGTCTAGGTTAGTAATATCATAGTCGGATTTCTAGCGAAAGAAGTCTATTTACTGAGTATTCTGGTTTTCTTATAGCTCTCTTGACAATATTGTCTTCTAGTTTTACTTTTAAAAGTATATACATATTCCACGACAATCACTACATAAAAAATTATGTGCGAGCGGGTGTTGAAGTGATAGTAAATTAAATCTCACTATTTTATCTTCTATGTTATATCGGACTGGAATGCCCGACTATAATACTAAACAAAATATTTAAAAAAAAACACGAGGATAGCAAGTGTGTGGTTTGTTTTCCCAAAAGGGGACAATTACTTTGGAGGCAGAAGGGTCTCCCAGATGGAGACAAATTAATTCATTATCATATTTTAATGATTACCCTGGAATCGGAGGGGGAGTTAAGGACCTGTCTCGTGACTTGTCTTTTTTACTTTTCTTTCTATCTGTTTTATCTCGTTCCTGGCTGGATCTGGATTTTCGTCTGCCTGGGCTCTCTCTCTTCTTCGATATACAGCGAACCCGGTCGGAAGATTTGCTTTTAAAGTACCAGCAGCTGATCAAGTCGTTTAAGGAGAAGTCATCAAGGATCATCGTCTCAGGAATCGTCCCCCGGCTCGGTGTAGAGAGCCGATTTTACAACATAGCCACCAGCACAAATCGTTGTCTAGCAAACCTCTGCAGGAAGGAGAACGTGGGATTCGTCGACACCTGGGACAATTTCTACTACGATGACTATTTGTTTTCGGATGATGGAGTTCATCTGAACCAGGTGGGAGCAGCGCGTTTTGGGCGGCTTCCCAACGATGCGGTGAAGGATTTTCGGAGAAGAAATCGACTCAGCACAGGACAACCAGGAAGGAGGACCGAAGACAGCGAGGACGGCAATCTACAAAGGAATTAAATACTAATCCGTCAAGAACCGCGAATTTGGATAAAGCTCCACCAACACGACCCAAATTCAAAACCGTCAGGGATAACGACCGAGGACCGAGGACAGCCATGAATGTAAATGTAGATCCGACCAGAACCAAAAATTCGATGAAAGAAACGATCTGCGAGTTCTAAAACCGAAACTTTAAAGGTTTTCTATGCAAACGCTCGTAGCATACGCAATAAATTTTCAGATTTAGAGGAACTAGTGTTTACAGAAAATTATGATGTGATTGGCATAACAGAATCTTGGCTCAATACACCAGATAGAGACTTTTTAGCAGAGTATCCACTTCCCGGTTATGTAATGTTTGAGAACAGCCGAATAAATAAAAATGGAGGTGGCGTTTTATTTTATATCAAAGAAAGTCTTAACCCGACCCTCGTGTCAAAACCTCAAATTGTGAACGTCGACACATCTTTTGTGCTAATAAAGAATAATAAAGGTACAAAAATAATACTTGCGTTAATATACAGACCTTCAGCTCAATCAGTGCAAACTGACCGAGAAATTTACGAACAAATTGCAGATGTAAGTAACTCACAAGATACCGTAATTTTTGGCGACTTTAATTTACCTGTGACCAAGTGGGGCGATACTCTTACTTCACACTCCGGACATGACTTGTATACGAACTTGCAAGAGAGTTCGCTTTATCAATTTGTTCGAATGCCGACCCGTGGTAATAACGTTCTTGACATTGTACTTGCAACAAAAGAAGAATTGATAGAGAATTTGAATGTTGGTGATGAATTCAGTAACAGCGACCATCGTACGATAACTTTCACTTTAAAGTTTACTAGTAACGAACCAAATAGTAGCATCGAAAAAAGTCCCTAATTTCAAGAAAGCAAACTTCCATAAACTTAGAGCTATGTTTAAAGAAACTGACTGGAGCTTTTTAATTAACAATAACGACATAAATACATCTTGGAAGTTATTCGAAACCACTTACCTAAAAGCAGTGCAAGACTGCATACCATCGAAAATACGGCGTCCAGGCCATAATAATAAGCCCAAATGGTGGAATAAAGATATTTCAAACTGCCTGCTTGCTAAAAAATGTGCTAATGATAGATTAAAATCCTCACAAAATGACGAAGAACGGGTGAAATTTGTAGAGCTACGACGCAAAGCCAAAAAGTTAATTAAGCAAAGTAAAAAGACCTTAGAGTTACATATTGCGAATCAAAGTAAAACAAACCCGAAAGAATTCTATAGTTATATCAGAAAGAAAAAAGTAGTTACTTCAACTGTTGGACCGTTAGTCGATGAAAAGGAGAATACACCAAAGACGAAGTACAAATGAGTAATGCCCTCAATACCTTCTTTGCATCAGTTTTTACAACAGAAGACCTCAGTGATATCCCTACACCATCGCCGATTCAGATTGATAATTCAGATGTTCTAAGCAATATCACCGTTACAGAGAGAGAAGTATTGAATTGTTTAGATAAACTCAAGGTAAATAAAACGCCAGGACCTGATACAATCTCGCCTAGAGTTCTAAAGGAAGCTAAGAATGAGCTCTCCAAACCACTGACATTACTATTCAATAAATCCTTGCAGTCTGGAACTATGCCTGATCAGTGGAAGCTAGCCAACGTAACACCGATATTCAAAAAAGGCAGCAAATCCCTACCGAGTAACTATCGTCCAATTAGCTTAAACCTCAGTTGTATGTAAAATGCTAGAAACGGTCATACGAGACAGACTCGTAAATCACTTGGAGGAAAATAACATACTTAAAGATACTCAACACGGCTTTCGTAAAAAACGTTCCTGTTTAACAAACCTCTTAGACTTCTTCCACGATATCCTCAACCTCTACGATGAGAGTAAAGCTGTAGATATTATATACCTTGATTTTCAAAAGGCCTTTGACAAAGTTCCCCACAAACGTTTACTGCTAAAACTAAAAGCGCATGGAATACAAGACGGTGTGTTGAAATGGATAGAAAATTGGCTCAGCAACAGAAAGCAAAGGGTAGTCATAAACGGTAAGGCATCTAAATGGACCAATGTAAGTAGCGGGGTACCCCAGGGATCGGTACTAGGACCAATTCTCTTTCTAATTTACATCAACGACATAGATGAGGGTCTCACCTGCACAATCTCAAAATTTGCTGACGATACAAAAATTGCAAATAGCGTACTCTCAAAAGAACAAGTTGACGATATGCAACACAATCTAGATAAATTGTCATGTTGGGCCCAAATTTGGCAAATGAGTTTCAATGCGGATAAATGTAAAGTACTACATGTCGGATACCTAAATGAGAAAGCAAACTATTCGATGAATGGCACTCAGCTTAAGAATGTAAACAGAGAAACTGATCTGGGAGTAACAATATCGAGTAACCTAAAACCGAGTCAACAATGTTCAGAAGTTGTTAAGAAGGCAAACAAAATAATTGGCTTTATAGGCAGGTCATTTGAGCATAAATCCAAAGAAGTTATCCTAACCCTTTACAATTCCTTAGTCCGCCCTCTTCTGGAATACTGCGTTCAATCCTGGTGCCCTTATTACCAAAAAGATATAAACAAGCTAGAACGAGTTCAACGTAGAGTTACCAAAATGATACCTAGCCTAAAGAACAAACCATACGAAGAGCGTCTTAGAGAATTAAATCTATTTCCTTTAACCCAGCGCAGATTAAGAGGCGACTTAATTCAAGTGTTCAAAATCATCAAAGGCATCGACAATATGAACTGTAGTAAGTACTTCACTATCGACCAATCTAATTACACGCGGGGAAACGGTTGCAAAATTATTGGTAAATCTTTAACTCGCACGAATCTAAGAATTTCTTCTTCAATCGAGTTGTCAACTTGTGGAATGGGCTTCCCCGAGACGTTATAGACTGCAGCACCGTTGATTCATTTAAATTCCGCCTAGACAAATATCTCGCATCAAACCCGCGACTGACTGCGTTTGTAAATGAATAACTTTATCCTCCCCTCAGTTACTAACCCATATGTCCCCTACTAACTTCCTAGTCCTGCCACGTTAGTGGCAGGGCAGTAGTTCCCTTTCCAATGTTCCCTTACCCACTCTAAACCACTGTTTGGACACTTGATCCTCAGTGTTTTGGAGGACAAGCAACCTAGAAGGGTCACTAGATCTGTTGTTGCTTGATTTCCTTTGTACTTCTTATGCTGTTTGGCAGCTCGAAGGCTAGGTATCGTACCGCTGGCAAGTTCTTCTTTCTGGTGGTGGTGTTTGGCCTGGAGGCTAGGTATTGTACTGCTAGCAATGCCAAGTAACGGCTCACCCGTAAGTTTATGTTGACCAGAGGGATGAGCGTCAGGCCTCAACTTCCTTCTGTCTTTTCCACTTGTTGGTGTTGTACATAGCGTCTCTCTAAATACCAGACTGGCTAGTATTGAACATAGCGACTTGACCAAAACACCTATTAGAAATGCTGGTCCCGAACACAGCGAGCTGACCAAAACACTTTCTCATCTTTGAACCGAGGAAAGCCTTCCGCCTTATCTTTGGACCAATGCCCCAGTATTGAACTTGGAAACAATCCTGTATTTAGACCAAGATTGGCTAGTGTCATACCTAACTGGCTTATCTTGGTTAGAATTGGACTTCAGAGGCTATCAACCCTATTAGACTATTTAGCCAGCACACTGTAAGTCAAGAATAACATCAGGACTGGAGCTTTTCTGCGAGAACTCCAGTCACTTGTTATCTTGGTTAGTTAAACATTTAGTTAAAATAGGACTTCAGAGACTATCAACCCTATTGTATTATTAACCCACAGAGCTCCAGCGTCGGATGTGCATCAACGCCATCGTAAACTGCTGCCCATACCAGCGTCAGCTACAGTCGACGGCCCTTATTGACCATTGAAATAAGGCTCGTAGAGGGTTCAGATTTGTATGGGAACTGTTTTAGGATCCCACGGAACAATACCGATGGTTGGCAACCCCCAAGTCCAGCCGCATTTGTGTGGGCGCACGTGGGAGTGATTTTCTAGTATTTTGTCTACCCATCACCCCCTGTTAATTGTGACATTCCCCTGCCCTCCAGGATCCCCAAATGACCCAGGTGAGCAGTTTTAAGTTGTTTTTCCCTCATTACTAACGCATCCCATGTGTTTTCAGGAAAAACAAAATAACAAGTGGTTGGTTCTGGAGAGTACTTTTTTTATTTAACCCGCTGAGCCCCAGCTAGTTGTTAATAAATGTACCACCAGGGCCCAGCAGATTGAGAATTTTTGTTTATTCCAGAAACAATAGCGAATGGGTTAGGAATGAAGGAAAGCAAAAACAAAAATTGGTCATAAAGTGCAAAAAAATGGTCCTACAGAGCCCCCGGAAACGGATTTTACAAGAGTAAAAAATTGAAGGCAATTTCCCCCTAAAAACATGTTTTTGCGCACTCACGCGCACGCGGTTGGACTTTGAGAGTTTTCAACCATCGGCATGGGTGCGTGTGATACTTATACAGTTTCCATACAAATCTGAGCTCTCGGGGTGCCATAGGACCGGAGTAATTATGACCGGACCGGCCAGGACGCAAACGTTGCGTCGCTGGGTTCTGGTGATCGAACATTGCCGACGCAACACGTGCAACGCTGGGTCTCAGCGGGTTAATCAGCTGGTGCTCAGTGGGTTTACCCCTACTGTACCATAGGGTACTTGTATAAATGTACGAAAGTCCAAAGCAATTTGACCAAAAGGGCTTTAGAGGTAAAATATAACAACCTCCCACCTCAAAAGATGGAGGAATATTGCCTCTCCCAGCATGTGGGGGCTTAGATATAAGCTGGGAAGTGTTGCCAAGGTCTAAGAGCAGTGCTCAAATGTCGTGGTACCAAGTACTGCCTGATACTTGCAGTTACAAAGATTGTATGTTACTGATGGCTGGCAGCCGTTGCTGGGACTGGGGAGTGATTTATCTACTGACGGCTCTCTGCCGTCGCTGGTATTGGACGGGTTAAGCCAGCACACTGTAAGTCAAGAATAATGTCAGGACTTGAGACTCACTGCGATAACTCCAGTCCCTTGTGTTATCTAATTGGTCCATTCGGTTGGAATAGTAGTCCTAGTCTTTTCCCATGGGGGCTGGAGGGGCATGGCAGATGGTGGCTTGCATTTTTTGGTCATCTGTCAGGTCACGTTGGGGCATTTGCATGGATTGCTGGTCCTCTGGTCCAGGTGTTTTGGTGTCCTTCTGACCTGGTGTTGTTGGTGGTGCTGATGACAGCTATTTTTATTTTGGCCATAAAAGTATAGATGTAAATATGTATACCTCTAGCTGTACTCTCTGTCCCTCTTCCCATCGCTCTCTTTTCCACTATCTCTGCCCTTCCCCCCTCCCTCGTTTCATCGCCTTACCCTGGTGAAGGACTGGCCCCCTTATACTCATCATCTTCTCTGAATTTGTATTTCCATAAATAACTCACTCCATCTCCAAGTAACACTCCTCAACTTTTGTTATATAATTTTTACCACTACTGTAATTTACCATGAGATGGAAGTAAGTATTTAATTGAAATTTGTAATGTGTTAGTTATTGTAACATATCCATTTCCATCACTTATAGCTACTGCTCTATATTACCAATCCATGTAAAAAGGTATAACATTTAAATTTCACACACGTTAGTATTTTATTGTGTATGTATAGTTTCTATAGCATTCTACATATTTGTTAGTGTAATCGACCTATTAATTAAGGGGAGATTGTAGGCACCAATCGAACAGGGCTAGACCTAGGAGAGGCTATAGGCATTTGATAAGGAGTCACTGGAACTCCTGTTTCATTTGTTTGGCCTCTCTTACTGATTTGTTTTGTGCCTCACTTTTACCAGGAGTAATCCAGCTTGCTCTCACAAACACCTCCTCTTCCTATCTACTTCACAACACTAAACATGCACACCACACTTCCTTCTTCCACAATTTAAATTTGTAATGATGAACAATAACCCAGCCTCGGAGTCCTCAGGGGGTGGGGGGGGGGGGGGGGGGCATAAATGCACCCACACCCACCTGACCTTCCCCTGACGACCCCACAAAGTTCCTTGGACCTCGGCCTGTCACTCTTATCAACCTTTGCATCATTTGCAGCCTTTCCTCTAACTTTCCCTCTGTTGAACACCATCTCTCCTCCTACAAACCAAATCTTCTTTTCCTCACTGAAACTCAGGTTTCTGAAACAACTGCCAGCAGCCCCGGCTCTATATCCTCCTACTTTCTCTATCCTAGTTTCAAAGAAAACTAGGCACGTATGCACAACAAACTCACTTGCTCTCGTGTTCCCCATTTCGACTCCTATGAATTCTCAACTTTATGGCTCAAACTATCCTGTCATTCTCATACTAAATATTTCTGTGTTGTCTATCTTTCCCCTAACTCTACCGACTTTCCCAAATTCTTTGACTATCTAAACTCTAAAGTGGAACACATTTTATCCCTTGCTCCTTTCTCAAAAATCTCCATCTTAGGAGATTTCAACGTTCACCACCGCCAATGACTCTCCTCTCATACTAGTGACCAAACTGGTGAAAAGACTTCCGTCTTTTCTATCCAAAATGACCTACAGCAATTAGCTCAACAACCCACCTGTATCCCGTATCACTTCAGAGATCGGCCCAACATTCTTAACTTGTTTCTATTTTCCAATCCTTCTTCTTATACTGTTCATCTTTTCTCTCCTTTGGGCTTCTCCGATCATACAAATATATAAACATTATGTGATATTTTTGTATAGTTGTATTTAATAGTGACATATAACATGAATATAAAGGCGATAATAGGGTTGGGTGGTGGCTGATAACGACCGTGTTTGATGGAAAAGCAATAATGGTTTGGTGGTTTACACAGGTACGCCACAGTAGCCTTGTCCGTTTCCTTGTCATTCAGGTGTAACTTTAACCTCATGACTAAGGGACAAGTGGCTTAATTCTCCACTTTTGGTAAAGCACAATATTGACGAAAATTACGGGACAGTGTGAAATAAGCTCTGGCAAATGATCATACTAATCCAATTGTTTGTTAATAAGTTATTCCCGAAAAAACGATGTAACACGGCCTCTGAAACCAACTTCTGTAACGTCTTTTCTGAGCATAACTAACATATCAAATCAAATTATCCCTAACTCTTCCTCCCTCTCTCTCCCTTTCCCTCCCTACCCCCACTCCCTACATCATCCTAATTCACCCTCTACCCCACCTCCTTCCCCAATCAAAATATCTCTCTCTCTCTCTGTCGCTAGAATTACAAAGCTTGTTCCATCGCTTAGAAGACTGATCTAAGAGGACCGTTTGAGAGCTCTTGATCTCTTTCCGTTGGAGACACGCAGACTACGAGGTCAGCCCATTGAATATTTTAATATACTTAATGGGTTTGACAATGTGGATTATAGCAAAATGTTTAGCCTCAATATGAATACAACACGAAACCATGGCTGGAAATAAGAATTGAAAAGGTTCAACTCTAGTATTTGTGGAAACTTTTTCAAATATAAGATCTGTTCTACTTGGAACAAACTTCCTTCAAATAGTTCCTCAGTAGAGCAGTTCAAGACAAGAGTAGATAGTATTTTGCGCACTGTAATGATGTAGTGCATTAAACAGTCTCTCGCCTTCCACTTCGAGTATCTCCTTGTAATGGACCACAAGGTCTCTGAAATAATAACTATTCCTTGTAACTCCTTGTAACTCTCTTTAGCAAATATGCACTCTTATCAATAAATTAAGGAACACCCCGTTCTCGTTCTTAACATTAATCATTACAAACCCCATAACATAAAGATATACATGCAGCTGCCAACGTGATTGCTAGCTTCTTCCTTATAAGAACTTACAGCATAATAAGTAACTTTGATCTTATTGATTAAGTCTCCTCTATATACAGTATTTGCATAACAAGTATTCGGGAGAAGAACAACTTGTCTGGCAATTGTACCCAATAAGAAACATAAATGTAAGCCACATTAGTTGTTACTTTGGTATGTATTGATCTTATCAATAGGAAAATATGCCCATGTTGCATTACTCAAGTTTTCCATATTATTGGTTTGCATTATATCAGTCACAAACACTTAACTTATTTAAGTTATAAGATATGCTAATTTACTTTGCATTTAATTGCATTTGAGCAGTACCCTATGTATCCCTTTGCTAGTGGTTGTCCCCTCAGAGGATCGGTTGCGCTACTCAATAATCTCGGCCTTCCAGGCAATATACTAATCAAATCTCTCTCTCTCTCTCTCTCTCAATAGCTTCAATGCATGCTCTTTGAAAACCATAGTAAACAAGCCAAAGATAACCAACGATAAGCTCCTTCTACCATCTCTTAATTGCAGACTGTAAAAAACAGAGAGTGAAGGGGAAGGATCGAGTGAGCTAGCCCTCTCGGTGGTTAAGTGGCCAGAACACAAATGAAAGAGATTAAGGCATCTGGGGGAGATGAGAAGGTGTGTGTCTGGCGTAGAGGGGAGGTGAGAAGGTGTGGGACTGGTGTAGAGGTGAGGTGAAAGTGTGGGTGTAGAGTGAGGTGAGAAGGTGTGGGACTGGTGTAGAGGTGAGGTGAGAAGTGTGGGTCTGGTGTAGAGGTGAGAAAGTGGGGTTTGGTGTAGAGGTGAGGTGAGAAGGTTGGACTGGTATAGAGTGAGGTGAGAAGGTGTGGGACTAGAGGTGAGGTGAGAAGGTGTGGGACTGGTGTAGAGGTGAGGTGAGAATGTGTGGGACTGGTGTAGAGGTGAGGTGAGAAGGTGTGTTAGGTGAGATGAGAAGGTGTGGGACTGGTGTACTGTAGAGGTATAAAGGAAATCAAGCGACAACAGGTCTAGTGAACCCTTCTAGGCTGCTTGTCCTCCAAAACACTGAGGATCAAGTGTCCAAACAGTGGTTTAGAGTGGGTAAGGGAACATTGGAAAGGGAACTACTTCCCTGGAACTAATGTCCGTGGCAGGATTAGGAAGTTAGTAGGGGACAGATGGGTTAGTAACTGAAGGACCATATTACCAGTCTTGCTAAGGCAGCCTCCCAGAAGCTGGGTGTGCTCAACCGCCTAAGGGGGTTCTTTTCCCCTGCACAGCTTCTTGCTCTGTACAGGGGCATAGTGCGCCCTTGTATTGAGTATTGTTCACATGTGTGGGGAGGTTCCTCTCACACAGCTCTCCTAGACAAGGTTGAAAGGAAGGCCTTTCGTATCATTAACTCCCGTCCACTCACCAACTCTCTGCAATCTCTCTCTCTCCGCCGCAATGTTGCATCTCTCTCGCTATTCTATCGCTACTATAATAATCAGTGTTCCTCAGAGCTATCCCAGTGCATACCACCTCCTTTACGTAGGGCACGTGGTACCCGTCTTGCAACTCAATCCCACCCCTACTCTGTGCAACTCTCCAACCCAGAGTGAAACGTTACTCTCAAACTTTCTTCTACTCAACATCTGAGCTCTGGAACTCTCTCCCAGAATCAGTCTTTCCCTCTTCCTATGACTTAAATTGCTTCAAACTCCGTGTGTCCAGGCATTTTGGCTCGAACGTCCCTTGATTTTGGCCCTGTCACTCTTTCAACTATGAGGGAGGCACTCGCTATAGGCAGTTATGCCTTTTGCCTCCCTCAATCACATAGAAAAAAAAAAAAAAAAAAAACTGAGGGGAGGATAAAATAAAGTTATTCATTTACAAATGCAGTCAGTCGCGAGTTTGATGCGAGATATTTGTCTAGGCGAAGTTTAAATGAATCAACGGTGCTGCAGTCAATGACATCTCAGGGAAGCCCATTCCATAAGTTGACAACTCGATTGAAGAAGAAATTCTTAGCTTCGTGTGTTAAAAGATTTACCAATAATTTTGCAACCGTTCCCCCGCGTGTAGAATGATTGGTCGATAGTGAAGTACTTACTACAGTTCATATTGTCGATGCCTTTGATAATTTTGAACACTTGAATTAAGTCGCCTCTTAATCTGCGCTGGGTTAAAGGAAATAGATTTAATTCTCTAAGACGCTCCTCGTTTGGTTTGTTCTTTAGGCTAGGTATCATTTTGGTAACTCTACGTTGAACTCGTTCTAGCTTGTCTATATCTTTTTGGTAATAAGGGCACCAGGATTGAACGCAGTATTCAAGAAGAGGGCGGACTAAGGAATTGTAAAGGGATAGGATAACGTCTTTGGATTTATGCTCAAATGACCTGCCTATAATGCCAATTATTTTGTTTGCCTTCTTAATAACTTCTGAACATTGTTGACTCGGTTTTAGGTTACCCGATATTGTTACTCCCAGATCGGTTTCTCTGTTTACATTCTTAAGCTGAGTGCCATTCATCAAATAGTTTGCTTTCTCATTTTGGTATCCGATATGTAGTACTTTACATTTATCCGCATTGAAACTCATTTGCCAAATTTGGGCCCAACATGACAACTTATCTTGATTGTGTTGCATATCGTCAACTTGTTCTTTTGAGAGTACGCTATTTGCAATTTTTGTATCGTCAGCAAATTTTGAGATTGTACAGGTGAGACTCTCATCTATGTCGTTGATGTAAATTAGAAAGAGAATTGGTCCTAGTACCGATCCCTGGGGTACCCCGCTACCTACATTGGTCCATTTAGATGCCTTACCGTTTATGACTACTCTTTGCTGTCTGTCGCTGAGCCAATTTTCTATCAATTTCAACACACCATCTTGTATTCCATGCGCTTTTAGTTTTAGCAGTAAACGTTTGTGGGGAACTTTGTCAAAGGCCTTTTGAAAATCAAGGTATATAATATCTACAGCTTTACTCTCATCGTAGAGGTTGAGGATATCGTGAAAGAAGTCTAAGAGGTTTGTTAAACAGGAAATTTTGTTACGAAAGCCGTGTTGAGTATCTTTAAGTATGTTATTTTCCTCTAATTGATTTACAAGTCTGCCTCTTATGAGTGTTTCTAACATTTTACATACAACTGAGGTTAAGCTAATTGGACGATAGTTACTGGGTAGGGATTTGCTGCCTTTTTTGAATATCAGTGTTACGTTGGCTAGCTTCCACTGATCAGGCATATTTCCAGACTGCAAGGATTTATTGAATAGCAATGTCAGTGGTTTGGAGAGCTCATCCTTAGTGTGGTAAACTATCAATGGAAGTTAAATATTACTAAGCTATAATGGATCAAATAAAATCAATCTAAATTAAAACTACTCTATATCTAAATTGAATTCAATCTGAAACAAGCTAATTTATATCCAAAGGTCTCACATAATAAATGTATATATAGGGTAAGGTTATAAGGGTTAATATTAGCCAGGAATTAACTCACCAATAGTTCCACGTGGCAATGAGGCAAGGGAGAACGTTTTACCCAATATGGCGGTGGACAATGGGGAACGAGACTTCGGTCCCAAGACTCGAGTAAAGTTAAAGAAAGAATAAATGATTACATGGGAATGGACATGAATAATATGCTTATCTATCAGTCAGTCATGATGTCGATGAGAGCGTCGTGATGGTGTAGCTGAGTGTATTGCTATATGTGTATTGTGATTAGAGGCACAATAGCTCGATCAACTGAGGGCGGAAATTTAGATGTTAACTGGTTGGTGTTCGTGAAGGCTCTGGCGTACCTCAAAAGCACACCTTGCTGCCTTGGCAAACCGCCAGGAGCCCAAATTATCGTACCGCATTTAGGTTGCTCTATACGATAAATTATATTATATATACGATAAATTCATATATACTACATAAGACCATGGCAATATTGCTTAATAGCATATTAGGCCTTTTATAACTTAACTTATTTACAATCTTATAATATACGATCTACTCGTCCTACGTCGTGCTGTAGGAGAGATCGTGACGTCACAGAGACATACGAGATCACAAAAGAGTCATATTCTATCGTATTTATACGATACACTCCCCCCACAAAAAAAGACCTGAACCCCACCTTAAACCTAAAGTTGCCCAGAGGCTATCTTCTGACGCCACAAGTCGACGGAGCCAGCAGCAGCGCGTCTGGGACGCGTCCCGGTCCGAGAATGATCACCATCAGTAAGAGGTGAGTCGTTCCTTTGAGAATCCTCGGACCCAGCAATAACAGGTGGAGCCTCAGATTGCAATGCGGAATCGAGCTCCAAAGCGTACAAACGTGCGATAGGACGAACAGTAGTTCCAGTGGCTGTCTTTAATAGCGCCACCCGCTCTACAGAGTCTGCCCCCTTGTATACCTCCAATACGCGGCCTAATTTCCAGTATAAACGAGGACTATCTTCTTTAATTAAAACAATTTCGCCAACCGTAGGTGCCGTTGGTCTACCGGAGGGAGTAACACTCCTTTCCCTCAATGCTAGCAGATATTCACTAATCCACCGTTTCCTAAATCCTCGATTATCCTGGATATATACTGGTATCTCTTAGACACCGCTACCTCAGAGTACAACGAGGGATCCTCTAACTCTACTATGGATTGGAAATCAAATGGAAACGCAGTCAATGGTTTCCCATATAGCAAGTGAGCTGGCGTTAATGGTAGTGGTTCTTGCAGGTCGGTGTACACATATGTAAGCGGGCGATCATTCACGACTGCCTCTATCTCTGTGAGGACTGTCGTCAACTCACTCTTCTTTAATAAAGCACGTCCTACAACCGCTCTGAGTCCTGACTTTACTATGCCGACACACCGTTCCCACATATCGGGAATTTAGATAAAGAGGTTAAATTACATATCACTGGTACATGAAATATCCCAACAAATAGTTATAATATAATTACCAACGAGGTATTCGATGGGTGTAATCCAGTCCCCCACACGCGGCTAATTCAATTGCATGACATGTAGGAATGTTCACATAATACAATATCGATACAATGAACTTAGCTTAGAGGAGTGAGGACTGGTGATGTAGGACTGTTGTTAATATAGTTATTAGTTGTAGCACATGGTGAACTGTTGGTTGAGTCAGGGCCGGGGGAGGAGATGTTGACTGTACGGTGTTGTTTGAGAGACTAAAGGGCCGGCCTCCGATCGCTTCGCGAAATTACATATGGCTGCCGGCTCATAATAATTATAACCCATAACTTGGTTTCATAATACATCTAGAGCTGATGTAGATATTTATACATTACAGTTAATATTTAACCTAACTTAAGAATAAACTACAATACACAAAGAACCAGCCAAAATCGTACAAGCGATACGATACCGCCAAATTCAAATGTCCTATTGGACCAAAACCTGTCGGGATCATTACCCTATTCCCGACATATTGCCCGCCACCAAATGATATACAGGAACAAAAAAAGGACATCGAAGTCAAAGATCACCTTGTTGGATCTTTGATCTCCAAAGATCCACGGAACTCATAGCCGTCCTCCTTTTGGGACGAGCGCCACCTGAAGCCTGAGGAGGATCATCCTTCTCATCATCTGCTGCCCCACCTTGAGGAGCACTGTCACCAGCACTCTCCCGCGGAGGGGTATCAGTAGAGACGCCAGGATAATCCGGCAGTTCTACATCCTGCTCCAAGGGATATAACCTCACGACTGGGCGAGTAGTAACCCCAGTCGAAGTTCGTATTTTAGCAACCCTTATAAGACCATCAATGCCCTGGAACAAATCGATAATCCTCCCAAGCTTCCAAAATAACCTAGGACGCTCATCATGAATCAGGACGATATCCCCGATACGAGGCCATCGTTGATTCGTCCCTTTGATCTTATGAGAGTGACGCTTGCGAAGAGACAGCAAATATTCTTGGGTCCACCGTTTCCATAGATCGTCGGACACCTTGTTTACATACTGGAAGCGACGACGTGTGGCGTCAGCATTGCCGAACGTAGGGTCATGCAGATCTTCGTCATTTACGGACGATCTAGGAAAGGTATTAAGGGTTCGTCCACGTGTCATCATGGAAGGCGAAATGGGTAAGAGGTCAGCAACATCTGCCGAGGTATAGGTCAAGGGCCTGTCGTTGACTAAAATCTCAATCTCTATTAAGATGGTTTGCAACTCCCGTTTGGTCACCAGTGCCCTTCCTAATACCTTCTTCAAGGCAGATTTGACGATACCGATTGTTCTCTCCCAAATCGCCCCGAACCATGGTGCATGTGCTGGTATAAATCTCCATTGACAACCCTTTCCAGTGAGGGTAGCCACAACCTGCGGGTCATCCATTAAACTCTGGAGATATTTAGAGGCCCCGACAAAACAAGTCGCATTATCGCTCATAATAATTTGAGGGAAACCATTGCGACCTGCAAAGCGTCTTAGAGTATGCAAAAACCCCTCACTGGATAGGTCGTCAATCAATTCAATATGAATCGCTCTGGTTACCGCACATGTGAATAGGACGGCATATACCTTTATGATATTACCGGGCGATTCTCTAACATGAATCGCTCCGGTGTAGTCTACCCCGGTTACCTGAAATGGTTCAGTCCTTTGTACCCTGAACTCAGGCAA
The DNA here is from genome assembly GCA_032716605.1 of Paralithodes platypus. Taxonomy (NCBI): domain Eukaryota; kingdom Metazoa; phylum Arthropoda; class Malacostraca; order Decapoda; family Lithodidae; genus Paralithodes; species Paralithodes platypus. The sequence continues at coordinate 2,589,198 of CM064549.1, forward strand.
GGGAGGTAGATCAACTGGGGAGTAAAGCTTACCCTGTAATCTTTTACAGATAGTACAGCTATTGTGGATCCCTTTAATTGCTTGTCGCATCTTAGGGATCCACCAACGTTGTCGCATATACGCCAGAACATAATTTACGCCAAAATGTAGGCAGGTCCGATGGCATTGGTGAATCAACATTTTGGTAATCAAATGAGAGGAGCTAAGGAGGACAGGATATTTCGCAGAATCAATAATGTCCGCTTTTTGTATCCTGCCTCTACACTTAATAATGCCTCCTTCCATATATAATCCTAGCTGCCTCATTAAGTTTGAGGGTTTGGCCTTTGACTCCTTGCTCAGGATTTGATGTTCAGTAGGATAAGATTCCTTTTGTACTAAACATATTAGTTTTGCTTCTGCTGATCTCAATTCATGGAGTCTGATATGCTTCGAATCTTCACTAAGGAAAGACCCGTGAGCCCGACTTCTCATGTTGTTAATGAAATGGTATATCCATGCAAATACCCGTATTACTTTATCATAGCTGCCGTAACGTTCCCACTCTACCAACTTGTTATCCTGATGTGTAGTACTCACATTCGAACTACTTAACACATCATTTTGGGGCCGACTTGAAGGATCAGATATGTATTCCCTGAAATCCTGAGGCCACTCGGTTGGAGATGTAAGCCATGGAGGTCCATGCCACCAAATAGAGGAAGACATAAACTGCTGTGCTGAGATCCCCCGGGAAATTATGTCACTGGGGTTATCCCTGGTGCTCACATAGCGAAATGTAGCTGTAGGAACTAAGTTATGAATCTCATCAGTGCGATTAGAAACATAAACAGGTAACACTTTCTGGCTGTGTACCCATGAAAGCGCTATTTGACTGTCGCTCCAGACATAGACGTTATTAATCTGTAGTATGTCTGTATAAGCATCCAGTGTAAACTTTACTAGACGAGCAGACAGAAGCAATGCAGTAAGTTCTAATTTAGGAACTGTAATCTTCTTTATAGGGGCTACTTTGGCCTTCGCTATAGCCAGCGTCGCTTCACTACCATTACATATGTATATGGCAGTACCGTACGCACTATTACTAGCATCAGAAAAGGCATGTAGATCCACCTGGTGACCACTAATAACCTGACGAGGAAGTTGGACCTTGCAACATGCGGAAAGGTCCGACCGAATCAACCGCCAAGTATCCTGTAACTCAATCGGGAGGGGCGTGTCCCAATCTAGTTTTAACCGCCACAGTTGCTGTAAAAACATACGAGCACGGATTGTAACAGGCAGCAAAAAACCTAGGGGATCAAACAACCTCGCTGACAAGCTTAAGCAGTTTCGCTTGGTCATAAGCTCACTGCCGCATGGGGTGTGACAGAAGGATATACAATCTGTGGTAGTGTCCCATTTGTGGCCTAAAAACTTCACCTCACTATTCTCAGTAGCTACACCGTCAGAAGCAAATTGACCTTTCAAAAGATCACTATTAGTGGCCCATTCTCTTAAGTATAAATGAGCCTTGGCAAATATATCACGGATCTCCCAGCATCTCTTGAGCAATAAATCTTCATTGTCTCCGGTGCCTTGAAGATTGTCCACATAGATCCCCTGCTTGATCTCATTCTTGAAGTCAGGATCTAGTCCAGCCTCCTCAAGATGACGCAAGATAGTAGCGTTGAGAAGGAACTGGGAACAGGTCGCCCCAAATAAGACGACTCTGAACCTGTAGACCAGATACTCTGAATCTAGATCCATTGGGTCCCGTGGCCATAAAAATCTTGTCGAGTCCCTGTCTTCACGATGGAGTTGAAGCATCAGGAAGGCCTTCTCAATATCGGCGACCGATGCAAACTTATGACATCTGAAGCGCAACATAATTTGCGCTAGATCAGAGACCAGGGACGGACCCGTGTACAGACAATCATTCAGGCTATAGGAGCGATCACTGGATTTAGCAGAGCAGTCATACACAATACGAACAGGAGTGGTGGAACTGTCCTTTTTAATCCCATGGTGAGCAAGGTAATGGATGTTATCCCCATACTCACTGAGATCTACTCTCTCCACAAATCCACGTTGTACCTGCTCGGCTAAAACTGCCGCATAAGTCTCGCAATAACTTGGATCCTTGACAAACTGCTTCTGAAGGCCACGTAACCTACCAAGTGCTAGATGGAAATTAGTAGGTAATTTACTCTTGTTATCATTCCAAGGGAGCCCTACCACATACTGACCTCTGCCAGAGTCATACGTTACAGTCTCTTCATACGAGCTTAACGCTAGCTTGGACTCACGATCAAGTTCATGTGGGTCAATTCCAATATTGTCCAAGTCCCATAGCTTATCTATATCAGTACATGTATTATCAGGCACATTTGGCCTAATATATTTATCTATGGGGCTTACTGCTACCTTGAGGACCGTAACCACCTCCACCTGTGTGTCTTGAGAGGAAGTGGCATAGGATCCAGAAATGGCATAACCTTGGATCGTGGGGAGCATTATTAGCTTATCTACCCGCCGATATCCAGGGTGAACCAGGTCGTAGTAATAATCAGCTCCGACCAGTAGCATAATACCATTGTTAGCAGAGAGTTGATCATCAGCCAGTTTATACCCCTTGCTTCTGAGATATTTCAAATGTGGTTGAATCTCTGATGCTATATAGAAACTGGGTAGTGTGTCGACCACAACAGCCTTGATGGGACATACCTTTTTTCTATAAACATATGAAATCTCCACAATATCATAGTCACTGGAATCTATTTCACCAGTGAAACCATGGAGACGCAAATTCTCTTGACCCTTGCTGGTACACTTGAGCTGGGGTAATGATGACCGCAGAACGAATGACCTCTGTGAGCACTGGTCAAGTAAGGTGCGCGTCATTATAGTATTATTATTACTCCCCACTACTGGCAGCATCATAGTAGGAAGCAATTGACATTCTCGAGAAGCAATGGACATGGCAGATACTTTATCACCCTCGCTCTTACTTTTCTCATGTGACTCTTTGGGGGTTGTCCCCTTTTCTTTTCCGTCGTGCCGATCAGACTGGGTGCAAAGGGAAAACCAATGTTTCCCCTTGCAATACTTACAAGGTTTGATGTAGGAATTGGTGCAGGTACTGTTGAAGTGGTCTCTTGCCAGACAGCTGGTACATAACTTAAGCGATTTAGCCTTGCTAATCTTCTGTGTAGCCTTAGGATACTTAGGACACTGATACCACAGATGACCGTGGACACTGCACAACTTACAACCTAATGATATTGGCCTTTTCTGTTTAGGAGAAGTCTGTACCGGGAAAGCTGCAGTAGATGGCGACATCTCCACTTGTCGGTAGTGTCCAGTACTCTCCATATTGAAGACTTCAGTCTGGTACACCTGCACCAACGCTTCCAAGTTTAGTGGAGAGTCGCTTAGTTGTCGTCGTAAGATTTCCCTTAAGGGAGAGGGTATCTTATTCAAGATATTCACACTAAATATCTCCTCCTTGGTGACGGCCATTGTCTCCATAGATCGGAGGAGGCTCTCAAAGGAGGCATAGTACTCCTTTAGGTCTGCCACATCATAGGATGGAGGATCTAGTGTGAAGAATTTGGTAATTAAAGCGGTCTTGATGACTTCCACTCTCCCGTAAGTTCTCTTCAGCAACTCCACTGCAGACTCGTAGCTGGTAGCTTCTAGCTTGTACCCATCGACTAACTTCAATGCCTCCCTTTTCAATTGACCACGGAGATATGTGAACCTTTGGATGGATGTGAGTGTTTGATTATGATGGACGGAACACTCAAAAATATCCCAAAATCCAGTCCAGGTAGCCGAATCCCCGGAAAAGGTAGGCAAAGTAAGCTTCGGCAGGTTAAAACCAGTCGCCTTTGGTGTACCGGTATCCTTAACAGAGGTTGATTCTTGGGTGGAAGATAGTCTGGCTAAGGCTGTATTAACATTCTCAAAGTATTCAAGATCTGCCGACATTTCTTCTTCCACATCGTCAGTAACTGTCAGTAAACCATATACCTGCTGAGCATAACTATCATAAGTAGCTAGCGATTTAGTAACAGTAGCAAATTTACCCTTTATTTAATCAGCCGTGGCACTTATTAAAAATTCATCAAGATCTCTTAAACATCTATTTAAACTTCCCTTCATCCCTCCCTTAAGAATCTTAAGTTTCTTTAAATCTGTCATCGTTAAGGTCTAATTTTAAGCAACTTAAACTACAATGAGGTCAGACTACAAACCGTTAATCACTTAGGAATCAACAGCGGCAAACCCCCATTACTTAAGAAATTTGCTCAAAAAGAATTACATAATACCTACAGTCCCCTTAATATAAACTAACGAAAGGAAATTATCTGACTAGACAACAACATAATTTACACTGGGGCTATCTGTGAGGAGACCGACTACTGCGACGCAAGATAGTCCCTTACCATCTTAACACCTTACGAGCGGCCTATGCGGTTTATTTATGTGTACCGCACAGCGGGGTGTTTTTAGCCAAAATAGGGCTGTTTACGTGATCATTTTCATGCCTAAATAAGACCCAGAACGTAAAACTAGTACCTATCCCTGAAAGGGCATAAACAGAGCTTTTGAATGACACCATAACGATCCTTGTATGATGGATAGTTTTCTTGCAATAACCGTGCAACGCGAGTGCAAAAAGCAGGTAATTCGGTACTTTCAGTACATAATTGAGTATGTAGCGAGTGAGAGAGGGAGGAGGGAGCTGAGATTTGTGTCAGTAGGTTCGCCGCGGTGGTCTGGAGCAGTCATACGCTCGCTAGTCTCCTGCCACCACTTGTCTCTCTCTCTCAGCCACATTACGTGCTGAAATTGCCACTCGAGTTATGTCGAGCGCCGCCACATAGTCCAGCTTTATTTAACTCGACTTATGTTGCTCGCCGCTAAATAAGGGTTAATGACCTGGGCCAACAAACGATCGCTGCCTTCATTGGTGAGGTGGACGCCGTCCTCGGACATATACTGGCTCCCAAAACTATATGGGGAGAATCTACCACCAAGGTGCTTGTATTTCCTCTTGAGGAGAGCATTGACCGAGTTCTTCACCTTGTGGTATTCGCCTGCCGGTATACCACGAGGAGACTCCCTCTGCTCCAATCCCAATACAAGACAGCGGCCATTCGTGGATGCCTCAATCTCATAGGTCAACTCCTGGATCTTAGCCGCGAGCTCCTGCGGGACTACCCCAGAGACGATGTCGTTACCCCCTAACACTAATAGAGTGATCTCGGGCCTTAGGCTCAAAAGACCATCCCAGGCTGGTTGGGACCTGATATTATCGAGAGTGGCTCCTGGGGCACTAAACACCCTCACTACAAAACCCGGGTCATAAAACTCTCGGCGTGAAACCCCTAGGCGACCAACATAACTGTGGCCTAATATACCCGGGCTCTGATTGTATGAGGAGGTTGGTGTAAAATTCACCCCAATGCCACTTCCTGACGCAGCTGTGGGATAGTTCCTTTGAGCCATGATGTCTTGACAAAAGAATTAAATACTAAATCCATTAAAAGAAAGGGTAAGGTGAAGCACTAATTATTGTAAGCCCTTTATAGGTAAGCCTAGTTGGTTAAGCTACAATCATGAGGTCTGACTATTAACTGTCAATCGCTTAGGAATTAACAAAGACCGACACTCATGACCGCCACTTTAAGCAACTAGGCCTAGGCTATTATGAAATTTAAAGATAAAAGGTCACATGAGAACCCTCCCCACTAGCAAAATTAAGAAAGAGTCCCACAATGACAAAACACAAGCAACACCACAAGCACACCACCTAAGCGAAATGAAGAGCCACCACAGACACCTGCAGGCCGAGACTGCCTAGCCTAGCCTAGGAGTGCGAAATGGCGCCCGACGAAATTACCCCAACCCCAAACTCCAGCCCAGCTAACCCACCAAAATAATGCCAAGGCTCACACGCCCAAAAAACCTGGAAAATAGTCCCTAAAAAGAAAGGGACGGCGCCGAAACGGTAAAAAACACGAGGGAAGAAGCTGGGTCGAAACTAGGGAAACGGCAGTCGGCCAATAACGCGCGAGGCGGCAGCCATCTGTAAGACCACAAGCGTCCAGGAAGTAAACAAAACGGTACTACCGTATGGAAGCCTTAGGGCACGAAGGACCAATATTTATCGGGAATTTAGATAAAGAGGTTAAATTACATATCACTGGTACATGAAATATCCCAACAAATAGTTATAATATAATTACCAACGAGGTATTCGATGGGTGTAATCCAGTCCCCCACACGCGGCTAATTCAATTGCATGACATGTAGGAATGTTCACATAATACAATATCGATACAATGAACTTAGCTTAGAGGAGTGAGGACTGGTGATGTAGGACTGTTGTTAATATAGTTATTAGTTGTAGCACATGGTGAACTGTTGGTTGAGTCAGGGCCGGGGGAGGAGATGTTGACTGTACGGTGTTGTTTGAGAGACTAAAGGGCCGGCCTCCGATCGCTTCGCGAAATTACATATGGCTGCCGGCTCATAATAATTATAACCCATAACTTGGTTTCATAATACATCTAGAGCTGATGTAGATATTTATACATTACAGTTAATATTTAACCTAACTTAAGAATAAACTACAATACACAAAGAACCAGCCGAAATCGTACAAGCGATACGATACCGCCAAATTCAAATGTCCTATTGGACCAAAACCTGTCGGGATCATTACCCTATTCCCGACACCACATGCCACCAAACCAAGGTGCCTTAACTGGAATGAACCTCCATTCGCACTTCTTCTCTCCCCAAAAAGTGATGATAGCAGGATCACTACTCATATCCTTTAGATATTTTGATGCTTGTACATAAGTGGGAGCATTGTCGCTAAGAATGAGTTGAGGGAATGAACGACGGGCACAAAACCGTCTGAACGCCAGCATAAATTCTTCGCTAGACATATTATCACATAGTTCTAGGTGTACCGCTCGAGACGTCGCACAGGTAAACAATAATATATAAACCTTCTCACTCTCCCTCGTCTTCAATGCCCCTGTGTAATCTAATCCTACCGCTTGGAAAGGTTCTACGTGCTTTACACGGCATTCAGGTAGGGTTGGAGCTGGTCCAGTTGCATACGGTTTACCCTTTAGTCTCTGGCATATTACACACTTTCGTACTACTCGTCGAGCTACTTGTCGAACCCTGGGTATCCACCATGTGAGACGTAAATTGGATATAATATGACATACCCCGTAGTGTTTTACTTCCCTATGTGCACGTATGATCAATAGATCAGTAACGTGATGTCTTGTTGGCATAAGTATAGGTCAGTTTGTGCCATCTGGTACACCCGACCACTTCAGGCGACCCTCACACCTGATGAGGCCATTGTCTAGGTGCAACCTTAGTTGACGCACTATATTAGGCATTAATATCTTATTCGAGCCTTTCAAGGATTCTAATTCATTGGAAAAGGTTTCTACTTGAACCCATTTGATCAAAGTTACTTCAGCTGCTTTAAATTCACGAGCATCAATGTTGTGACCCCTGTTGCAGAGTTGGCCCGTTACTTTAAGCTTGAGATTGGATACATATCGCAACACCCAAGCTACAACTCTGACTAGTTTATTATAGTCACCGAATCTTGCCCACTTCATGATAGGACCCGGTGGCTCATTTGGTTGGGCTGTAACTGCCACTGTTTCCAGTGGCAGAAGTCCCTCACCAACAGCATGCCATATCGTCCATTCACTTTCATGGAACAGCCACTTTGGACCATGCCACCACAATTCGGACTTCATTAACTGGCTAGCCGTTTATAACCCCTAGTTATGAGATCACTAGGGTTTTCTTTTGTATTTACATAATGATAAGCAACGTCTGGCAAAAGGGCTCTAATCTCATCTACCCTATTCCGCACATAAACTGGCAGAGACTTCTTGCTATGTATCCAGTTGAGTGCGACCTGACTATCGCACCATACATGAACGATTTCAATATTTAATTCGCTCTCGTATGCTGCGCGTACATGTTGCACCAGACGTGCTAATAACAGCATGGCAGTCAATTCCATTTTAGGGATAGCTACCTTTATAACCGGGGCTACCTTGGCCCGGGCTGTAACTAAATGTGCCCCAAATGAAGTAACAACATATATGGCTACCCCGTATGCCGTGGCGCTAGCATCGCAAAACGTGTGTAACGTAATGTCACCGAACGCCGCCACTTTACGAGGTATAGGTTTAGTACATAGGATGGCATATTCATTCAACAACAATGTCCCTTGGTCATTCAGGTCCTCGGGCAAACTGTCATCCCATCCTATCTTACTTCTCCCAAACTTCCTGCATTAGAATCCTAGCTCTTATGGTAACGGGTAATGCTAGACCCAAAGGATCAAAAAATTGCGCAACTTTGCTCAACAGACTTCTTTTGGTGTGCGCTCCTGTCTGCTGAGCAATAGACCTTGTTTGAAAAGTTAGTATGTCATGTTTAGGTTGCCAGATCATCCCCAAATTTCTGGACTTTTCCTGGTTAAGAGATGCCGTACCATCCACTTGTATTAAACTCTGAAGATCTTCACTATTAGTAACCCACTTGCGGAGAAATAGATGTGCATCCGCAAACAATCTCCGTGCTTGCCAGTATGCATATAACAAATCATCTTGACTATCGCTAGTACCCTGCAAATTGTCAATGTATAATCCGCGAGATAGTTTACTTGTGTCCTCATGAGTGTCAGCTAGATGTTTTCTGATTGTGGCATTTAACACAAACTGCGAGCAAGTGGCCCCAAAGAGTACAACCTGAAAACGGTATATTATGATGGGACTTTCAGAGTCGCTAATGTCGCCGAACCAAAGAAAGCGGGTAACATCTCTATCTTCCTCCTTTAGCTTTACCATCAAGAATGCTTTCTCGATGTCACTGGTATAGGCGTACTTCCCCAGCCTAAACCGCAATAGATGTTGGGACAGGTCCGACACCATGTACAGACCTGTCAACAGGCAGTCATTTAGACTGGGTTGTTGTCCTTGGTGGGCAGAACAGTCATACACCACCCGTATTGGTGTGGTGACGCTGTCTTTCTTTAACCCATGATAGGCCAGATAGTGAACCCTACCCTTCTTACACGGTTCCTTGACATCGACTCTCTCTATAAAGCCCCTATCCTCATAACTCCGAAATACATCGTCATACGCCTGGCGCGTGCTCGGTTCGTTAGACAATTTCCGCTGCAATGCGCGCAAGCGATCTAATGCCAAACCATAGTTGGTAGGCAGGCTTATCTCACTGTTCTTCCAGGGTAAACTAACTTTATATTGCTTGTCTGAGGCACAGTAGCACACAGACTCGTCAAACCTTTGTAGCGCAACTTCCGAGTCATAATCAGTCTCCATAGGATTAATGCCTATGTGATCCAATCTCCACAGTCGTTCCAGGTCGAACTCGGCAGCCATCTTAGGGTCACTAGGTTGGGAATCCTCCCTTTCCAACTCCTCTGCCGCGGTTACATTGACTCTATATATCGAGACCGTGTCGACCAGGACCTTTGACTGTGTAGTATGCACCTTTCCGCTCATGCAGTATCCAAATTTAGTGGGGATTAAAATTACACCACACATCTTTTTAAATCCAGGGTATACTACTTCATAATAATGATCCACACCAAGTAGAACATGCACCTCACTCTGATTTCCCATGGGATCTGACAAGTTAACCCCCTTTCTACGTAATGCGTGGTCCACCTTCTTCACACCCACAGATACATATTCTGGTAGGGTGTCTACTACGATACAAGTCATAAAGTACCGTTTTTTACGATAGAAATATGAAATCTCCGCTATCTCGTAGTCTTGTTTATCAGTAACCCCTGTGAAGCCCTGTAATCGAAGAGTCTCAGCCCCTACGATTCGGTGCTTCAGTCCCACTAGTACAGACCTCTTTATAAAGGAACGTTGAGACCCTTGATCTAGAAGTACCCGACAAACTTTGTTACTGTCATTACCTTCCATGGGAATCTGTATTGTGGGCAATATAGTGGTGTCTTGCGTGCTACCTAGTGCCACAGTTGTAGTACCCTCATTTTTGACGTCTTTGACTTTATCTGCTGTAGGACACAACTTATCAAAGTGATGTCCTTTGCAGTGGCGACAGGGCCTTAAGTATGTAACAGTACATTGTCCCTGCTTACCATGTTCTTTACTTAGACAACCTACACATAGCTTCAATCTTTTCGCCTGTGCTAGTTTTGTCTCATTTGTTGGGTATTTTATGCAGAAACTCCCATTTATGTTTGTTGTTACATAGCTTACATAGAATCTGAGCAGGTTTCTTATACGCACCCTCTTTCTTTACTTTAGTCCCCACTGTCATGCTTACTGTTCCCCTCTTCTCCACATTCTCACTCCCTCCCGACACATACATTCTCCCTTTGTTCAACTGTGGATTATTGATCTCCTTACTGAACTGAGTTTTGAATTCCCCCAGCTCAAATGATCTTACCTTATCAAGTATTGCCATAGGAAGCTTCTGACGCAAGATAATGACTATCATTTCCTGCGTGGTAAGCCCTAGGGTGTCTAGCGATCGAGTATGGCACTCCATATTTGCCCTGAAGTTTGTCAACTCATCAACCTTATACTGTGGTTCTGCGAGCCACAACAAGGCAACAACATGGGCCATCTTCAACTGCTCTCTATCCCCGTATGTGGACTCTAATAAGTGTACCGCTTCAAGATAACTACCACCCACTACTGCAAAACCCTCTATTAAATGTAAGGCCTCTCCTTCCATTTGTCCCTTCAGATAGTGAAACTTGCGGACATTATCCAAAGAGGATTCATGAACCGTAGATCGAAATACATCCCAGAAAGCTAACCACTTGGTTAACTTGCCCCCAAATGTAGGAAGATTGAGCTTTGGGAGGTGTACAGTATGTTTTGGGTCAGCCCTTCTATGAGCCTCATTATCGCCTCCCTTCTTACTTGCGACAGCACGCTGTAATAGGCGCTTCGCTCTAAAGACAGGTTCGTCATAGAGGGCGCGATTATCACACTCTGTAACTATCTCTTCCTCCTCTATCATGTCAGCCACAATCACCTCACTCAGAGCCGTAATACGACCGTGTGGTAGCCTGGACGTTATCTAATCTAGCCTCCAATTCCTCTAGTTCAGCAGTAGTGATGAAAGTGTTTAAGTCCACAATTAGCCTATTTAATACTCCCCGAAGTCCCGCCCTTTGATTTTTAGGGGCTTTGCTTAGCACCCCTCTAGACAGTATCTCTTTATGGTCTTTATCCATTTTGCATGCGAGCCTATAGGCTATGTATCTAAATATTATGCTACAAAGACAACGGCCAAATAATAGTCTAATTAAGAGACACCAACCGGCGGACTTCTATGTTATGGAGAAAAAATAGTACACTAAATAGCAATAACTACTAATGGATCATATTGAACAAGATTTTTTTTTAGGTCAGGTCATATGTCACAGGAAGTCTGAAATGGAAAAGAAAATTATTGGGGAAAGATGATGGGTGGGATGCAGAACTTGGGCAGGTGCAACGATGTGACCCTGCATTCCGGCTCTAACCATCGCTTGGCTAGCCTTGCCAGTTTATCATAGAGTTGTTCCTGCATCCTGTTATATGTCCCCTTGTTCATTGCATTAAAATCCCTTACTGGTAGCTAATTCCCGGGTCTGGGCACCAATGTGGTAAACTATCAATGGAAGTTAAATATTACTAAGCTATAATGGATCAAATAAAATCAATCTAAATGAAAACTACTCTATATCTAAATTGAATTCAATCTGAAACAAGCTAATTTATATCCAAAGGTCTCACATAATAAATGTATATATAGGGTAAGGTTATAAGGGTTAATATTAGCCAGGAATTAACTCACCAATAGTTCCACGTGGCAATGAGGCAAGGGAGAACGTTTTACCCAATATGGCGGTGGACAATGGGGAACGAGACTTCGGTCCCAAGACTCGAGTAAAGTTAAAGAAAGAATAAATGATTTCATGGGAATGGACATGAATATTATGCTTGTCTATCAGTCAGTCATGATGTCGTTGGGAGCGTCGGGATGGTGTAGCTGTGTGTATTGCTGTATGTGTATTGTGATTAGAGGCACAATAGCTCGATCAACTGAGGGCGGAAATTTTAGATTTTAACTGTTGGTGTTCGTGAAGGCTCGGCGTACCTCAAAAGCACACCTTGGCTGCCTTGGCAAGCCGCCAGGAGGCCAAATTATCGTACCGCATTTAGGTTGCTCTATACGATAAATTATATTAATATATACGATAAATTCATATATACTACATAAGACCATGGCAATATTGCTTAATAGGATATTAGGCCTTTTATAACTTAACTTATTTACAATCTTATAATATACGATCTACTCGTCCTACGTCGTGCTGTAGGAGAGATCGTGACGTCACAGAGACATACGAGATCACAAAAGAGTCATATTCTATCGTATTTATACGATACTTAGCTTCCTTTAAGAATCTAGGTGAGATTTTATCAGGTCCAGGGGAATAATTTACCTTGAGTTTATCTAAACAATTCAATACTTCTCTCTCTGTAACGGTGATATTGCTTAGAACATCTGAATTATCAATCTGAATCGGCGATGGTGTAGGGATATCACTGAGGCCTTCCGTTGTAAAAACTGATGCAAAGAAGGTATTGAGGGCATTACTCATTTGTACTTCGTCTTTGGTGTATTCTCCATTTTCATCGACTAACGGTCTGTAACGACTATTGTTCACATGTGTGGGGAGGATCCTCTCACACAACACTTCTAGACAAAGTAGAAAGGAAAGCCTACCATCTCATTAACTCACGTCCACTCACCAATTCTCTACAGTCTCTCTCTTTTCGCCGCAATGTTGCATCTTTCTCTCTATTCAACCGCTATTTCAATAACCAGTGTTCCTCAGAGCTCTCTCAGTATATACCACCCCCCCTTCATAGAGCATGTAACACTCGTCCTGCAACACAAACTCACCCCTACCCTGTGCAACTCTCCAACCCAAGAGTGCAACAATATTCTCAATCTTTCTTCTATTCAACAGCTAAGCTCTGGAACTCTCTCCCAGAATCAGTCTTGCCTTCATCCTATGACTTAAACTGCTTCAAACTCCGTGTGTTCAGGCATTTTGGCTCAAACAACCTTGAATTCGGCCCTGTCATTATTTCAACTCTGGGGGACGCACTTGTCACAGGCAGTTCTGCATTTTGTCTCCCTCATTTTCATAGAAGAAAAAACAAAAAGTTGCGTATGGAAAGGCCGACAACGAAGCAATTAATAAAGTCATCTTCGACAATCTCATTAGAGTAGTCCCCGATTTAGTCAAATCAGTATTTTACTATCCATGAGGTCACCACACCCACAGAATATTTCCAAATGATCCGGAAGATTTTTGTCAAGACTCCCCAACCTCTACAACTCAGCTCTGTGTCATCAGCCACAATCCTACTCATCCTCAGCCTTCATGCGCAACAACAACAACCTCAGACGCCTACCCCCCCCTTCTGCTAACCCCTCAGGCCACCAACTCTATGCCTCACAATCATATGAGACGTCTCAACCTCAGCCCCTTATGTCTCGTTCAGGCCCTCAGCACTATGCGCCTCATGCATACCAGTTCCAGCAAAACCCTCCCAACCCCACACCATACTCCCATCCCAATAGAGAGAACCCCCACAACCCCCGCATGACCTCGGTCAATCTCTACAAATTTCCGCCCTGCCAGGCTAACTGCCCCCTCCGCACCTGGCGGGTTTGCGACCGGACGCCTCAACAGTACCAACCCTCCCAAAACTGTGCAAATCATAACACCAGGGGTGCCACCTACCGTGGCCGCCAACTCCACAAGTATCCCCAGCGCGTGGCGGCGAACCGACCCAAATCAAGACTTTGCACCATACCCACCTCATTACTCCCAACAAAACTCCATCGCGCCCCCCACGCCTGAGCCTGCATACGGCGCCATCAAACCATCATACAAGATGGATATTTAGAGGAGCCCACAACTTCCCATCAGGTTGCGGAGGTCCGAAATATGTTGCATGAACCTCCTAAATATCATAAGGTAAAGCTCAATGGGTACTCCGTCCACTTGTTAGTTGTGTGACGCCTCCCGGCGCTGGCAGAATGGTTGCGTGGGGCATTGCAGCTCGCTAGCGCTCGCCAGGATGGGGGGATAGGCTACAGTTGTCCTAGAATGATCTGCTTTATTTCATTAGGGTCGTGTTGCCACAGACATTCTAGAAATGGTATTTGTTTTGGTCTGTGACCACCCCTTATATTTTATATTCACTATAATATAAATGTTGCTTGTGTGGGAAGCGAGCGAGAGAGGGTGAGGGAGTACACCTGGCAGCGGGGGGGGAGCTATGCCGCGGCTCGCTTGGGCGCTGACGGCGTTGGCGGCCGGGTGGTCAACTAGTCCCTGCCCATCGCGGCCGCATGTTCTTTACCAGCTCAGAGCTTGCCTGACACGCGTATCGTCTACATCCTTTGCAATTCTGTCCCCCATACTTGCCACTTTGCATACTATTTCTCTCTCTCGACTTCTCCTTTTTCATTCTCTAATCTTTATTAAACTCAACATCCCTTCTGGTTTCAGCATAGACGTTCACCGTCGGCCAGTCGTATTGTACGCGAAGCTCTCAGATATTTCCATGTGTTAGGCTTTAATGAGGTTTGGAGAGACGGACTTTTCCGTGTGTGTCCTCTCTCGGGAAGGTTGTAGACCGGTATATGTCCCCCTGGCAAGGTGTTGAGTGATTCTGCTGGGTTATTTAAAGCTAGACTAGGGGTAAGGTTACTGTGTCGTTGTCTCCGATGTGTGCAGTGTTAGCTAAGCCCTGCACGACATCGACAGGTACTGTGGGAGCCTAAGTTGTCTTCGGGTGGGTTTACCTTGCGAGCACAGCGCTGTGGTGTGAGAGGGCCATAGCCTATCCCTCACAACATAGTGCTGCCTCTTTGTGTTGACTTCTGAGGGATCGCCAGGATAGAACTAGGTACTAGAGACCTAGATTTATCAAGAGAGCATCCCCGTCATATAACGTAATCTTCATTATACCACCTTCGGACAACGTTAGGCTACGAGCCGCATGCTCGCCCATTGTTGCCCTGCCTTGATACCCCAGCTAGACTTTATTAACTAAGCAGACACTGGTTAGAGATAAGCTCCATTATTATATGTATGCCATATTATGATTCACTGCACTTTTGAGCCGAGGTTGTTGTTGAGTTGCACAACCCTAGTAGGCTGTTGCGTTGTGTCACAAAGCATTTCTTTAGTTGTCGAGCATTACTACCTTTGTGCAGTCTTTATTATTCGCCTGCCTATTATTACTATATGTCCTAGTATTTATTGTGACCCGTATTCTGCATTATAATTGTTCAAGATTCTTTACGAACATCTTCCCAGCATCAGACTTATTTCAGAAGTTTCCAGTTGATGTTGCAGGACTAGCATTGCACTTTCTTTAATACAGGAGTGCCAGTTATTTGAGTATCTACCGTAACGTTAATTAATCACGTTAACTATCTTTTCTTTGTGTAACCTAATCGAGTAATCTTTTACTGTTTGAGAATAGGCTGTTTCATGGAGCGTCAGTCTAGTGTGTGTGCACCAGTTACCGAGTCATAGGATACCTCGTTGTCCAGGCACGACTCAGGGCGGTAATGGTGTTTTGTTTTCCAGTGTTTAAGGCAGGGGTTGGATCTAGTGTTACCGTTGTTGCATTTTGCCAGTATCTAGTCCAATGTTGAAGAGCCCTGTGTCTTTGAGAACCTGGATCGTAACAAATGGCGACCTAGCTCAGGATCTTGTGAACTAAGAGATAATTGCAGGATTGTTGTGGTCATTTGTTTTTATTGAGGAATATAGTGGGCACGTTAAATTTTTTTTGGCAAAGTAGTATAGCACTTGAGAGTCTTCAGACATTTTTGGCAAGTGAATAGTGCTACATAAGAGTTTGGGGTACTTCTTTTCTGAATATTGTGGTGAGAAATTTTTGTGAGCATCATGTCTTATACCGGGTCAGAGGAGAATGGAGACACAGTACGTAATGTCGAAACTGAGGAACAGCAGCATGATGAAAGGGTTAATCGGGTGAACTGTGAGGAGGATGCTAGGATATTTTTGCAATGGCCTGTTACTGCCGAGCTGTTGGAGGGTATGGATCGGTACAGTCTTCAATGCTTGGCCACAGCTATCGGTCATGCGGTTACTAGCAGCATGACCAAGGATAACTTGATAACGTGTGTACTGGGCAGGGTGACTGGTGAGCGAGATGGGTTGAGTGCTCAGAGCCCTTCGGCCATGCTTCCCCTACACTCGACTCCCAGCCATCCCAGTAGTTTGCCGACCCCGGGTACGCTTCCGCAGTTGGGTGGTGACTGGCAGGGTGGGTTGCCCCTGGGGGGACCACCGGTAATTTCAAACATTGTAGCACCTTCACCTCCTCAAGGGTTATCTCCAGAATTATTGCTTCAGCTCGAATTAGCTAAGATCGAAGAGAGAAAGGCTATCAGGGCGGGTGAGCAGCAAATAGAATTAGCCAAGAAGAAGAGAGAAAAACTATCAGTCAGCAGTCTCAGCACATAGAGCTAGCAAAAATCCAAGCGGATTTAGAGTCGACTAGGTACTGTGCCGACATGGACGTAGAGAAGTCGCGAGTAGAGGCAACGGGACAGCGACTTGGGGCTGGTAATCGTGTTCATGAGCAGTCTCTCTCGCACTTATTGTAACTGGTTCCGGTGTTTGATGAGAGTGGTGTAACAGAATTTTTCAAACGCTTTGAGAAGAAGTGCCAGGAACGCCAGTGGCCAGAGAATAAATGGGCAGCACTTGTATCCTCTAGACTAATAGGCAAGGGTCTTAAAGCCTACGATGCGTTGCCTATAGAGTCGTGTATTATCTATGAGAAACTCAAGGAGGCTGTCCTGAGAGCATACGAACTACAACCAGAGACGTACAGGTTGAAGTTCCAGGGTGTTACCAAGGGTCGGGAGAGCACCTTTTTGGAGCATGCCCGGGAGCTGTCCGATGCTTTTGGGAATTGGCTGAGGTCGGAGAAAGCTACTACGTTTGACGACATTAAACAGTTTGGTGCTTTTAGAGCAGTTTTTCAAATGCACGGGCGGCGACCTGACGTTAAACCTTAAAGAAAAGCAAACAAAAACTCTACAGGAGGCAGCTGAGATGGCTGACCTCCGGCTATCACTAATTCGTGGGAGCGGGTTTGCCCAGCGTAGTGAGGCAGGTAACAAGGGGCGTGATGCCCCACCCCCCCCGAGTTAGTGATATACCTTATGCAAACAAGTACAAGAGCCATGATACCAAGACTGACCACAAGACTAGCACCGTCCCATTTTAGAAGGGGCCGGGCCCTTCCCAGTACCAAGGGAAGCCCAAAGGGGAGTTGGAGTGTTATCATTGTCATGAAAAGGGGCACTTTGCAAGAGTCTGTCCTAGCAAACCACCTACAGCAGCTGTGTCTTTGGCCTGCAACATTGGTGTGTCTCCGAAGTCATCTGAGTTTGCCCGGGGCAGTTCGTCAGAGGCTGAGGCACAGCCAATGCAGAAGCACCTGGGAGGCTCGAACCCTGCTCAGGATGTTTTTTGCGACCATAGAGGGCGGGGTTGCGTGATGTGGGCGGGGCGCAAGCATGGAGTAGAGGTCTTGCGTGATACAGGTGCTTCCCAGACTCTGATGAAAAACTTGACTGGCTATCCTATAAACACGGCTCGGGTGGTGGTGGTGCAGGGTATTAATGCAACTCGGTCATGCCCGCTGGTGCGGTTGGAGTTGGAGGTGGATGGTGTGTGCACGTGAATTGGATGTCGGGATTGTGGAGAAACTGCCAGTGGAGGGCGTCGACCTTCTTCTCGGCAACGACTTTGCAATGCCCGCTTCTGAGGTTCTACCCTTAGTCGTTGCCGAGAGGCCGGCCGACGTGAGTACGGAAGAGCAAGAGTGGGTCGAGCAGTGCCAGACACAACCCATGGCGTGTGTTGTCACCCGAGCTCGGGCAGCTAAAGTGTCACACGCCTAGTCCTCCGTCTTCAGACCAGCGGAGGAACGATCAACAGGAGGAGGCTAAAGCTGGAGTTGGTTTTAAGAGTTTTGACTCGGCGGCTCTCCTGGGTGATTCAGTATTAGCACCATTACTTAATTCTGGAGTAGCCCCTGGGCCTGTCATCGAGAGTGACGAGGCTGGGCATGACGAGTCTCCACGACAGCAACGTTATGTACATCGAGAGAGACAGAGGGAGCAGCCCAGTATCGGGGAAGGTCATGCATTGCTCCGGGAGCAGTTAGATCGCTTGGCACCCTCAGATATATGTCGGTTGCAACTAGAGGACCCTGAGCTCCAAACGTGTGCTAATGGAGCTTTAGAGTTCGACGAGGTCGGCAATGCACAGCCAGGAGATTTTTTTTATTTAGAAGGTATCCTCTATAGGCGTTTTCAAGACCCTAAACGTAGTTGGCAAGAGGGGTCCGGAGTAGTGGACCAGTTGGTGGTGCCACGGGAGTGCAGGGATAGCCTACTGAGGTTGGCGCGTGACATACCACTGGCAGGACATCTAGGGGTGAGAAAAACGGTGGCGGCTTTAGAAAAATTGTTTTGGTGGCCGGGGTTGAAGGGGCAGGTGGTAACCTGGATAGCAAGGTGTCATACGTGCCAGAGGGTTGGAAAACCTAACCAAACAATTCGAGAGCCCCGTTGCACCCCATTCCTGTCAGTGGACCGCCCTTCAGTAAGGCCATCATTGATATGGTCGGACCCCTACCCCCTACTAGTGCCGGTAATAAATTTCTAGTAACTATCATGGATGTGGCCACTCGTTATCCTGATGCATATCCAATGAGAAATGGCACGGCGAAAACTGTTGTCCGGAACCTGCTCTTGTATTGCTCGCGGTATGGTTACCCGCAAGAGGTGCAATCGGACCAAGGTTCTAGTGTTACATCTAATCTGTTCAAACAAACTATGATTCAGCATGGCATCAGCACTGTCGTCTCTTCTGCGTATCACCCGGAGAGTCAAGGGGTGTTGGAGAGGTGGCACGCCTCGCTGAATAGCATGCTTCGATGTTATTGCGCAGAGAACGGAAAGGATTGGGACCTTGGTCTGCCGTATGTTTTGTTCGCGGCAAGAGAAGTACCTGGAGAGAGTCTCGGTTTCAGTCCGAATGAGCTTGTTTTCGGGCATCAGGTGAGCGGTCCTCTCCACATGGTGAAGGAGATGTGGGAGGGCACTAGTCATGTTGTTCTGCGAGATGAGTTGCGGCCTACTGTTCCTGAGCGACGGGAGGAGTTGTTCACTAGGCTGTGGCAGTCCGTCCGCATGTTTGTTGCTTCTCCAGGCCTGATGTACGGTGTAGAATCCGACATGGAGGCTGGAGACAGTGCAAGGCTCGAGTTGGTTCCCTATCGTGTGAATCCTGCTCGACAGCCTGTTGTGAAGGCGGAGCTGGACAGCGTGTGGAGAGGGGGTCTGAGGGATGAGGGATATCGTGAGTGGTCGTTGCCAGTGGCTTTGCAACCTGAGTTTGGTGGCAGAGTCCGTGTGTATGTTGATTGCAAGAGTGTGGAAGCATTATCCCTGACAGACGCCTATCCATTACCCAGAGTTGACGACACCATAGACCGCTTCGGGGCTGCCTCACTCATCACGAAGGTAGAACTAGTGAAGGGTTATTGGCAGGCCCCGTTGCCAGAAAGAGCGAAGAGAAGTGCCAGTCTTGCAATGAACTGGACAGTTTATCAGTGTCAGGTGTTGTTGTGCTGCCAGAACACAAGTTGGATGTGTGGCATGCTGGGGGCACTGATAATGTTTTGGCTTTGTTTGCAGGAGAACTCTCGCTGTTCAGTCAGTGTATGTCGTGGGTGGAGGATCCGGGGTAGGCTACCACAGTATGTTGGTATAGCCTCCTGTCTTGGCTCGCGGTGTATTTTTGCGCTGGTGCTTGTTGGCTCGCGTGTGTAGCATCAGCGTAGGGTCGCAGGGCAGGAGTTGTTGGCTTGATTCGACGAAAATTAGGCTACATCTATAGTAGCCGCCAAAAACAACATTAAAATAAAATATGAAAAAATTAAATACAAAACTCTTTCTTTTTAATAATTAATTTTAAGATAATATTGTAGCTGAGTACTGAGTGCAGATGATTTTCCCTCAGTAGGCTGTGCTTTTAAAGCTCGCTCTGGGAGCACAATGCTATGAATTAATGTATTATGTCCAGGAAGGGTGATAAGATTTGTTTTTATATATAAATGTTGTTGTATTTTTTTGAGGAGACTGAGCTTGCATTCCATGAGTGGCAGAGTGGTTAGGAGTGGCAGATTCTAGCGACATTCTGCCTGTTCAGATATGGGCTCATGGTTGAGTGTCCCATATCTTGGGGGGGGTGTGACGCCTCCCGGCGCTGCAGAATGGTTGCGTGGGGCATTGCAGCTCGCTAGCGCTCGCCAGGAGGGGGGATAGGCTACAGGTTGTCCTAGAATGATCTGATTTATATTTCATTAGGGTCGTGTTGCCACAGTCAGTCTAGTCATGGCCTTTGTTTTGGCCTGTGCCCGCGCCTTATATTTTATATTCACTATAATATAAATGTTGCTTGTGTGGGAAGCGAGCGAGAGAGGGTGAGGGAGTACACCTGGCAGCGGGGGGGAGCTATGCCGTGGCTCGCTTGGGCACTGACGGCGTTGGCGGCCGGGTGGTCAACTAGTCCCTGCCCATCGCGGCCGCATGTTCTTTACCAGCTCAGAGCTTGCCTGACACGCGTATCGTCTACATCCTTTGCAATTCTGTCCCCCATACTCGCCACTTTGCATACTATTCCTCTCTCTCGACTTCTCCTTTCTCATTCTCTAATCTTTATTAAACTCAACATCCCTTCTGGTTTCTGCATAGACGTTCACCGTCGGCCAGTCGTATTGTACGCGAAGCTCTCAGATATTTCCATGTATTAGGCTTTAATGAGGTTTGGAGAGACTTTTCCGTGTGTGTCCTCTCTCGGGAAGGTTGTAGACCGGTATATGTCTCCCTGGCAAGGGGTTGAATGATTCTGCTGGGTTATTTAAAGCTAGACTAGGGGTAAGGTTACTGTGTCGTTGTCTCCGATGTGTGCAGTGTTAGCTAAGCCCTGCACGACATCGACAGGTACTGTGGGAGCCTAAGTTGTCTTCGGGTGGGTTTACCTTGCGAGCACAGCGCTGTGGTGTGAGAGGGCCATAGCCTATCCCTCAACATAGTGCTGCCTCTTTGTGTTGACTTCTGAGGGATCGCCAGGATAGAACTAGGTACTAGAGACCTAGATTTATCAAGAGAGCATCCCCGTCATATAACGTAATCTTCATTATACCACCTTCGGACAACGTTAGGCTACGAGCCGCATGCTCGCCCATTGTTGCCCTGCCTTGATACCCCAGCTAGACTTTATTAACTAAGCAGACACTGGTTAGAGATAAGCTCCATTATTACATGTATGCCACATTATTATTCACTGCACTTTTGAGCCGAGGTTGTTGTTGAGTTGCACAACCTTAGTAGGCTGTTGC
The DNA here is from genome assembly GCA_032716605.1 of Paralithodes platypus. Lineage (NCBI taxonomy): Eukaryota > Metazoa > Arthropoda > Malacostraca > Decapoda > Lithodidae > Paralithodes > Paralithodes platypus. The sequence continues at coordinate 2,610,788 of CM064549.1, forward strand.
GTTGTGTCACGAAGCATTTCTTTAGTTGTCGAGCATTACTACCTTTGCGCAGTCTTTATTATTCGCCTGCCTATTATTACTATATGTCCTAGTATTTATTGTGACCCGTATTCTGCATTATAATTGTTCAAGATTCTTTACGAACATCTTCCCAGCATCAGACTTATTTCAGAAGTTTCCAGTTGATGTTGCAGGACTAGCATTGCACTTTCTTAATACAGGAGTGCCAGTTATTTGAGTATCTACCGTAACGTTAATTAATCACGTTAACTATCTTTTCTTTGTGTAACCTAATCGAGTAATCTTTTACTGTTTGAGAATAGGCTGTTTCATCGAGCGTCAGTCTAGTGTGTGTGCACCAGTTACCGAGTCATAGGATACCTCGTTGTCCAGGCACGACTCAGGGCGGTAATGGTGTTTTGTTTTCCAGTGTTTAAGGCAGGGGTTGGATCTAGTGTTACCGTTGTTGCATTTTGCCAGTATCTAGTCCAATGTTGAAGAGCCCTGTGTCTTTGAGAACCTGGATCGTAACAGTTGACACGGGTGCCAGCCGGTCCTGCTTCCACGCCCCTTTTTACAAACGAATGAGCCACAAATTCGGGCAGCTGAAACCTTTGTCTGTGAAGTTAGTCAGTGCAGAAAATCATCCATTACATATAAAATGGGAGATGTACCCTATCACAATCTCTCCACTTCATGGTCCCCTGGTAGACCATATTTTCGTTGTGATCGATTCGTATGATGCTGCTTACGACGGGTACCTCGGGTTAGACCTATTACAGATTCTCAATGCACAGATTGATTGCAATGACCGACCGGCGACACCTCTGTTTTGACAATCCGTCTCAGTCCATCCACCTAGTTGTTCAAGCCACAACTTCAGCCACCATCTCAATACCCCTGCATCACCAAGCCTGGTTCCCCATCCATCGCCCCTCCTCCGTACCGTTGTTATTTTCTCCTGCCTTACACGTCACCCCCACTGCTTAACATCACCCACTTTGTGGCTCCCATCAATAAATTGCGTCAAAGTCGCCACTATTGCCGATCACCCCATCAGTTTACCGAATGGCTTATTGATGGGGGAATTGGACATTTTCAACGACCCTGCACACCTCTGTCCTGCCACAAATATCCCCCAATTTGTCCGAAATGCAGAAACATACGTTTAGTGATGTACTCCTGTCCTTTCAGGACATCTTCTCCCAGTTACCCGAAGACATAAGGCATACCACCGTCCTTGATCATCCCATTCACACAGCAGGGCCGCCCGTCAGGCACCCCCTCCGAAAAGAAAAAAAATACAACGTCGCGAGGAGGAGAAACAAGTAAAGGAAATGTTAAATGTGGGGTTGATAGATCCCTCCTCCACTAGTTCATAATCCTCGCCCGTAGTATTAGTATAAAAACCAAATGGCTCACTGAGGTTCTGCGTAGACTATCATCAACTAAACGACGTCACTGTTAAAGACGTCACGCCCTTGCCGCAGATAGACGACTCCCTCGACTCGTTACACGGTGCTTGCATTTTCTCAATACTAGACCTCCAAGCTGGATACTGGCAGGTCCCAGTCAGAGCTGAACACACAAAAACAACAAAAATAGCATTTTCAACAAATAGTGGGCGCCACTTGGAATTTAACCCTGTCCGACATAAGTTGCTAACTTACTGATGGGGTGGCGGAGCGCCCGGTATTTCCCTCACAACACTTTCTTTGACACTGAGGTACCGGTAGAAGTCGGAGGTATTAGGGGTTGCCACCAACCGACAGATTCTGATCTAACTTGCCTAACTTACTGAGCTCAATATGACGCAAGTGCGTCATATAACTTACTTATTGAGCTACTTCACTAGGTTCATATGATGTGATCGCGTCATATGTTACTCTTGGGCGTGCCGCCATATGACTCGATCGCGTCATATATTACGGAGAGGGTTAACTTATTACCATTTAGCCTTTGCAACGTCACCGCCACTTTATCTCGCTTGATGGACTCCGATTTACAAAGCCTCAACTGGGAGACCTGTTTAGCCTATTTAGACAACATTTTCGTGTTTGCCAATTCTTGGAAACAGCACATTGAGCGCCTGCAACAAGTCTTCTTCCGCATTTGCCAAGCTGAGCTTAAAATATAACCCTTCAAGTTTACTCTCACCCGGGAATCAGTGCCATACCTAAAAGATGTCATCTCGAAATATGGCATTTCACCCGACCATAAAAAACTTGCAGCCATCAGCCAGATCCAACCCTCACAAACGGTAAAAGGAGTACGGTCATTTTTAGGCTTAGCCTCCTACTACCGGTGCTTTGTGAAGGACTTCACCTCTATTGCCAAGCCTCTTCACTAACTCACCCAGAAAGAGGAACAATTCCTATTGACGGACACCCGTCTGGAAGCGTTCAACTCTCTCAAGCAAGCCCTCACCTTCGCCCCTATAATGGCATTTCCAGACTATAACCAACCTTTCCGCCTATATACGGACGTGTCCCTACTCAGGATGGGGGCAGTACTAGTCCAAACTTCCAACATTAAAAACATATAGTAGTCTGTGCCAGCCGCACGCTCAAACAATCGGAGGTAATTTAAGCCGCCACTACGAGGGAATGTTTGGGGTTAGAATGGGCACTTCAACATTTCCGATCATACTTGTTGGGCAGCAAACTCACCATAGTTATCACGGATAACCATGCTTTGCTTTGCAATGGCTGCGCCAGCCTAACACCTCAAATGCATCAATTATATGATGGCGAGAGACACTCAAAAAGTTTAATTTTGAAATAGAGTACCGCCCGGCCAAACTTTATACGAATGCCGATGCACTCTCCCGTCTAACCACACACCCCTACCCCCCCATCCGCCTCAACCACCTACTGTCATCCCCCCCCCCCACTTGCATTGCCCCCATCGCCACGTGGGATGAAAGCAGAAAACCCGACTGGCTAGCACACAATGTTTTTTCTGCACTGACTGAGCAGGCGATCTTTACTTTACCGAGACTGGCCATGTTGTACTAAGTCAGAAAGAATCGAAAACCACACTATCTTTGTTGCACCACGGAAATGCATTCACTTGGGGTACACCAAACTCCTGCAAGCATTCAAGAAAGCATATTGGACCCTCCCACCTTAACCCTCTTGCCAAACAAACTGTAGAGTCATGCCTAGCTCGCATGGGAGGCAAAGACACCACGCGCACCCCTGGCCTTTCAGGCACCATAACAGCCACGTCGCCATGGCAACTATTGTCACTGGATACGGTAGGCCCTTCTCCAGCGTTCAACTCCTTCCACTACATACTAACCTTTGTAAATACCTATTCAACATTTTTAATTGCCATCCCTGTAAAAAACCATAGCGTCAAAGTCGTGGCAGACGCAATGCTTAACCACGTGTTCCCCAACTTCTGCCTTCCCCAAGCCCTACATAAAGATAATGCCCCAGAATTATTGGGACAAATCTGGACAGCCCTCTCCAAATTAATGGGTATGAAATTTTCCACTCATCCCCATATTGGCCTATGGGCAACACGGTATGTGAGAGAAGCAACAGGTCAATCAACAACTCATCATGTTGAATACCAAAGACTGGCCCCGTTCAAGTATGGATGATTCAATGGGGTTTGATCTCTAGCCCACGCGACGACAGCATCACCCCTCACAATTTTTGTTTTGAAGTAGCACCCGTCCTACTACCACTGCGCCATCTAATTCAATCCCCCTCCCCCTCCCTCGATGTTCATCCAACAGTCACACACATAAAAGCGTGATTAAAACAATTACAGTCCTGCCAAGACATTCCAGCCGACACAGTGAACCCAACAAATCAGTACGCGGTGAGTGACAACGTCATGATAGCAAATCTGCTGGTGACTAGCAAACTTGCCCCAAAATATAAGTCCCCTTCTAACATCTCCTAATCCTGCCACTGATATTTGTCCCAGGGCAGTCTTCCCTTTCTATTTTTCCCTTATCCACTCTAAACCACTGTTTGGACACTTAGCCATCAGTGTTTTGGAGGGCAAGCAGCCTTGAGGGGTCGCCTTTTTTTTTTTTTCCTATGTGATTGAGGGAGGCAAAAGGCAGAATTGCCTATAGCGAGTGCCTCCCCCATAGTTGAAAGAGTGACAGGGCCAAAATCAAGGGACGATCGAGCCAAAATGCCTGGACACACAGAGTTTGAAGCAATTTAAGTCATAGGAAGAGGGAAAGACTGATTCTGGGAGAGAGTTCTAGAGCTCAGCTGTTGAGTAGAAGAAAGTTTGAGAGTAACGTTTCACTCTTGGGTTAGAGAGTTGCACAGAGTGGGATTGAGTTGCAAGACAGGTACCACGTGCCCTACGTAAAGGAGGTGGTATGCACTGGGAAAGATCTGAGGAACACTGATTATTATAGTAGCGATAGAATAGCGAGAGAGATGCAACATTGCGGCGGAGAGAGAGAGATTGCAGAGAGTTGGTGAGTGGACGGGAGTTAATGATACGAAAGGCCTTCCTTTCAACTTTGTCTAGGAGAGCGGTGTGAGAGGAACCTCCCCACACATGTGAACAATACTCAATACAAGGACGCACTATGCCCCTGTACAGAGCAAGAAGCTGTGCTGGGGAAAAGAACCCCCTAAGGCGGTTGAGCACACCCAGCTTCTGGGAGGCTGCCTTAGCAAGACTGGTAATGTGGTCCTTCCAAATGAGAGCAGAAGAAAAAGAGACACCAAGAATATTGAGAGAAGATGAAAGGTTGATTTTTGTATTGTTGAAGAATAAGGGATAGTCCGCTGGGAGATCCTGACAGGTAGATAGATGGATAAATTGGGTTTTGGAAGCATTAAAGGTAACAAGGTTTTCTCTGCCCCAATTGGAGATAGTATTTAGATCAGAATTTAAGATTTCTATGGCTTCATTACGTTTGTCGTTAAGGGATTGCTGGCTGGGGCATTCTGAAAAACTAATGGAGTAGTGTAAGGTTGAGTCGTCTGCGTATGAATGGATGGGAATTAAGGTACAGTTAAGGAGATCATTTATAAAAATTAGAAAGAGAATAGGAGATAGGACAGAGACCTGAGGAACACCGGAGTTTATAGGGTGAGGAAGTGAACAATGGCCATCCACAAACGTGGCTATGGAACGGCCGGAAAGGAAATTAGAGACAAAGGCACAGATGGAGGGATAGAAACCGAGGGAGGGTAGTTTAGAAATTAAAGATTTGTGCCAGACTCTATCGAAAGCTTTCGATATGTCTAGTGCAATAGAAAAAGTCTCACCGAAGTCCCGAAAGGAGGATGACCAAGAGTTAGTAAGATATGAAAGAAGATCACCAGTAGAGCGACCCTTAAGGAAGCCATACTGGCGATCTGAGAGCAGATTATCAGAAGAGAAATGCTTAAGAAATTTGGAAGCAAGAATGGTTTCAAAAACTTTAGAAAGACAAGAGATGAGAGCAATTGGACGATAGTTGGAGGGTTGAGAGCGGTCACCCTTCTTTGGGACAGGTTGAATGTGAGCAAACTTCCAGCATGAAGGGAAGACGTTGGAGGATAGACAGAGACGAAAGTGTTTGCCTAGGCAGGGAGTCAGCATGGAAGCACAGTTTTTGAGAACAACAGGAGGAATACCGTCCGGACCGTACGCCTTATTAGTGTTAAGCCCAGAGAGGGTAGAAAGTACATCTTTAGATGAGAAGAGGATATTACGCATGAGTAAGAGAGAGGAGGGTGGAGAGGGAGGAATAGCACCGGAATCATCAAAGGTGGAGTTTCTAGCAAAAGTTTGAGTGAAGAGTTTAGCTTTGTCAGAGGAAGTAGTGATGGTTGTACCATCACAGTGGGAAAGGTGAGGGAAAGACGAGGAAGAGAAATTGTTGGAGAGGTTTTTGGCTAGATGCCAGAAAGCTTGGGAAGAGCTAGAGTTGGATAGTTCAGAGCATTTATTATTGATGAAAGAGTGTTTGGCAAGTCGAAGAACATATTTGGCTTGATTCCGGGCAGAAACATAGGAAGAATGAGAGTCTTGAGTTTTAAGGCGACGGTACCGTTTGAATGCTTCCTCCTTATTGCGGACAGCAGTAGAACAGGCGTGAGTAAACCAAGGTTTTTTAGCATTAGTCTGAGAGAAAGAGAATGGAATGTATGCTTCCATGCCCGATAGGATTACCTCGGTAATGCGTTCAGCACTCTTCGAGGATCCCCGGCCATGGAAGCAGAAATCATTCCATGGGAAATAAAAAAAGTACTGCCGGAGAGCCTCCCAGTCTGCAGCGCCAAAGTGCCACAAGCGCCGCCGGCTAGGAGGATCGGGTGGCCGTACTGGAGAGATAGGACAGGTGACAGAGACAAGTTTATGGTCGGAGGAGCCCAAATTAAAGAAAAGATCGACAGTATAAGAAGATGGGTTAGAAGTTAGAAACAAGTCAAGAATGTTGGGCCGATCTCCGATGCGATCCGGGATACGGGCGGGTTGCTGAACTAACTGCTCTAGGTCATTTAGGATAGAAAAGACGTAGGCTTGTTCACCAGGTGGATCAGTAGTGTGAGAGGAGAGCCATTGGCGGTGGTGAACGTTGAAATCTCCTAAGATGGAGATTAATGAGAAAGGAGAAAAGGATAGAATGTGTTCCACTGTAGAGTTTAAATAGTCAAAGAATTTGGGAAAGTTGGTAGAGTTAGGGGAAAGATAGACAGCACAGAAATATTTAGTAAGAGAATAACAGGAAAGTTTGAGCCATAAAGTTGAGAATTCAGAGGAGTCGAAATCGGGAACACGAGAGCAAGTGAGTTTGTTGTGCACATATGCACAACATCCACCTTTGGCTTTGAAACTAGGATAGATAAAGTAGGAGGATACAGAGAAGGGGCTGGGTTGAGAAGGGTTGACTTGTTGTTGCTTGATTTCCTTTGTACTCCTTTGCACTACTCACAAATCCCCTTCCCAAACCTCAATAAACCCCACCACCTCTACTAACATGCCTCCCCAAACAGGGCATGATATGACCCTACACCCAAACCCGTCATCATAAATCAAAGAAATTTCACCCCATCCTCAACCATCCACTCCCCTACCCACCCATCACCACCCCATCATCATACCCCAAACCTCACCCCCAGAAAGCTCCCTCAAAAAAATACTCACTAACACAACCACACGCTCAGTCAGAGCATCCAACCCTCCAGTCAGAGTAGGGATTAACTGTACCTTTGCGTCCTCAGAGGTCCATAAAAGTCCAGGGAACAGGTCAAAGGTCACCAGTCGACCGCCAGAGCCTGCACAGTCAACACCTCCACGCCTTCATTCTGCCTCTCCCACAAAGATGTTTTTACATTTTGTTCTCTGGACCTCAGGGCAGGGAAGAAATGGAGACTGAAGCATCCAGTCCAGTTGATCGAGGTTCCACAGTGGGAACACCAACAATCCACACTAATTGTTGTGAGGCCAGACAGCATCCCAGGTCCCCCCATACAGCGATGGTATCACACTCTCCAGCACATTCAACCCACATCCGTCACCTTCACGGAAAAGTAGTATACCCTCCAGCCACGAGGACGTGACTATCGTAGAGGCTGGTGTAGTGTTATATCAAAGCCCAAGGAAACCTGCAGCCCAAATACCCAAGTCCCCCTCCCCAGCAGCCCAAATACCAAAGACTCCACCCTCAACACCAGGTAAAAAGCCACAACAGAAAATGCGGCTACAGCCCACTTTAAATCATAATAGACCCCCTCAATCCCCCCCCCCACCACTCTCAAGAGGCTGCGCTTCTCCGAGGAGCCCAGCGTAACGTCACACACCCAGGCTGGCCACGGATTGGACGGCCGGAACCTCACCTCCACCAACCCCAGCGTGCTGACTTTATCACCTTGGACGATAGGGAGAATCCTTCGGCGAATCCAGAGGGCTCTTCCACTGCTCTCCCCCCTATCTCCCTAGCCGGAACCACACCGTGCCCTTTTTCCATGTAGTTTACCTGCAGCAGAGAGCTCCTGAGAAGTGATTAGGTATTCAGGCCAGGTAGGGGAAAATTATCTCATCCCCTCCCTGAGATATGAATGCTAACAGCCTTCTTTAGGTACCATCTGGCCCAACTTCTGATATCAATGGCTAATCCCGAGTCGGAAGACCTAGACTGCTCCCTGGCTCTAGGACCTCGAATGCTCTCAAGCTTCTTGGAACCCCATTCGTCCAAGCTAGTATTTGTTGGATGCTTGCATAATCGCGGTCTGACTTTCAGGTCCCTTTTAACGTAATTAAAAAATATTCCAGTTGCCTAGTAGAATACCCATACACGCTATCCTTAATAAATGTCTCCACTATAGTTACATTGTTACATGTTTGCCAAATCGCTAGGTTACAGCACGGGTCACACATTCACGAATTAAGGTCCCGACCGTCCCCGACCAAAAAAATAGGCAGGATGCGATCAATCGGGAGGCCCCATGCTCACGATTGGCCACGATTCCCGAACTCAACACGTCACCCCGCCGGCAGACGAGACATGGACGGCGAATGGACGAAGTCCATCGTAGCATGGTCCTGATGGTGACGGCAACTTGGTGCCACGAAAAGTTACGCTGGACGGCTACCTAAGAATTCCGTGTCACGGCCACACTGCGGCCGCAATACTACGGTTGCAGTGTGGTCGTCGATGGCCATCAGATGGCCACCGATGACATAAAAAGGGGCATGGTACAGATACACCACACAGTCCACCAGGTGCCCCTGACGAAGCAACATCTCCTTCAGGTTCCTCAACATGACCGACCACATCACTCGAGATGAAGTACAGCTATACATGGCATGGAGTACAACCGACATCTGTGCTCCTCGATACTGACCATTAGCAAGGCCCTATGCTACTTACAGCATTGTATATTTGCATTGTGAACAAAATGTATTTGAAATATGAAGAAAGAATAAACGGTGGAAATACAAACTGAAGAAGAAGAAGTTCAAACTGGTAATAAAAGAATGTGCAGACGAGAGGAAACTGGAAGAGTTTAAGCCAATTTATAGATATGCTGAGAAGTGGAAGAAAATTCTGACGGATATTAGTTTGAGAGAGAGAGAGAGAGAGATACAGAGAGAGAAGAGAAAGAAGAGGAGGGACAGGTAGACAATCAGGATATCAGACAGGCAGAGGTATTGCACTATAGAAAATAATAAAGTATGTGGAACAGGAACTTAGCAGTATTGATGAGACAAAAATACAAAAATGTTCCACAGGAAACTAGCTGACTCCTTACGAGGATGTTTGTTCTCAATCTTCCTAACCTATAAGCACGAGAGTAAGGATGGCAGAGGAAGGATTGATGTTAGAAACAAAGGAAATTGATAAATTGATCAAACACGGGAGAAAAAATATATCGCAAAATATGATACACAGAATATAAATTTCACTGGAAAAGCGAAGTAAGCTAAACAATAACACAACATTAAAAATAAAGCTGAATTAAAGGAGGAGAAATGGGATGCACCAATAGATCACGAAACGAAAGAAGACAGCAAAAATAAACTAATTAAATAACACAAAATAGGTAATAAACATAACAGAGGAGTCATAAAAAGCAGATTTTAAAGGAGTGGAGAGATAGGAAGAGCCAACAAATTACCGGGAAATGATCCACAGTGAAAATAGCCAGTGATTAAGCCTGCTGCTGCTGCCAGTGAAACTATTCATAGAATAATAGCGATATCCAAATTTGGCTGGCATATCTCGCCGACTCCTTTCCTCTTCCTCCTCTCCATTTCTGCTCTCCTTCCTCTCCTCTCCTCCTATCTTCCTTTTCTTTTCTCCCCCCCTTTCCATTTTTTTCTTCTCTTCCTCTTGCTCCTGCTCCTCAGAGTATCTCCTCCTGCTGCCTGGGAAGAGAAGTAGGAAGACGTAGAAATTGAACTCAATGTCAATGCATCACACTACCTTCAGATCTATCAACTGTAGATATGCTGTAGGTATAATACAAACAAAATCTATATTCCAACTACTCCCTCTCGGGCGTAAGCTGAGAGCCTGTACACTCACCCGTTATACATTGAATGGTGAAACCCGTGAAGTCCCGTGCCAGTCTAGGGAGTGAGATATGTGAAGCACTATTTTCCTCTACAACCAGCCCCTGCCATCTTGCCATTGTGCCTAATAATAGCTGCTCACTCAAACTCAGCCAATTTCAATATTTTGTGTAAACCTTGTGAAGTAAGCAGGGTGATGATTTTAACCCTTTGAGTATTATGACGCATTTGGACAGTTTATTCTGGCTATCATTATAAGATTGTTTAAAGCTTAGGAAGGATCTGCAGGAATTAATTGGGTAAAGACTGGCCAAATAAACCCTCTGACTTCCATATACCCTTCTTACTCTGAATAAAGCCGTCTAATGATAACCATACTAAAATATCAAAATAATGCGTCATAATCCTTAAGGGATTGATAATGGAAGCCTGTATATAACAGGTTTATGTGGGGAAAGAGCTATAACTCCCCCTACCCCCACCCCGGGTCAAGGACATAAAGGTATGACTGAACAGTAAACAATGGCACAATGGACTAGTAAATGAAGCCTGGATGGTAAGATAATATACCATGTGTGCCTGGGTCTTTATAATGGCAACGTTTCGCATTGCATCAGTTTAACCCCTAAGTGTCGGGGAGCAACATAAGTCGAGTATAATAAATCTGGACTATCTGGCGGCGCTCGACATAGGTCGTGTGGCAATTTCAGCACGTAATGTTGCTGAGAGAGAGAGACAAGTGGTGGCAGGAGAGTAGCGAGCGTATGACTGCTCCAGACCACCGCGGCGAACCTACTGACACGAATCCCACCTCCTCCCTCCCTCTCTCACTCGGTATATACGGAATTGTATGGGGAAAGTGCCGAATTACATGCTTTTTGCACTCGCGTTGCGCGGTTGTTGCAAGAAAACTAGCCATCATAAAAGGATCGTTATGGTGTCATTGGAAAGCTCTGTTTATGCCCTTTCAGGGATAGATACTTGTTTTACGCTCTGGGTCTTATTTAGGCATGAAAATGATCACGTAAACAGCCCTATTTTGGCTAAAAACACCCCGCTGGGCGGTACATATAAATAAACCGCCTAGCCCGCTAATAAGGTGTTAAGGGGGTACTGTTTATTTGTTTTGGTCTGTATATATATATATATATATATATATATATATATATATATATATATATATATATATATATACAGTATATACATATATTCATTGTTTAGTTTCCTCCCTAGACCTCCATCAAGCATAAAAAACACCCCTAGACACCCTTTCAAGATAAATGTGTAAGTTTGTTGGTAAACAATAATTGTCCCAGCTGAAGGCCGGTTCCTTCTAAAATCGACATCCTAAATGGCACAAAAAGTCTTTATATTGACAAATTAAAGGGGCAAAATGTCTCAATATCGCCAAACTAATGGAACGAACGCCTTCGAATCTCAAAACTAATATACTAAACATGAGGGAGAAGAGGATCCAGAAAAACGACTACCTCCCCCTTACCCTTCTTTGGCGGCGCGCAACTTATGTCGTGTGAAATAAATTTGGACTAAGTGGCGGTTCTCAACTTATGTCGTGTGCCATTTTCAGCAAGTAATTATGCAGAGAGAGAGAGCTGAGCGGTGTGAGGAGCATAGTAAGGCTATGACCGCCGCCCACCACCGTGGTGGGCCAACTGAAGTGAAAACCACCCTTCAATCCCCCCTCACACTCGCTACACAGGGAATTATGTAGGGAAAGTACCTAATTACATGGTTTTTGCACTCGTGTTGCGAGATCGTTGCAAGAAAACCAGTGGTCGTACAAGGATGGATGGGGTGTCATTGGAAAGCTCTGTTTATGCCCTTTCAGGGATAGATACTTGTTTTACGCTCTGGGTCTTATTTAGGCATGAAAATGATCACGTAAACAACCCTATTTAGGGTAAAAACACCCCGCTGGGCGGTACATATAAATTACCGCCTAGGCCGCTCGTAAGGTGTTAATGTGAAGTATACACTGTATTGCGAAACGTTGTCATAATGAAGGCCCATCCACACATGGTATTTCTTCTTACCACTCGTGTATCAATTATATCGGCATGTTTATTGATTGCCTTAGATTTTGTGTCCCGTAATCAACGGTCAAATCCTTGTACTTTTTATAAACTAGTGTCAACATAATTATTTAGATGTAATTTGGTGACCACATTCATTTGATACCATGCAAGTGATAGTTAGCATTTCATGGCCATTTGCCTCTTCCGCTATACCTAGAAATGATGACCTATGGAAATGCTGTTTTCACCGATATTTCCTGTAGTACGTTTTATGTGCAAATGAAACAGGGAACACGATACTTTTGATAATGGCTCCTATGCATGGGTATCCAATAATGTCAACATATGTTATATAATATGTAATCTGTATAACACGCCCAAGCTGGTACTGGATACTATACGGAAGATTGATTTAAGGCGACATTATATATTAAATATTATATCTCATGAGCCATCAGACCAGAGTTGACCATTAAAGTTGAGAGGAAATCGCAAGTGTGATACCGGTTTTACTTTATTTTATGTATTGCATTATTTTCTCTATCTTATTAACAAATACTTGTCTCGTACCTATGTAATTGTTTTGCTTACGTATATTATTTCCTCATCCCATTCATTTTAATTTCCCTTACTATTTTAGATAGATGTCCCACTCAGCCAGTTTACTCTTTACATCTCTCTCTCAGACCATGCACTTGAACGTGCATTGACCTTGGCTCTCTATCATTCTTGTAATTTGCAGGGACATTCGGTAAAGTCAGTGATGATTTTGTTTTCTTCTTACATAAAAGAAAAAAAAAAATATCGCGAAGAAGGAACTATAAGCGCCTGTAGGAATAGCGAGAACTGGGTTACATATATTAAACCTGCCTCCCCCTGCCCCCCCTTTCCTGGCGAGCGATAGCAAGCCTGTAAAATGCACAAATTTATATCGAAGGGGGGTCTTGGGGATATTTTGTTAAAGCTTGATGGGGGTCTAGGTAGCAAACCAAAAATCTCCCTTTGAGCACCTTCCCATAATAAAATCAAGTCAGTGAACATTGACCAGCGAAACTCAATGAGCCGATGTACCTAGTTTGATTTTTTTTTTCTGGGCCGCCTTTCTCCCTCATGCTTAGCCCCATTAGTTTTCATATTTTACGATGTTCACCCCATTTATTTGTCGATTTTAAAACACTTTTGTGCCATTTAGGTGTCGATTTTTCCCTGGCGAGCGGTAGCAAGCCTGCAATTTATGAAAAATGTTCTACCACAAAATGCACAAGTTTATCTCTTGGGATTATTTTATAAGCTTGATGGATGTCTAGGGAGCAAACTATGTCATTGCCATCAAGAGTGTGCACGACTATATTTAAAGTGTCGATGAAGGAATTGCCCTGGTCGCACTTTTGGTGGTATGTGGCAACTTTAGTGGTGTTGCTAACCCTTGTGTATGTGCTTCCACTCGTACATATTCTTGCCACACACGTTTGGATTCTTGGCATTTGCGTGTCTATACTGTATATGCCAATGCGTGGTATGCATAGCTAGTCAACAAATTGTACATAGTATGTGTGGATACTCTTGCCCACTCTTTGGATACTTTTGGCCACTCTTTTAATATTCTTACCCACTCGTGGCCTCCGATCTTCGGACAGCATCTGACCGAGTTCATCACGACTGTTCGAGTCTACTTGTACTGACACTGCAATACTTGTGAATATGGGTGTGAACTCTTGGTGATGTTGAGACATACCGACTGGCCCCGAGTACCCAATACTCCATTGCGGGTTCATAATAACAGCTAAGAGTCATTATGAGTCATTGCGACCACTGTACGTGTGCCGTACGATACTATATGCATAAAATAATCAAGGAAAATGTGGGCCCCAGTTTCAAATATGTTTGAAATTTCTCGCTGACTTCCTGCAACTCTTCCGACACCTAAATCATGCCACGACTGTGGTGAGCGTGTTATGACTATTCCTGAGTATGAATGTTGTTTTCCAATGTGTATGAAGGAGACAAAAGGCAGGTTGTCTGCAATGAGTGTCTCCCCCAGTGGCAAAAATGTGAGACAGCCAAGTTCAAGGGACGTTGGGGTCAAAATGCTTGGACACACAAAATGTATAGTAGCTTAACTCATAGGATGAAGGAAAGATTCATTGAAGTAGAAGTAGATTGAGGTTAAGTAGAAGAAAGACTGATAAACTTGCTGAGTCTTGGGTTGGAGAGCTTGACAGAATATGAGTGGGACTGTGTTGAAAGGCGGGTTCCTTGTACTTGCTGCAAGGGAGGGGGTATGCAGTGAGAGCTCTGAAAAACCCTGATTGTTGTAATAGCAATAGAAGAGTGAAAGAGATGCAGCATTACGGGATGTAGAAAGATATTGTAGGGAACTAGCAAGAGGAAATGAGTTGATGAGATGAGATGCTTTTGATTCTACGCTTTTGAGAAGTGCGATATGGGTGGAACCTCCCCACACATGTGAAAAACTACTTGATACATGTGTGAACTGTGCCCAGATACAGACCAAGAAGCTGAGCAATGATGAAGAACCCACAGACACGGTTGAGCACACCATACCTTTGGGAAGCTGCTTAAGCAAGAGCGGTAATATGATCTTCCCAAGAAAGGTCAGATGAAAAAGATACACCTAGAATATTGAAAGATGAAAGGTTGATTTGTGTGTTGTTGAAGAGTAATTGATAATCTTACGGAAGATGGCAATAGGTAGATAGAGCGATAAATTGAGTCATGGAGGCGTTGAAACTAACAAGATTTTCTCTGCCCCAATTAGGAATATTTGATAGATTATAAGATAGGCATGCCATGGCCCCGTTACTTTACGTGAGTTTTGGAGTGATTGCATGGTGGGTTGTTGTGAAACACTAGTTGAATAGTGTATGGTAGGGTCATCAGCATATGAGTGGAGAGGACTAGAGTTACAGTTAAGGAGATTATTAATGAATATTAGAAAGAGAACTAGAGTCAGGACAGAATCCTGAGGAACACCGAAGTTGATATGCTCAGGAAATGAGCGGTGCCCGTTCACAACTGCAGCTATGGAGCAGTCAGAATGGATATCTAAGGCAAAGGCACAGATAGAGGGATAGAAACCGAAGAGGGTAGTTTGGAAATATGAGATTTTTGCCAATCTCTAGCGAAGGCTTTCGAGATGTCTAGTGCAATATAATATGTCAAACCGAGATCCCAGAAGGAGGATGACCAAGAGTTATTAAGATAAGCAAGAAGATGACCAGTTGAGCGGTCTTAAGGAAACCGTACTGGCGATATGAAAGTAGATTATGGGATAAACAAAAGCCTAAGAATTTTAGAATTAAGACTAGTATAAACAAAACTTAAGAGATGCAAATGAATGAGATCAATTGGACGATACAACCATCATGATATATGTATGCACACACATGTCTTGGCATTATGGGACAACATTATTTGGTTTTATAATTCATAAATACCAAATTATTCTAGTCAATCAATTTTCATGAACATACTTACATAATTGGAGATATTATGTTGGTGTCGAACTTTTATGATTGGCTGTGCGTATGTGCCTATGTATTATATATATTATGAGGACGATTGTGTGGTTAGTGTCTATGTGTGTGTGTTTTGTGTGTTTTCTATGTAAGAGTGTATGTATGCATCTGTGTGTGTGTGTATTTCTGATAAACGTGCCATAATGTGTAAGAAGGGTCTTAGAAGGATGGAAAGCTCATGTTTGGTTAGTGTGTGTGTGTGTGTTAGATGTGAGTGTTTACACGTATGTGTGTGTAGGCAGGACGTTTGTGTTTGTGTCATTGTGGTAGGAGATGAGAGGTAAGAAGCTTTGGTTGCCTCCAATGCTCTCATACATGGTTATATAATACACACACACACACACACACACACACACACAAGTACACGTGTTATTAGTTAGCTTATAAACAATACATTTCTCACCACATGTGTGTGATAAACGAGTATGTTGTTACTGCTACTGCTGAAACGTGAATGTATTTGATTTAATGGGGTTTATAGAATATATCCATTCACAATGTAGGTAATATAGGCAGTTTAGTTGTATAAATATAATTTGTTTGAGGTAAGAAACCATCAAAAGAAGTGCTGTTAAAACTATGTCCAGATATACTTTTAAAATGTTTTAGCTCACGGTCATCTTTCAACTAGTTCGGGCATTACACGATAGATTTTATCGTCAACATTCGATGGTCAACATATTGCTGGCAACATTTATGTGATAATTTGCCATGGTGTTGAAAACTATACACTTATTATGTTTTAAAGTTGACACATAAGTGTTCAAGATAAATGTGTGTGTATGGGGGTTGGTTGGTTGGTTGGAGGGGTGGGTCCCCGGGGGGGTGATGCTGGCTAAAAGGTGGTTATTAAATATGTATTTATTTATTTATTTTTGTATGTATTCATTTTGTTTTTTAGAGTCTTTCCTAAGCCTCCATCAAGCTTTAAAGTATATCCCCCGAGACTCCCCATTTGAGACAAATTTGTAGATTGTTCGATAGAAAAATGCCCGGGCAAGACCGATTCCTCCTAAACTGTAGGCTCGCTATCGTTCACTAGGAAAAATCGACACCTAATTGACACGAAAGGTCATTATCGCCAAACTAATAGAGTAAAAGTCTTAAAATAACAAAACTAATGGGGCTAAAGATGAGGGAGTGAGTGGTCTAAAAACTCCCAGTACAGAGAGCTCATAAACGTTTCTCGTGGTTTTTCATGAACTCATCGCAGGAGAGATTACTTCTTAACTCTCTGGTATGTTGACATTGATTACAAACACGTCAACAGGCCGTAATAACAAAAGGAATACCGGCTCCTTTATACAGGGTATCCCGAAATAGACGTGCCAAACTTCAGGAATAGGTTGGAACAAATATTCTAAGCATAAAATATTATATATTGCAAATTTCCCGATTTTATTCGTTACAGAGATATAGCCTGTTGAAAATAACATTTTCTTAAGTTATTCCCCATAAGGCCGGTCTAGCTTCCCTAAAGCTTACCAGACCCCCATCTAACTGCAATTATTCTACCATGGTATTATCAAGATATTTTAATATTGTAAGTTTCAAAATGTTTATAGACATACTAGCTCACTTTGGACCTGTTGGACACTATTTAAAGTGGAAGAGTCCATTATAGAGATGCGGGGGAAGACACTATAATTATATAACCTTCAATACCTTTTAAACGGTTGAGATTTATAATTGTTAAGGAATATGTTATGCTGAGAATCATCTGTATAATCATATCCTGAAGTTTGGCACGTATATTTCGGGACACCTTGTATTTCACCTTTATTGACCTTTGAATAAAAATATGTTCAGAGTTGATATTGCCTACTTACGAGTTTCAGGCTATAAGGAAGTGTAGCGCCGTAAACATCGACATTAAACGGAAATGTAACAGTAATACAGGTTTCAGATGGCTAGAAAGTAAGTTGAATTTGCTTGACTGTGTTTATGAATGCTTTACAGCCGTATTTTAGATGGTAGTTCTGCTAAATAACGATGTATACAGCTCAAAGTTCCTTTTAGGCCGAAACTCGCAAGTGGATACGACTTCTGGCCTTGACTATACTGTACTCACTCCCATAATCCTCTAGTAACCTGGCCATTAGATATTCTCATTGAGCCAAACGCGGTGTTGGCACGGGGAATACTGTGTGTCAATATCATTAATATCTCAGGGAGGAGAGAGAGAGAGAGAGAGAGAGAGAGAGAGAGTGATGGAGTGAGTGAGAAAAAGACGGGGGGGGGAGGTTAACAGATACACATAAGTGGACGGACCGAGAGACACAGACAGATCCAGACAGTTCCAAGCAGACATACACACACATAAAGGCAGGCAACCGAACACATACACAGAAACAAACAAACTAAGAAGCAGACATAGACAGTCAGAGAAACACATTCACAGATACGGACAGACTGAAAAACAGGCAGTTATACAGACATAATGTAGCCATATATAGGCAGACCTCTCACACCGCTCTTCTAGACAAAGTTGAGAGGAAGGCCTTTCGTATCATTAACTCCCGTCCACTCACCAACTCTATGCAATCTCTCTCTCCGACGCAATGTTGCATGTCTCTTGCTATTCTATCGCTACTATAATAATCAGTGTTCCTCAGAGCTTTCCCAGTGTATACCACCTCCTTTACGTAGGGCATGTGGTACCCGTCTTGCAACTCAATCCCACCCCTACTCTGTGCAACTCTCCAACCGAAGAGTGAAACGTTACTCTCAAACTTTCTTCTACTCAACAGCTGAGCTCTGGAACTCTCTTCCAGAATCAGCTTTTCCTCTTCCTATGACTTAAATCGCTTCAAACTCGGTGTGTCCAGGCATTTTGGCTCGAACGTCCATTGATTTTGGCCCTGTCACTCTTTCAACTATGGGAGAGGCACTCGTTATAGGCAGGTCTGCATTGTGCCTCCCCCAATCACATAGAAAAAACCAAAAACAAAACAAAACATAATTATTAAATAGCCATGGATCGACACAGACATACATACGGATAAACACAATCATACAGACAGACAAAGATGTATAAATCCAGACAAACAACACATTATAAAACAGATAGATAGAGAGAGAGAGAGAGAGAGAGAGAGAGAGAGAGAGAGAGAGAGAGAGACAGACAGACAGACAGACAGACAGACAGACAGAGAGAGAGAGATAGAGTACAAAGGAAATCAAGCAACAACAGATCTAGTGACCATTCTAGGCTGCTTGTCCTCCAAAACACTGAGGATCAAGTGTCCAAACAGTGGTTTAGAGTGGGTAAGGGAACATTGGAAAGGGAACTACTGCCCTAGAACTAATGTCCGTGGCAGGATTAGGAAGTTAGTAGGGGACAGATTGGTTAGTAACTGAGGGGGGGATAAAATAAAGTTATTCATTTACAAACGCAGTCAGTCGCGGGTTTGATGCGAGATATTTGTCTAAGCGGAGTTTAAATGAATCAACGGTGCTGCAGTCTATAACGTCTCGGGGAAGCCCATTCCACAAGTTGACAACTCGATTGAAGAAGAAATTCTTAGATTCGTGTGAGTTAAAAGATTTACCAATAATTTTGTAACCGTTTCCCCGCGTGTAATTAGATTGGTCGACAGTGAAGTACTTACTACAGTTCATATTGTCGATGCCTTTGATGATTTTGAACACTTGAATTAAGTCACCTCTTAATCTGCACTGGGTTAAAGGAAATAGATTTAATTCTCTAAGACGCTCTTCGTATGGTTTGTTCTTTAGGCTAGGTATCATTTTGGTAACTCTACGTTGAACTCGTTCTAGCTTGTTTATATCTTTTTGGTAATAAGGGCACCAGGATTGAACGCAGTATTCCAGAAGAGGGCGGACTAAGGAATTGTAAAGGGTTAGGATAACTTCTTTGGATTTATGCTCAAATGACCTGCCTATAAAGCCAATTATTTTGTTTGCCTTCTTAACAACTTCTGAACAATGTTGACTCGGTTTTAGGTTACTCGATATTGTTACTCCCAGATCGGCTTCTCTGTTTACATTCTTAAGCTGAATGCCATTCATCGAATAGTTTGCTTTCTTATTTAGGTATCCGATATGTAGTACTTTACATTTATCCGCATTGAAACTCATTTGCCAAATTTGGGCCCAACAGGGCCAACATGACAATTTAACTAGATTGTGTTGCATATCGTCAACTTGTTCTTTTGAGAGTACGCTATTTGCAATTTTTGTATCGTCAGCAAATTTTAAGATTGTACAGGTGAGACCCTCATCTATGTCGTTGATGTAAATTAGAAAGATAATTGGTCCTAGTACCGATCCCTGGGGTACCCCGCTACTTGCATTGGTCCATTTAGATGCCTTACCATTTATGACTACTCTTTGCTTTCTGTCGCTGAGCCAATTTTCTATCTATTTCAACACACCGTCTTGTATTCCATGCGCTTTTAGTTTTAGCAGTAAACGTTTGTGGGGAACTTTATCAAAGGCCTTTTGAAAATCAAGGTAAATAATATCTACAGCTTTACTCTCATCGTAGAGGTTGAGGATATCGTGGAAGAAGTCTAAGAGGTTTGTTAAACAGGAACGTTTTTTATGAAAGCCGTGTTGAGTATCTTTAAGTAAGTTATTTGCCTCTAAGTGATTTACGAGTCTGTCTCTTATGACTGTTTCTAGTATTTTACATACAATTGAGGTTAAGCTAATTGGATGATAGTTACTGGGTAGGGATTTGCTGCCTTTTTTTAATATCGGTGTTACGTTGGCTAGCTTCCACTGATCAGGCATAGTCCCAGACTGCAAGGAGTCATTGAATAGCAATGTCAGTGGTTTGCAGAGCTCATCCTTAGCTTCCTTTAGAACTCTAGGCGAGATTGTATCAGGTCTAGGCATTTTATTTACCTTGAGTTTATCTAAACAATTCAATACTTCTCTCTCTGTAACGGTGATATTGCTTAGAACATCTGAATTATCAATCTGAATCGGCGATGGTGTAGGGATATCACTGAGGTCTTCGGTTGTAAAAACTGATGCAAAGAAGGTATTGAGGGCATTACTCATTTGTACTTCGTCTTTGGTGTATTCTCCATTTTCATCGACTAACGGTCCAACAGTTGAAGTAACTACTTTTTTCTTTCTGATATAACTATAGAATTCTTTCGGGTTTGTTTTACTTTGATTCGCAACATGTAACTCCAGGGTCTTTTTACCTTGCTTAATTAACTTTTTGGCTTTGCGTTGTTTCTACAAATTTCACCCGTTCTTTGTAATTTTGTGAGGATTTTAATCTATCATTAGCAATTTTTTTAGCAAGCAGACAGTCTCCGTCTGAAATATCTTTATTCCACCATTTGGGCTTATGATTATGGCCTGGACGCCGTATTTTCGATGGTATGCAGTCTTGCACTGCCTAAAGTTAGTGGTTGTGAAACACTCCCAAGATGTATTTATGTCGTTATTGTTAGTCAGAAAGCTCCAGTCAGTTTCCTTAAGCTTTGATTTAAGTTTATGAAAATTTGCTTTCTTGAAATTAGGGGCTTTCTCAATGCTGCCATTTGATTTGTTACAGACTAGTAAACTTTAAAGTGAAAGTTATCGTACGATGGTCGCTGTTACTGAATTCATCACCAACATTCAAATTGTTACGATCCAGGTTCTCAAAGACCCAGGGCTCTTCAACATTGGACTAGATAATGGCAAAAAGCAACAACGGTAACACTAGATCCAACCCCTGCCTTAAACACTGGAAAACAAAACACCATTACCGCCCTGAGTCGTGCCTGGACAACGAGATATCCTATGACTCGGTAACTGGTGCACACACACTAGGCTGACGCTCAATGAAACAGCCTATTCTCAAACAGTAAAAGATTACTCGATTATGTTACACAAAGAAAAGATAGTTAACGTGATTAATTAACGTTACGGTAGATACTCAAATAACTGGCACTCCTGTATTAAAGAAAGTGCAATGCTAGTCCTGCAACATCACCTGGAAACTTCTGAAATAAGTCTGATGCTGGGAAGATGTTCGTAAAGAATCTTGAACAATTATAATGCAGAATACGGGTCACAATAAATGCTAGGACATATAGTAATAATAGGCAGGCGAATAATAAAGACTGCGCAAAGGTAGTAATGCTCGACAACTAAAGAAATGCTTTATGACACAACGCAACAGCCTACTCGGGTTGTGCAACTCAACAACAACCTCGGCTCAAAAGTGCAGTGAATAATAATGCTGCATACATATAATAATGGGGCTTATCTCTAACCAGTGTCTGCTCAGTTAATAAAGTCTAGCTGGGGTATCAAGGCAGGGCAACAATGGGCGAGCATGTGGATCGTAGCCTAACGTTGTCCGAGGGTGGTATAATGAAGATTACGTTATATGACGGGGATGCTCTCTTGATAAATCTAGGTCTCTAGTACCTAGCTCCATTCTGGCGATCGCTCAGAAGTCAACACGAAGAGGCAGCACTATGTTGAGAGGGATAGGCTATGGCCCTCTCACACCACAGCGCTGTGCTCGCAAAGTAAACCAACCCGAAGACAACTTAGGCTCCCACAGTACTTGTCGATGTCGTGCAGAGCTTAGCTAACACTGCACACATCGGAGACAACTACACAGTAACCTTACCACTAGTCTAGCTTTAGATAACCAAGAAGAATCACTCAACACCTTGCAAGGGAGACATATACCGGTCTACAACCTTCCCGAGAGAGGACACATACGGAAAAGTCCGTCTCTCTAAACCTCAATAAAGCATAATACCTCCTTAACCTAATACATGGAAATATCTGAGAGATTCGCTTACAATACGACTGGTCGACGGTGAACGTCTATGCTGAAACCAGAAGGGATGTTGAGTTTAATAAAGATTAGAGAATGAGAAAGGAGAAGTCGAGAGAGAGAAATAGTATGCAAAGTAGCGAGTATGGGGGACAGAATTGCAAAGGATGTAGGCGATACGCGTGTCAGGCAAGCTCTGAGCTGGTAAAGAACACGAGGCTGCGATGGGAAGGGACTAGTTGACCACCCGGCCGCCAACGCCGTCAGCGCCCAAGCGAGCTGTGTCGTAGCTCACCACGCTGCTGGGTGTACTCCTTCACACTCTCTCACTCGCCCCCCACACAAGCAACATTTATATTATAGCGAATATAAAATATAAGGCGCGGCCACAGACCAAAACAAAGACCACTTCTAGACTGTCTGTGGCAACACGACACTAATGAAATAAAGCAGATCATTCTAGGACAACTGTAGCCTATCCCCCCATCCTGGCGAGCGCTAGCGAGCTGCAATGCCCCACGCAACCATTCTGCTAACGCCGGGAGGCGTCACACCCCCCCCAAGATATGGGACACTCAACCATGAGCCCATATCTGAACAGGCAGAATGTCGCTAAAATCTGCCACTCCTAACCACTCTGCCACTCATGGAATGCAAGCTCAGTCTCCTCAAAAAAAATACAACAACATTTTCTTATATAAAAAATCTTATCACCTTTCCCAAATATAATACATTAATTCATAACATTGTGCTCCCAGAGCGAGCTTTAAGAAGCACAGCCTACTGAGGGAAAATCATCTGCACTCAGTACTCAGCTACAATATTATCTTAAATTTATTAAAAAGAAAGAGTTTTTATTTAATTTTTAATATTTTATTTTAATGTTGTTTTTGGCGGCTACTATAGATGTAGCCTAATTTTCTTCTAATCAAAGCCAACACCTCCTGCCCTGCGACCCTACGCTGATGCTACACACGCGAGCCAACAAGCACCAGCGCAAAAATACACCGCGAGCCAAGACAGGAGGCTATATCAACATACTGTGGTAGCCTACCCCGGATCCTCCACCCGCGACAGACAGTCCGCAATCACATTCTCACAACCGGCAATATGGCGAATGTCTAAGTTGTACTCTTGCAACATGAGCGACCATCTGGTCAGCCTCATATTCCGGTTGTAGAATTGATTGAGGAATTTAAGCGGGTGGTGGTCGGTATACACTACCACGACTGGCCCATATGCAGGAACATAGACCTCAAAGTGTCTGAGCGCTAACACGATTGCCAGCAGTTCCTTTTCAACAACCGAATAGTTTTTCTGTGCTGAATTAAATTTCTTTGAAAAGAAACTGACTGGATGCTCAAGACCTTCCTCGTCTGTCTGCAAAAGTACGGCACCAGCCCCTACTCCGCTGGCATCAGTCGCCAACTGAAATGGTCGTTCAAAGTCCGGGGCCCTGAGAATAGGGTGAGTGCATAAAAGGTGTTTAACTACTCGAAACGCCTGCTCACACTCAGGTGCCCAGCGGAACTTTTTATCTTTAGCTAGTAGATCTGTCAAAGGAGCTAACACAGTAGAATAGCCTCTTATAAAGCGGCGGTAATACCCAATCATGCCCAAAAATCTCATGATCTGCCGCTTGGTGGTCGGCCTGGGGAACAAGTCGATAGCCTGTATCTTCTGTTGGGGCGGGCTCACCTGCCCCAACCCAACCACAAACCCCAGATACTGCACAGTGGCTTGCACAAAGTCACACTTGCCCAGATTAACCACCAAGCCTGCTTTACTAAGTTGACTAAATAAGGCTTCTATGTGCTCACAGTGACTTTGGAAATCGTTGTCATAAATGATCACGTCATTAAGGTAGACAGTACAGTTTGGGATGTCTGCTACGATGTCGTTCATTAAGCTCTGGAAAGTGGCCGGTGCATTTTTCAGACCATATGGCATCACGTTGCAACGGTAAGTTCTGCCATCCACCACAAACCCGCACACCTCTTTAGCCCGCTCAAACAGTGGTACTTGCCAGTAGCCTTTGACGAGGTCTACCTTGATCAAGTACCTTGCTTTCCCGATCTTATCCACACTGACATCCACCCGAGGAAGAGGATATGCATTGGTGGGGGTCAACCCGTTCAATCGCCTAAAGTCAATGCAGAACCGAACTTTTCCATCAGGTTTGGGCTGCAGAGTGACAGGAGAAGTCCACCGTACTGCCCCCTTCTCGATCAAGCCTCTCGCCAGCATATACTCCAGCTCGTCCCTGAGCGCTGGGAGTTTAATGGGTGGCACCCGATAAGGTATCGACTTGAAGGGGGGGTGCTCTCCTACTTCGACATCATGCACCGCTTGAGTAGCGAGGCCTGGGTGCTCGGCAAATACAGTGGGGTATGAATCGAACAGGCGCTGCACTGCCACCTGCTGTTCCTCCGGCAGGTGCGCCAGAGCATCGTGCGCACATTGGCTCGAATTCCCCGCCCACTGATCAGCCGAGACATGACAATCCCAGTTATCATCCACCTGATCATTGCTGCCCCCCTCTCCTTCTCCACCATGACCGTGGCAGGTCAACACAGGGACAGCTAGTGACTCAGGTGGGTGCCTCACATACTCCTTCAACAAATTAATGTGGCATAGTTGGTTATGCTTCTTCCGGTCTGGAGTGGCAACTAGGTAATCTAGATCGGAGATCTTTGACACCACCCGATAAGGCCCAGCGTACTTGGCAGCCAGAGGATGACCTGACAAAGGCAACAGGACCAACACCTCTTGACCTACCTGAAACTCCCGGAGTTTCGCCTTAGTATCGTACCTGTCCTTCATACGGGCCTGCGAACTCACCAAATTACGCCCGGCCAGCTCCAGACTTCTAAGCATTCTCTCCCTGCTCTCGAGGACGTATCTCAACATAGAACATGGCTTAGCGGTACCCTCCCAAATCTCCTTCACCATGTGGAGAGGGCCCCTCACCTGATGCCCGAAAACAAGCTCATTCGGACTGAAACCGAGACTCTCTCCAGGTACTTCTCTTGCAGCGAACAAAACATACGGCAGACCAAGGTCCCAATCCTTTCTGTTCTCTGCGCAGTAACATCGAAGCATGCTTTTTAGCGTGGCGTGCCACCTCTCCAACACCCCTTGACTCTCCGGGTGATATGCAGAAGAGACGACAGTGCTGATGCCATGCTGAATCATAGTTTGTTTGAACAGATTAGATGTAAAATTAGAACCTTGGTCCGATTGCACCTCTTGCGGGTAACCATACCGCGAGCAATACAAGAGCAGGTTCCGGACAACAGTTTTCGCCGTGCCATTTCTCATTGGATATGCATCAGGATAACGAGTGGCCACATCCATGATAGTTACTAGAAATTTATTACCGGCACTAGTAGGGGGTAGGGGTCCGACCATATCAATGATGACCTTACTGAAGGGCGGTCCACTGACAGGAATGGGGTGCAACGGGGCTCTCGGAATTGTTTGGTTAGGTTTTCCAACCCTCTGGCACTTATGACACATTGCTATCCAGGTTACCACCTGCCCCTTCAACCCCGGCCACCAAAACAATTTTTCTAAAGCCGCCACCGTTTTTCTCACCCCTAGATGTCCTGCCAGTGGTGTGTCATGCGCCAACCTCAGTGCACTCAGTGCCTCAGTGCAACCTCCCTGCACTCCCGTGGCACCACCAACTGGCCCACTACTCCGGATCCCTCTTGCCAACTACGTTTAGGGTCTTGAAAACGCCTATAGAGGATGCCTTCTAAATACAAAAAATCTCCTGGCTGTGCATCGCCGTCCTCGTCGAGCTCTACAGCTCCATTAGCACACATTTGGAGCTCAGGGTCCTCTAGTTGCAACCGACGTATATCTGAGAGTGCCAAGCGATCTAACTGCTCCCGGAGCAATGCATGACCTTCCCCGATACTGGGCTGCTCCCTCTGTCTCTCTCGATGTACATAACGTTGCTGTCGTGGAGACTCGTCATGCCCAGCCTTGTCACTCTCGATGACAGGCCCAGGGGCTACTCCAGAATTAAGTAATGGTGCTAATACTGAATTACCCAGGAGAGCCGCCGAGTCAAAACTCTTAAAACCAACTCCAGCTTTAGCCTCCTCCTGTTGATCGTTCTTCCGCTGGTCTGAAGACGGATGACTAGGCTGTGACACTTTAGCTGCCCGAGCTCGGGTGACAACACACGCCATGGGTTGTGTCTGGCACCGCTCGACCCACTCTTGGTCTTCCCTACTCACGTCGGCCGGCCTCTCGGCAACGACTAAGGGTAGAACCTCAGAAGCGGGCATTGCAAAGTCGTTGCCGAGAAGAAGGTCGATGCCCTCCACTGGCAGTTTCTCCACAATCCCGACATCCAATTCACATGCCACACCATCCACCTCCAACTCCAACCGCACCAGCGGGTATGACCGAGTTGCATTAATACCCTGCACCACTACCACCCGAGCCACGTTTATAGGGTAGCCAGTCAAGTTTTTCATCAGAGTCTGGGAAGCACCTGTATCACGCAAGACCTCTACTCCATGCTTGCGCCCCGCCCACATCACGCAACCCCGCCCTCTATGGTCGCAAAAAACATCCCGAGCAGGGTTCGAGCCTCCCAGGCGCTTCTGCATTGGCTGTGCCTCAGCCTCTGACGAACTGCCCCGGGCAAACTCAGACGACTTCGGAGACACACCAATGTTGCAGGCCAAAGACACAGCTGCTGTAGGTAGTTTGCTAGGACAGACTCTTGCAAAGTGCCCCTTTTTATGACAATGATAACACTCCAACTCCCCTTTGGGCTTCCCTTGGTACTGGGAAGGGCCCGGCCCCTTCTTAAACGGGACGGTGCTAGTCTTGTGGTCAGTCTTGGTATCATGGCTCTTGTATTTGTTTGCATAAGGTATACTACTAACTCGGTGGGGTGGGGCGTCACGCCCCTTGTTACCTGCCTCACTACGCTGGGCAGACCCGCACCCACGAATTAGTGATAGCCGGAGGTCAGCCATCTCAGCTGCCTCCTGTAGAGTTTTTGGTTGCTTTTCTTTCAGGTTTAACGTCAGGTTGCCGCCCGTGCATTTAAAAAACTGCTCTAAAAGCACCAACTGTTTAATGTCGTCAAACGTAGTAGCTTTCTCCGACCTCAGCCAATTCCCAAAAGCATCGGACAGCTCCCGGGCATGTTCCAAAAAGGTGCTCTCCCGACCCTTGGTAACACCCCGGAACTTCAACCTGTACGTCTCTGGTTGTAGTTCGTATGCTCTCAGGACAGCCTCCTTGAGTTCCTCATAGATAATACACGACTCTATAGGCAATGCATCATAAGCCTTGAGTCCCTTGCCCATTAATCTAGAGGAAACAAGGGCTGCCCACTTCTCCCCAGGCCACTGGTGTTCCTGGCACTTCTTCTCAAGCGTGTGAAAAATGCGGTTACACCCGATCATCAAACACAGGAACCAGTTTCAATAAGTGGTGAGAGAGGACTGCTCATGACACACGGTTCCCAGCCCCCACAAGTCGTCTGTTTCCCGTTGTCCATCGTACTCGCGACTGTCTCTACGTTCCATGTCGGCACAGTACCTAGTCGACTCAGCTTGGATTTTTGCTAGCTCTATGTGCTCATGACTGATAGTTTTTCTCTCTTCTATCTTGGCTAATTCTATTTGCTGCTGGATCTTAGCTAATTCGAGCTGAAGCAATAATTCTGGAGTTAACCCTTGAGGAGGTGAAGGTGCTACAATGTTTGAAATTACCGGTGGTCCCCCCAGGGGCAACCCACCCTGCAGTCCCACCCAACTGCGGAATCGTACCCGGGGTCGGCAAACTACTGGGATGGCTGGGAGTCGAGTGTAGGGGAAGCATGGCCGAAGGGATCTGAGCACTCAACCCATCTCGCTCACCAGTCACCCTGCCCAGTACACACGTTATCAAGTTATCCTTCGTCATGC
The DNA here is from genome assembly GCA_032716605.1 of Paralithodes platypus. Taxonomy (NCBI): domain Eukaryota; kingdom Metazoa; phylum Arthropoda; class Malacostraca; order Decapoda; family Lithodidae; genus Paralithodes; species Paralithodes platypus. Next base: position 2,639,061 of record CM064549.1, read on the forward strand.
TGCTAGTAACCGCATGACCGATAGCTGTGGCCAGGCATTGAAGACCGTACCGATCCATACTGTCCAACCGCTCGGCAGTAACAGGCCATTGCAAAAATATCCTAGCATCCTCCTCACAGTTCACCCGATTAACCCTTTCATCATGCTGCTGTTCCTCAGTTTCGACATTACGTACTGTGTCTCCATTCTCCTCTGACCCGGTATAAGACATGATGCTCACAAAAATTTCTCACCACAATATTCAGAAAAGAAGTACCCCAAACTCTTATGTAGCACTATTCACTTGCCAAAAATGTCTGAAGACTCTCTAGTGCTATACTAATTTGCCAAAAAAAAATTAACGTGCCCACTATATTCCTCAATAAAACAAATGACCACAACAATCCTGCACTTATCTCTTAGTTCACAAGATCCTGAGCTAGGTCGCCATTTGTTACGATCCAGGTTCTCAAAGACACAGGGCTCTTCAACATTGGACTAGATAATGGCAAAATGCAACAACGGTAACACTAGATCCAACCCCTGCCTTAAACACTGGAAAACAAAACACCATTACCGCCCTGAGTCGTGCCTGGACAACGAGGTATCCTATGACTCGGTAACTGGTGCACACACACTAGGCTGACGCTCGATGAAACAGCCTATTCTCAAACAGTAAAAGATTACTCGATTAGGTTACACAAAGAAAAGATAGTTAAAGTGATTAATTAACGTTACGGTAGATACTCAAATAACTGGCACTCCTGTATTAAAGAAAGTGCAATGCTAGTCCTGCAACATCAACTGGAAACTTCTGAAATAAGTCTGATGCTGGAAGATGTTCGTTAAAGAATCTTGAACAATTATAATGCAGAATACGGGTCACAATAAATACTAGGACATATAGTAATAATAGGCAGGCGAATAATAAAGACTGCGCAAAGGTAGTAATGCTCGACAACTAAAGAAATGCTTCGTGACACATGCAAACAGCCTACTAGGTTGTGCAACTCAACAACAACCTCGGCTCAAAAGTGCAGTGAATAATAATGTTGCATACATATAATAATGGGGGCTTATCTCTAACCAGTGTCTGCTCAGTTAATAAAGTCTAGCTGGGGTATCAAGGCAGGGCAACAATGGGCGAGCATGCGGCTCGTGGCCTAACGTTGTCCGAAGGTGGTATAATGAAGATTACGTTATATGGACGGGGATGCTCTCTTGATAAATCTAGGTCTCTAGTACCGTAGTTCTATCCTGGCGATCCCTCAGAAGTCAACACAAAGAGGCAGCACTATGTTGTGAGGGATAGGTATGGCCCCTCTCACACCACAGCGCTGTGCTCGCAAAGTAAACCCACCCGAAGACAACTTAGGCTCCCACAGTACCTGTCGATGTCGTGCAGGGCTTAGCTAACACTGCACACATCGGAGACAACGACAGCAGTAACCTTACCCACAGTCTAGCTTTAAATAACCAAGCAGAATCACTCAACACCTTGCCAGGGAGACATATACCGGTCTACAACCTTCCCGAGAGAGGACAAATACGGAAAAGTCCGTCTCTCCAACCTCAATAAAGCCTAATACCTCCTTAATCTAATACATGGAAATATCTGAGAGCTTCGCGTACAATACGACTGGCCGCGGTGAACGTCTATGCTGAAACCAGAAGGGATGTTGAGTTTAATAAAGATTAGAGAATGATGAAAGGAGAAGCCGAGAGAGAGAAATAGTATGCAAAGTGGCGAGTATGGGGGACAGAATTGCAAAGGATGTAGACGATACGCGTGTCAGGCAAGCTCTGAGCTGGTAAAAGAACACGATGGCCGCGATGGGAAGGGACTAGTTGACCACCCGGCCGCCAACGCCGTCAGCGCCCAAGCGAGCCGCGTCATAGCTCACCCCGCTGCCAGGTGTACCCCCTCACCCTCTCTCGCTCACCTCCCACACAAGCAACATTTATATTATAGCGAATATAAAATATGAGGCGCGGTCACAGACCAAAACAAAGACCATTTCTAGACTGTTTGTGGCAACACGACACTAATAAAATAAAGCAGATCATTCTAGGACAACTGTAGCCCATCCCCCCATCCTGGCGAGCGCTAGCGAGCTGCAATGCCCCACGCAACCATTCTGTTAACGCCGGGAGGCGTCACAAGTGGAAACCAGTGGTGGTGTTGGGTGGAGTGGGAATCAGTTGTGGTGTTGTATTACAGCGGAAACACATTGGCGGTTAGTTAAGCTCTAGTTGTATAAGGTCTCTATTATTAACTACCCAAATACCTTGCTGATTACTACCTGCAGACAACTTCCTTTATCTGCAGCTTTGATAATGTGTTACTTTTTACGAGTATCGCCATAGATGAATACACACATTTATCTAATGACATATTATCTATCAATCATAGAATTAATGGGAATGAGTACAACATCATTGGAAAGCTTATTATCACTAGGTCTATGTACAAACTATTAACGTTACGTTCAACAATACAATAGATGCGGTCGGGATGGGATGCTTGTTAAGTTCAAGGATTTCGAACCTGTTTAATTGTAATTTTGTGAACATTATGGGTGAATTCTTGTCAAATTAATTTTAAGTTGCTGTTATCCTTCTATTAAAATTGGTCCCAAGAAATAAATGGATTCATTGTTGGATATGTTGTTCCTAGAAGTGGTATCTATCACCTGTATACAAATGAAAATGATCGGATCATTTTGAAAAACATGGCGGACGTAATGCAAAGTAATAGGAATCATAAATATCGTGCAATAATACATGCTAACAAAAACTTTGAAGCACTAACTGTAAGCTAATGAAAGTTTAATTGAACTGATTTATTAACATGAACTCCGACGTTCCAACACAAAGTTTAATACATAGCCTACACGGCCTGGGTTGGTGGAGTGTTATTGCAAAAGATTGACCTTGTCCAACTTTTTTCCATCACCGGTGACTGAAGAACCGGAAATTACGGCGACCAGGAATGTGCATGTGTGTGTGTGTGTGCAGAAAGGGCCGTAGGAGGGGGTAACTGACGAGTTTACTAATCAATTTTTGGGTCTTATCCGTCAAATGCGTTAATTATATCATGGACATAATACCATTTTAGTAACGACTCCAATCGTTACATATTCAGTTATATATCTTACATCAATGCATTGTTTATTTATACATATCTTGAAGGCTATATTTAAAAAAAATCAGTTTCCCAGAAGTATGGTGTGCTCGACTGTCTTCGTGGGTTCTTTACCCCTGCACAGTTTGTTGCTCTGTACAGCGGCACAGTACAACCATGTATCGAGTACTGTTCCCGTGTGTGGGAGTTTCCACCCATAATGTACTTCTCCAAAAGGAAACGGTCATATTGTTTGATCAACTCACCTCCTCTTACATAGAATCTCTCACTTTACGCCGCCATGTTAGAGCTCTCTCACTCTTCTACTAATATTACAATATCCGTGTTCTTCAGAGCATTATCAATGTACAGTATACCTCTCCCCATATGGGGAGTGTGTGGCACCCAGCGTTCAACACATTCTCACCCATATTATGTCCAACTCTCTAACCCAAGAGTGAGCTGATTTTCCCAATGTTTCTTCTACTCAACAAGCTAACTCTGGAACTTTCTCCCTCAATCTATATTTCCTTAATTCTATGAAGTAATTTACTTCAAGCTACATGTGTTCAGACATATTTACTCTAATGTACAGTTCCGGCCAAAAGTCTCTCGACTCGTTTGGCAGCTCATATTGGGGGAAATGGGGTTGGAGTTGGGGTGGTTCTCTCCACACTACCTGAGTGAAATGACCGAGGAATTTGATTGCTGACAGGACAACATAGCTAATACAATTACATTCATGAATGTACATACGTAAGTCACCCGATATCGATATTTACTGTAGGTATTAATGTTTGTTTGCCACAAGGTAATTTCTTTTCATGTAAAAGGTTTTGATTAAAACCAACATCAATATCGTGAACAAGTAGCTATCACAGCGGTAATCTGTGCCTCAAGATTAACCATGTTATACCAGGATAGATGGATTTAGGATTTATAGCCCTCAACAAATGAGTTTTATTAATTTAGGACATAATTCTTGAGCCGGGTTAACCAGTTTTCTTAACCCCTTGAACTTGAAGATTATGACGGATTTGATAGTGTATTTTGGCAAAAATCAAACTATTTTATTCAGAGTTGGAATGGGATACGGACGTCAGGGGGTTGATTAGGCAAATCTTTGACCTTATAACTCCCACATATCCTTCCTGAACTGTATTAAATCGTGTTATGCAAACTAGAATGATATAAGTATCATAATGCGTCAAGATCGTCACAGGGTTAATTTCCTGATGAATATATATATATATAAGAGTAACCGGTACTAGATAACAGGTTGTCAGTTTTAACACAACATGACATTCACTTATTTATTCACTACTATACACTCATATGTAAGCCCTATACTACAGTATCTCCAAATTAATTAATGCATTACTTCGCATACAGGTCTACACTATTTCCCGCACACTAAGCACTAGGCTATCAAGACAGTTAAAGGTTTATGCAGAACCCTAGGATATATTATGCATTCGTAAAAAGAATACTAAAGTCTGAAATATAATAATTATATAAAAGTTGCTTAATTATCTTCGCTGGCCATAAGCGAGATGAATTAAGGTTGAAACATTCACCCGAACACTAGTATAACAAGACTGCACCTGCATATAATATGTAAATACTAAAGTTCTGTATCCAGTATGATCAATAGAAAACCACATGCTGTGAGGTAATGCCGGTATCACACGAGCAACTTTTCCCTCTATATTTATCCTCAACACGTGTTCCGATATATTCCAGAAATGTTGCCAGACAAATTTTGATTATAAAAGTTCTCATGTGATACCGGCTTATAGTGAATTTGATTGTATGTATTTATAGATACCGATGACTAAAGCGATGTTTTCAAGATACAATGGTGCACAATAAATGTGTATAATCAAGCTACAAATTTATTGTGCAACTTGATTGAGCCCGAGAGTGTTCAGTCTTCTACTGTACTTCTCATTGCTCAGCTTGTTCTTCCTCTGTCCAATTACTCTTCTTTCCTTCTTTCCACTCCAGCCATCTGGTCTGGTCTGTGAAATTATTTAAAATACAAACTTAAGCTAATTAAGAAAGCGTTCACTCTTATCTATTATGGCCATCTGGTAATAGATAGATAGATCAGATTTATGAGTTTGTGCTAAAAGTGTTAACCCTCTCATTACAGGTGACATCTTTTTAATTGTATTCTGGCCACTCTTAGGAGATGTTCAGTTCACAAAAGACCTCTAGAGTCACCCTAATATAATATATTGTTGTGACATGATCCAGCCAGGATTCGAACCACTTTTTGAAAATTCCATTCCTGTGCCGAAATAAGTAATTAGGCAATTGCATATTCATTGATATATGCAGTTTTTTTACTAAATTCCCAATTACCACAAACACTATTTTCAACTTGTACAACTGGTCAATAAGGACCAACCATTTAATAAAGATGGCAAGTTGTCTATATCGGCACAACATCCCCAATCAGAAATATTCTTTCGCTCTTGCCAAACTTATCCAGGCACGCCTCAACCTTCACCCAAAACTCTTCTTTCTCTCTTACAGTTTTATCCTCTATCGGAGCATACACACACACAACCACCCCCGTTTGTATTCCTACTTTCATTGTCACCCACACAATCCTTGCACCCACAGACCCATAGTCTCTTACACACTCCTTCCATTTGTTACTTGCAAACAAACACTCACTTTATGTCGCTCCCTCACTCACTCCAGCACACACACCAATTCCACACTCTCATTCTCTCACACCTGTACCCCTCCATTTGGTCTCAGTCATTCCGCATACATATATCTATATATATATATATATATATATATATATATATATATATATCCTCTATTCAGTTATAGCATCAGATTTTTCCCTGAGGTTGTCATCCCCTTGGTCGTTGGTTTGGCTTTATGTTTATTACTTCATTGTCTCTCCTCCTCACCTCGTCTTTTATTGTATCTTTCCCCTTGTATTGCTTTTATAAATTGATATTACTGGTTATAAATCATTCCCATAATAGAGAAGGTAATATTGATTGAGGTAAGTGGTTGTTGTTAACTGGTAGTGCAAAACAGAATGTTTTGAATGTTGTGAACAAATCTATATATATTCCCTATGTGTGAAGTGCAACAGCAATTAACTTATTGCAATACTGAACATAATTTTACATATACAGTATTTCAAGTGGCTACCACTCGAACATGTGCAGACATAGTTGCTACATATATGCATATATTTTTGACTGGTTATAATTTCGTTATTATTTGTTACGGGATAATTTATCTGAAGGATTGTTTAATGAGTTAAGAACTCCCGTCATTGTATGTATGTTCCTTTCGTTCAATGTGTATCTCTCTCATGTATCCTGCAGTCTATCCTTTCTTGTCCTGGTGTACCATTGCCGTCCCTTCACCATTAAGTTAGGAACAGGAAATGGTTAGCTTTCACTACATAATGTCCTTGCAACTAGAGACTAATCTGGCCATCCCTTCACATTTCGATCATCCTTACATATGTAGTACATACACACATGTGCACACACATGAAAACACACACAAACCACTTTTTTGTTTAAACATTTTCAATATACAGTAGTATATAGAATCTTTGGTTTTGGCAAAGATGAAGTATGACAACGGTTGTGCTTACGTTTAATCAGTTATAGTAACCTACACTTTCACACAGATCCACAAATTTACCAAAATTCACCAACAACCATCAGGCTGTAACACACACACACACACACACACACACACACACAAACATTATCGCTGGAACTACGGAGATACGTTATTTCAGTCATATTGAACAAAGCTACTTTCATTCAATATTATATTCATATACACTACAGTATATTAGTTAGAGGTGGAAGGACAGAGAGGGAGAGGTGGAAGGATGGAGTGAGGAAGTATATGGATGAAGGCGGTGCTGGTTGGAAGGAGGGGCGTCGACTGACTGAGGAAAGAGGTGCATGGGGGCGGTTCGTTCGTGGCCACCCCTTCGGGGATCACGGCGACAGGCAATAGATAGATGAATAGATAGATATTAGTTACATTATTTTATTGGCAAGGACAATTTTCTTTACTTATCAATCGCCTGACATGTAATTGATAATACAAAACTGATTCATGTATGTTTTATATTAATAATTGTTTTCATAATTGAAATTGTTTTTCATTACTAAAAATACTATCATAGCTCAGGAGCTAGACATTTCTCTAACAGTTAGGATGAACAGAACACAACCATTACTGGGCATGATGCAGTAAACAACTAACATTATCTACAAACTCAAATGTACATGCATCTAACCCATGTTCAACTGCTAAACTGTTTGCTTACTTAACAATGTTCATTTAACCAACAGTGATACATCACATTACCCTAAAAGACGAATTTAAAAGAATTGTTATTCGGAGCAAGCCGCTTCGAAACTAAACCCAAGCTTTAAATGACACCCAATGAACAAACCACAACACAAACCACTTTGTAAATCGAAACCAAACCCAACTTTGAATTAACCCAATGAATAAAATACAAACCAAACCACTTTGTGGTTCGAACAACCTTGGTCAGGACTCACTCCTGACACATTTAACCAACAGTGATACATCACATTACCCTAAGGCAATCCCCTTGTAACTACAGTACTTTCTGTTATCCCTTTTACATAAATGATTATGGTTATGAACAAAAAAAGTTGGGTTTACCTCCTACATAAATCGTATTGGACTACATATGATAAATTCTATCATTAATTCAAAACTAACGACAATATTACAATCATATAAACAGAAAATATAATAGAACAAAGAGCATAAGGATGAAGTAATATGTGTTATAATGAGCCGCATACGGTAAATGCGGACCACACCGTCAGAGTAATAGGTAATTACAAGATAACAACTCTTGTCAAGAATATCTGGTGGAGGTCTCATCACGATTAACGCAAAAATAGTTTGAGAAAATAAAATAGCTAATGTACTGTACCAGAAATTCTAGTTATATATATATAAATATATATATATATATATATATATATATATATATATATACATATACACATTTACAGTATATGATGAAACAAGTATCACATTCAGATGACAATCAACAATGTGCTATTTTGATACTGAAAATACACTCATTCATCATAGCTCACATGATTTATTTATTCTTGTTGTATATACAGCGATTAAATTTGCTTTCAAATAATGTACAGTTTGGCTATAGCAAGTAAAACAAATGCTACAATAATTTCAGAGAGGTTTAACCATAACAAGAAGAGAAATTCGCAGGGCGGTGAATATTTTCATAAACACATTTTACCCACACGTCGGATTTTTGTTTTATTGTGATGACACAATAGTTTCGACTCTGGAGTCCTCTTCAGGTGTGAAGGATTACAGTACAGCGGTGTAACCTATTTATCGCTCAGTTTGAGGAGGGGGGGGGGGGAGGGGAGGGAGGGGGGGGGGGGGAGCAAGCATTGGGGTTGGGCAGGAGGGTTCGGGTGCAGACAGAAGGGGACGGAGGGGGAGCTTATTGTGGCGAGTGTAGATTATAGGGAGGGGGTGTCGTGTGAACTGGTCAAAGTAAGATCAAAGCTCACAGCAATAAGGGGGAAATTATAAATAAATATATTACAAATTAAATAAATAATGTATACGTTTATTTCTACCAGGGGTGGTTATTCTTGATACATGTAGTTTCCATCTTAACATACAAATTATAACTTATAACTTAAACCTTTTCACGATCAACGACACACTCCGACATCTTATACTGGTTATTATTGGACGATTGTATAATATTATAGCTTTGAAAGGATCTGTAGATGGTGAAAGAATAAAAACTGTTTCAAAGAACCCTCTGACTTCCACACATCCTACTCTGAATAAAAATAGTATTACTATAACCAGAATAAACTGCCAAAACGTACTGTACATATGATATCACCACAATTACAGGTAGTAGATCCTATTAGCTGTGTAAACCATTTCTTATTTGTATGATGAAAGGGAAGCGTTGGTAAATGTTAAAAGCTACACTGATAACAAAGCAAAGGGTATACACTATAACTGTAGGCCTACAACTTGTTAGGTGCATGATAAAATACTACTTATTGGGAAGGGTTAATATCAGAATATTGAGATTATATAATTATATATTTATTGCGCTGGGTAGATAGTGAATGTGTTACATGTTAGGAGTGGTATGGGTATAATAGGGTTTGTGTGTGTGGAGGAGAACGTTTATGATTACTGGTAAACAATAGGGTGGAATCAGGCTTCATAGATGTCTCCATTTGTGTCCTAATGTTTATGGATGTGTTGGGGTTATTCACAGGGAATACCATTTATGCGCAATATGTATATACACACTTATTTCGAGCTTTATATAAAGCTTTCGCAGGCTGAATATGGGCCTAATATATATGTATAAATTATATTTTTTTTATATAGGAATCATTACAAATTAATTTCATGTAATAGGACTAATCGGGTTGTGTAATGTCACCATGGATGTTTAATATGTTTATGGATGGTGTGGTGAGGGAGGTGAAAAGGAGAACTATGGGAAGAGGATTGGGTTTAGTAGGAAAGAATGGTAGAGATTGGGAGTTGAATCAGTTGCTGTTCGCTGATGACACAGCATTGGTGGCGGATTCTGATGAGAAACTGCAGCGGGTAGTTAAAGAGTTTGGTGTGGTTTGTGGAAGGAGGAAACTGAAGGTGAACGTCAATAAAAGTAAAGTAATGGTGTGTAATAGGGGAGAGCATAGGGTGAATCTAGATGTGAGGCTGGATGGGGAAATATTGGAACAAGTAGAGTGTTTTAAATATCTAGGAGGAACGATAAGCAGGAGTAGAGGTATGGAAGTGGAGGTAAAACAGAGAGTGTATGAAGGAAGGAAGGTTTCGGAGCAATGGGAAGTATGTGGAAGACGAGAAATCTCGGAGTGAAAGTAAAAAGTGCACTGTATCAAGGAATTGTTGTGCCAACAGTGATGTGTGGGGCTGAGACATGGGCTCTGAAGAAAAAGGAGAAAAGAGGGCTGGATGTTATGGAGATGAGCTGCTTGAGGAGTATGTGTGGAGTTACTCATAGAGACAGATTGAGGAATGAAGAGATACGTAGGAGAGTGGGGCAGCAGGAACATTTGTCAGCCAGAGTGGACAGAAGGGTGCTGAGTTGGTATGGTCATGTTGAACGAATGGGAGATGAAAGGCTTACAAAGAGAATATGTGAGTCAGGTACAAGGGGAGATAGAATGGCAGGAAGACGCCCATTGAGATGGAGAGACTGTGTAAGAAAGGCTTTGGATGATAGAGGAATGACTATAGATCAGGCAGGGGAAGTGGTGGTGGACAGGAGTGAATGGAAAATCCTTGTGAATAGTTGAGTGAACAGGTGGTCATTTGGAGTAAGGGGTCGGGCGCAAGTTGGACTAGATAATAGTCCATCAGGCACCTGGCCCGGGGAGACGATTAATATGAAGGGTGCCCCTGGAGGTGAGGTGGGAGGGCTTGTGGCTTTGGCTCCGCTGCATGTCTGCCTGCCGAGATCGGAACCTCTCCGGGTGGTCGGGGGAGTGCTGGAGCGACCTTGGTGACCCTGGTCTCTGGGTCTTCTCCTGGGTGACCTGGATGTGTGTGAGTTTGTGCTTTGTATCTGTGTTTATTTGTTATTTTATGTTGTTTTTGTGTTTTCCCTGTTCTTGTTCTGTCTTGAGTCGGCTACCCCCAAAATGGGGATTGGGCCTGAGCATATAGATAGATAGAATATGACTAATAATTAGGACTGATAATTGGTATATTCATAATATGTTTAAGTATTAGACACTTAAAGGAAGACAAACATCACCAACCTTTCCTGCCAGATTTAGTTAATTACTTTAATCCTACGTCGGCCACATACTAGCGGCAACCTTTGGGAAAAGTTTGTTTACATGTGTGTACAAGGTATTGTGGAGATACAAGATCCATTTACGTAGTGTCGGAACAATACGAGACTTGGAGGTGGCTCATACAGGAACAAAAGGATCAAGAGAGCTTGGGATTTGTAAGAGAGAGAGAGAGAGAGGACATTTTCGTTAAGGGGAGACGGAAATATACCCACATACTAACAAGATGGTGATACATGGTTGGGAAAATAACAAGGTGTAAAAAAAAACAAGAATAAAACTTGATGTAGGAGAACATTTTAGGATATCTTAAAGTATAGATACAGATTACAAATATGAAGGTGTAGAAAACACAAGAAAGAAAACTAGATGTGAGAGAACATTTTGGTAAATCTTAAAATATAGACATGACATAGATTCTGAAAATTGATAAAGAAATGGGCAATTACAAAACAATGAAGAATAAACCGAACTCACGAGAAAGAGATACAGCACAAACTATAATAAAAACAAAACTTGTAAAACACGAATATATAGTTCATGACCTACATAGCAATAACAGTAGAACGACATATAATTTAATGAAAATATGGAAAAACAAAGTCACAAAAATAACAGAGTTAATATTATATACATATACCAAATGAAGGCTAGTGATAAATAGAAGTGGAGATGTAAATAGTACCGAAGGAGGTACTATCTCTCTTCCTTCACAATTGGATAAATACGGGGACCACCAAACTCTAGGAGAGTTACTACATTAATATAATAAATTATATTAGATTAGTGGTGTACTGGTTTAGATGTTAATGTTCTGGGTGTGGTGTTCCGAGTTCGAATCCCGGGAGGACCATATGCTTTCATTAGTTTATTCAAGTACATTGGGGTTTGCAATTGATGATTACTGTTAAGAACGGGGTGTTACTTATTTATATAGGTTCAGGAACTAATGTATAGCGAGGCCGGTCCTTAATGATCTTGGCCCCATTCAAAGTTCTTTCCTCTCACTAAAACATTACGCTTGCCATAATGCAGTTGGGTCTGAGTACATGATTAGATTGATATCTGGAATTCGAAAATGGATATTAATCGTGATTGTGTACTCAAACTTTAACTATGTTGGTGGTGTAATGGTTTAGATTCTTATGTTCTGGGTGTGGAGGCCCGAGTTCGAATCCCGGGAGGACCATATGCTTTCATTAGTTTATTCAAGTACATTGGGGTTTGTATTTGATGATTAATGTTAAGAACGAGGTGTTACTTATTACAAAGGAAATCAAGTTGGAAACAATTTACTAATCCTCACTTGGGTGTAATATCCCGTACCATAAATATAACCTTTATGAAGACACATACAATATAATTATGGTACTTACTAACTGACCAATCAAATTGATCATTTGCATGGTTTTCATATAATTGAAATAACTAAAACATGGTGTGCCATTTAGTATATAAACATGAACGGAATATAGTAAGAAAGAGGCTGGGCATAATTTATCACAATAAATAACCACTTTAGCAACATGATTACGTTTTCCATTTAATTCTAGTAAAAATATGATGTTATGCAGTTTAAAAACGATCTATATTACTGTTTATTGCAATCATATTTATCCATTTGAATCGCATAAGCAGTTTTCAATTAAAGAATATCATCTAATGGTAACCACATATAATGAATATTACGTAATGGTGGTGAAAGGGTTAAGAATTATGTCAATAGTCAGAGGGCATCCTATTTCCAAACTCAATATATCTGTTATTGTTGTTAACACCTCCGTCCCCCTGTCTCTCTCATTACACCTCCGTCCCCCTGTCTCTCTCATTATATATAGTTGTAATGGTGGACTTCTGCGACACATAAGAGAACAAGGACAAGGACAAAAGCTGCAACTTCCACTTTATATTACCAAGGCTCTTACGCGTATGTCTTGGGTCATGAATAGTTAAAATTAATTAATTATACCGTGGTTGGGCGAAGAGTAAGTTCATTAACATGGGCATTACCATAATATATTAAAAAAAAATCACGAAGAGTTTGACGTTTTCCCAATTAGTTTGGTGATTTTAGGATGTGTTGTGCCATTTAGGTGTCTATTCAATTCTACCTCTAAATTAGTAGTTATATTTACATGGGTAGTTATGGCAAGGTCCAGAATATTATTTTCACTCGTTGCTTCCTTTACACCCTGATATAGAAAAGAATCCTCTATAAATTATATAATATTGATTGAATTAGCATTATTTCCGGTGACAAGATTCCATTCTATATTAGGGACATTATAATCGCCCAGAAAAATACATGTATCCAAAAGAGTTATATTTAGCATCTCATAAAATCGTACATCGTCGCTTTCTTTGTAGCTAGGTGGTCTGCAAGCTGTTGTAAAATTTATCTTTATTTTACTGATATCTATTCGGGCACACACTATTTCTAGATTACTAGTGGGAGGGTGATTTATTCTGGAGAGAGAGAGAGAGAGAGAGAGAGAGAGAGAGAGAGAGAGAGAGAGAGAGAGAGAGAGCGAGCGAGGACGAGGTTGTGATATGGAGTCTCCAATGTTGACACCGAGCTAATAAAGTAAATTTTATCTCGCAAAATAATAACTTTGTGTGCCTTCCATTGAAAAACTAATGACCACAGATAGCGATTTTTGTCATCAACTTCAGACTGCAACCAACTATCAGGGTTTTGCCTAGCCCCTTGAGAATCATGACGCGTTTTGACATTAGGGTTATGGCTAATATTAGATGGTTGTATACAACTTTAAAAGGATGTGCGTGAAATAAGACTCTCAAAGAACACATACCTCCTAATCTGAATAAAATCGTCGAATAATAGAACGAACACAGACCAAAAAAGCGTTATCGTATCTTGAAAGGGTCAATTGCTAAACAAGGAGTTATGTTTTATGTCTTGTTTCCCACCAGTTATTTATGATTGACTAGGCTAAGAACGCCATAATCGTTACTTTATTGTGCCTTGTTCATTATAGGTTAGCCAAACATCGTAACCTATCTTCGGTAACTCAATATGGGCTAGATCAAATGGGTTGTAAATGTCCGCACCTTATCTCTAGCCAACTTATCCCAATTGGTATGAACATTAACTCGAATACTCTAGTCCTTTTTTAGTTATAGAGGTTAAAAGTGAGTTTGTGCCCTACCTATAATGAACAGAAAATACCGTTCTTGTTCTAATAGAGACTACCGTCTTCTATTATTCGTGTTTATCACCATGCTAGACTGTACGGTAATGCAGTCCACTCAGAAATATTTGTTGGCCTAGGTATAATTATGGCTATATATCAATGGAAACGAATTTAGAAATAAATGTTTCTATTCATCAACTATAAGACTATATATACTATTTCTTGAAAAGTAAGTTCAATCCATATTTCAATCCAGACACTCGTAACTGCTTAACCCATTGAGCACCAGCGACGCAGCGTTTGCGTCAGCAATGTATGTAACACTAAACCCCAGCGACGCAACAGTTGCGTCAGTGTTACTCCGGTCCCAATTACTTCGGTCCTATGGCACCTAGAGGGCTCAGATTTGTATGGGAGCTGTGTAAGTATCCCACGCAACCATACAAATGGTTGAAAACTCTCAAAGTCCAACTGCGTGCGCGTGAGCGCGCAAAAACCGGAATTTTGGGTGTTATTGCCTTCAATTTTTTACTCCTGTAAATTCCGTTTTCGGGGGCTCCGTAGGACCAATTTTTGTCCTTTTTATTGTTTTTTTGTGGTTTTTCCTTCATTCCTAACCCAGTCGCTATTGTTTCTGGGATTTTTTTTTTTTTCAAAACTGGCTGGTCCCTGGTGGTACATTTATTAATAACTAGCTGGGGCTCAGTGGGTTAAAGAAAAACATGGATGTAAATCTCTGGAAATGTATATATGAATATATGTTTCTATATGTCAACTATCAATCTAAATATGCTATGTGTTGAAAAGCAACTACTATAGAAATCTCAATCCAGACATTCATAATTATGTAATAAACACATAAGGGGTCCATGAATGTTTACAAGTGGGCTAGAGACTACGGCATCTGAGCATTCCAAGATCATACACAACACGGCTATGCCTGACCTCCATTATTGTCTCACTAATTTAGGAATTGTGGGAGAAAGGCTAATTATATTAACTATCCTAGTCCATATGTTTCGTTCATGATGATTGTTAAACTTGGCAACCTTGGCGGGGAAGTGTTTGAAGAGCGAACAGGGAGTTTGGCTATCCAGGTAATTGTCTCTGTTTGTTAGGATACCGAAACAAACCTAGAGTGAAATGGAATACCTTGAAGTGGATCAGTCATGTGGGACGAATTGAAAGTGAGAGACAGACACAGAGCTTGACAAAGGGTGGAAGTGAGGTTGAACAAGAATGAAAGGGGAGAGGATTACAATAACAATTACTTTTTGTCGTAGGATGTGTCTGAATGTTTATTCTGTTACTGAAACAATATAGACTACATTAATTTTAGAGCGTTAATGCATGCACTAATATTACTAATATTATAAATGTTGGAAGCTAAAAAGTTATGCTCATTGGAGGTACGAATGGTAAGGTAGGGAGCGAAAAAGTGGATGGGGTGGTGGGACAGTGTGGGGTGCCACCGGGAATGAATGATAATCGGAGTGCGTTGTTGAACATCTGCAAGGGAGGAGAGATGTTTATCGCAAATACCTTCTTCCAGCACAAGGTGATCCACAGGTACACGTTGAATTTGGAAATAAGGAGGGAAGGGCAAGTAGTAGAACAAAGCAAATCATTGATTATTGGTGTGTGTACAGTACATGAAAGGATGAGGAGGTCAGTCATGGGCGTGAGATCATTTATAGGAGTGGGGACAGGTCCACTGTTTAGTTGGGGTGAGCATTAGAGTACAGCATAAATGAGTGAATGGAAGAGGAAGAAGGCAGGAAACAGGAATTACGGTGAGAAAAGTAGAAGCACTGCAGCAGAAGGTGAAAGGGAAAGATTTCAGGAGGGTGGTGGAGGAGAGATTGGGGGAGACATAATTTGGAACAGCTGAGGGAAGTGCAAGAAGTGTGCAGGGTGTTTATGGATGAAATATGTGCAGCCTGTGAGTCTATGTGTGCGGTTAGGAAGAGAGATAGCGGAGTAAAGGCAATAGCGTGGTCGAGTGAGGAGGTTATTCGAGTGGTGGAAGTTAAGATAAAAGCGTATACGGAATGGCTGGGGAGCATAGGTAATGAGGAAACAGAAAGAGAGAAGAGGGAGATGTATGTAGAAAAAAAGGGAGGTGAAGAAAGTAATGGGAGTGAGTATATATAGACTGGATGAAGAGTTTGAAAGAAGTCTAAGTGCAAAATTGAATGAACACAGGAAACTGTTTTCGGTGGAGAAGAAGAAAGTGAGAGAAGGTGGATACGGTGGTGGTGTGAAGGATAAGTATGAAGCCATGATGGTGGTAAAGATGGAGAGAGAAGATAGGTGGAGGGAACATTTCAGTGAACTACTGAATATGGAAAGTGAGCATAGTGCGAGAATATGTGGGTGAGACATGGCCGGAAAAAGGATAGATGAAAGGGGAGAGGAAGAGATAAGAAGAGCGGAAGTGGTAGAGGCGCTGAAGTAGGTTAAGTTGGGAACAACACCAGGAATAGAAATAATGTGCAGGGAGATGCCTAGGTAAGGAGGAGAAATAGTGATTGATTGAATCAGGAAGATGTGCATACTAGTAAGGGAAGGAGGGAGAGTGCTAGAGGATTGGAGGTCAGGTATAATAGTCCCCTTGTACAAAGGAAACGTAGAAAGGGGAGTGCACAGACACTACAGAGGAATATGTCTCCTTAGTATAGTAGGAAAGGTGTATAATAGGATGTAAACAAACAGAGAGGAGTGACAGAGGGATTGGTTGTAAAAAATTGCGATCCTTTGAAAATGATATGGTGAAAACACAGGGAACTATTTAAATATATTGTAATTTTCTGTCGTTAAGAATCATGCTAGTTATCAAGATCCTAGTACATAATACCCGCGGCCGTACATTGAGTATGGTATCTCTTATCCCTAGGCCTGATTCTGCCTCACGTTCCAGGTCGAGATCAAGATCGAGGGGAAGGACACAACCCGCACCTGCTTCAGGAGATACTCAGTCTGACGAATATCACTAGGACCGTAGTGAGACTAAGTGTAGGAAATGGAAATGGAGGGAAAACAAGTAGTATTATATGATATCTCAATGAGTGGTATATCGTAAGTTAGGAATTGATGACTTTGGGAAAAATATGATTAATGAAAATTAACGGCGTTTATATAAATGGGGCGGCCCTGCCAACATTATATTCCTCGCCCCTGTGAATGATACTTTCTGTTGCAACCGTTTATATAAATGGGCCCTGCCAACATTATATTCCTCACCCCTGTGAATGACACTTTCTGTACCAAACGTTTATATAAATGGGCCCTGCCAACATTATATTCCTCACCCCTGTGAATGACACTTTCTGTAACAAACGTTTATATAAATGGGCCCTGCCAACATTATATTCCTCACCCCTGTGAATTATAGTTTATGTAACAAACGTTTATATAAATGGGCCCTGCCAACATTATATTCCTCACCCCTGTGAATTATAGTTTCTGTAACAAACGTTTATATAAATGGGCCCTGCCAACAATATATCCCTCACCCCTCTGAATGATACTTTCTGTAACAAACGTTTATATAAATGGGCCCTGTCAACATTATACTCCTCACCTCTGTGAATGATACTTTATGTAACAAACGCTTTATTAGTATATTCTGGTTGGTTGTTCATATTGCATATCAGCATTTATGTGTGTGCGCGCACATATGAACGTGTGTGAGTGTGTTTGTTTATTTCAACTTGAGAAATAGATGTATTTGTGAATCATCGGACTGATTCCTGGAGATGGTGTGATAGTGACGGCTTAGTGAAGGGTTACTTGCTCCTGGTCTTGGCAGATTATCTGACTTTCATGATAATTGTATTCCATTACTGGGATAATGTCAATGGTCCCTTTTATTTCAGGAATTTTGAAATTCACCATTGGTCGGTTTCCTTACTCTAATAGATAATTGTAACTGGTCTTTGTAGTCATTCCGGATGCATTATCGGTGATATAGTTAAATACAAATTATTTGCATTAAAAATATAAATTCTCAACTTAAACCATTTGCAGTAATTTGGTTATTTACTAAATATTGTTTATAAACGAATGATAGAACATGGTAATATGGGAATACAATAGCTTGTGCTGACAACCATACACACTCGGAAACTTGAAATATTGACGCATGATCAGGTATTGTTTTTTTGTTTCAGTTTTTACCAAGCCCACTTCCAGCCTAAAGTTCGCAATAAATGATTGCCGTATATTTCCAGAACTAACCTCCTGACCCATACACCAAACCCGGAGCAATGAAAGAGAGGAGATATCGGTGTAGCACAAAACAACTTGGTAGTTTCTTGTTTCATTTGGTACAATGCCACTCTGCTCTGTGTTGAGAAAAAATAATGTTATTGGTTCATGATCTCGTCTCAATTCTTTCAAAATTCTTGGTGAAATAGTCGTCTAATAGTATCCAGAATATCATTAAAAGGAAAATACCAGTAATGATCGGAATAATGACCTACAGTACAGTAGAGCAACGAGTACTGAACCCCTTGAGGATTATGCCACGTTATAGCACTTCATTCTGGATATCATTAGACGACTGTATACAGATCAGGAAGGACCTTTGGGAATTATAAGGGTAAAGACTATCTCAAATAACCCACTGAGTTCCATACCCTTCCTAATCTGAATAATATAGTCTACTAAGTGCCAGAATATATTGGCATAATGCTGTCAAAATCTCTAATGGGTTAAGAGATTAGTTAGAAATGGAGGTCGAACACATAATTTGCTGTTCAAAGCAAGACATGCCATAGTATTTACACAAACTACAGTTAAGTGATTATGTTTTAGAGGAAACATTAAAGTAGTATTAAGTTGCTATTGTATTCAAGGACCTGGACATTTACACGATAGAGCTTCTGTGAAAGGAGGCAGCCAAGTGTGCTGTAATTATAAAAAGCGATAATGAACCTTTAACGAAACTTGGACCCAAAATTCAGACATTAACGTTTTACGTTGGAAAGCCTGATAAGAATGTTGGATCAAGAATATCCCATGTAGTTAATCTATATTCACATATATTTACGTATTCTTTGTAAATATGCAACAATAGGCGATGAGATCAGACAATTATATTTTAACTTTGATTAAGTATGTAAATGTTGCTGATACCTACACACACATATAAATATATAATATGTAATTTAACCCTTTGAGGCTTAGGACGTGTATTAACAGTTTATGCTGGCTATCATTAGACTATATGTTTGAGTTCCGAAAGGAATTGTGGGAGTCGGAGAGATGAATGAGATCATTTTTACCCGTTCGATTGCATAGGGCTTTCCAAACTGAATACAATCGCCTAATGATAGCCCGAATAAAGAGTCAAAATAGGTCATGATCCTCAAGGGGTTAATATTAGGTTGCAGGCATTCAATTTGCGAGCTACTGGTAGTCTCGGTCGTAATAATGATAACAATACAATGGTTCTACACGACTAAGCTAATTGGAAAAAACAACTCATAACTTTGAAGCATAAATAATAAATGGTCGAGATTGGGAGTTGAATCAGTTGCTGTTCGCCGATGACACATCATTGGTGGCGGATTCTGAGGAGAAATTGCAGCGGGTAGTCAAAGAGTTTGGAGTGGTTTGTGGGAGGAGGAAAATGAAGGGGAACGTCAATAAAAGTAAAGTAATGGTGTGTAATAGAGGTGATCGTAGGGTGAATCTAGATGTGAGGCTGGATGGGGAAATATTGGAACAAGTAGAGTGTTTTAAATATCTAGGAGGAACGATAAGCAGGAGTGGAGGTATGGAAATGGAGGTAAAACAGAGAGTGTGTGAAGGAAGGAAGGTTTTCGGAGCAATGGGAAGTATGTGGAAGACGAGAAATCTCGGAATGAAATTAAAAAGTGCAATGTATCAAGGAATTGTGGTGCCAACAGTGATGTATGGGGCTTAGACATGGGCTCTGAAGAAAAAGGAGAGAAGAAAGCTGAATGTGATGGAGATGAGCTGCTTGAGGAGTATGTGTGGAGTTACTCGTAGGGACGGATTGAGGAATGCAGAGATACGTAGGAGAGTGGGGCAACAGGGACATTTGTCAGCCAGAGTGGACAGAAGGGTGCTGAGCTTGTATGGTCATGTTGAACGAATGGGAGATGAAAGGCTTACAAAGAGAATATGTGAGTCAGATGCAAGGGCAGATAGAAGGGCAAGAAGACCCCCATTGAGATGGAGAGACTGTGTAAGACAAGCTTTGGATGATAGAGGAATGATTATAGATCAGGCTAAGGAAGTGGTAATAAACAGGAATGAATGGAGAATGCTTTAGTCCATGAGCCAAGACCCGAATTTTGGGATATCGGTACCACCCGGGGTGACTAATTCTCTTAGGTGTTTTTAGCTTGCTACATGTCTCTAGTTTATGTTTTGATATGATAGCCCTTGCACATTGGTAGCTTAATGGTCGTTATCACTTCTTGAATAGACATACCCTACCGAAAATTCCGAATTTTTTTAAAATGTCAAATTTGGGGACAGGAATGCCTAAATGTCAACAAAATGCATATAGTAATTGTCACATTTAATACAAGTCCTGTAAATACACACTAAGCATGCCATGGGCTTGTACATACTATTATGGCAAATTACTACTCCTAAATATCATCTACGTCAGACTCGGAATCTGACTGTTGTGCCACCGGCTCTTCTTCAATAGCCTTGTTCTGACATGTCTGTAACCTGCACATGTCCGTGCATTTTAGACCATTGCTGAGGCAAGTACACTTAGGGAGTTCGCATGACCGCACACACTTGCAAGACAGTAGCTGCATAACAGCATCTGGTGCTGGTGAGCCTCGCATCCAGTTGACGGCAAGCTTACCGTCCTCATCTGTCATCCAACCGTAGTCTGTTGGGTTCGCAACA
The DNA here is from genome assembly GCA_032716605.1 of Paralithodes platypus. NCBI lineage: Eukaryota > Metazoa > Arthropoda > Malacostraca > Decapoda > Lithodidae > Paralithodes > Paralithodes platypus. Next base: position 2,660,114 of record CM064549.1, read on the forward strand.
AATGGCTGGCTCTGAAGACTTCTCCTCCAGATCGCAGCCTGGTAGTTTGCACGCAGTGCATGCATGAAGAGGCAGTCCTCACAAGGAGGGAGTTGACTTGACTCTACCTCTCCACGTCTTGCACAGAACAGCTCATACCGAAGCTTGTTTACCTTAGTTGTGTGGGTAGATGGTAGGTACATGTGGCAGGTGATTTCCTGTAGCTTCTCAAAGAGTTCAGGAGACACTTCCCATGAGCGTCCAAGTTCGTGAAAAGCATGCTGGTATGTCTTGTCCATCTTCACCTGCTTGAGTGTCGTCATCTTCCCTCGGCCAGCGAATGCACTGACGGTATCACAGCCTGTAAAGGCATGCATACCAATCAATGAATCACACACGCTGCCTCCCAGTGTGCGGCTCAGTGTGGTGATATCCAGGAATCTTGTCCGGTTCTTCGTCCCGCACTTCTGGAACAGATGGGATGGGATCTTGTGGCACATGCCAAGACACAACACCATGACGTCTGTATCTTCTGCAGTGATGATGACAGACTTGTTCCCAGATTCTGCTGCATGAAGTGCATGGAGAAGAAGGCGTGTGTCTGCTTCTTCTTGAGTTGACTTAAGCTCAGGAGCCTCTTCCCACTGCTCTTTGGTGATCTTGAAGCAGCGCTGCTCACATGTGACATACAGCTCCTTGTCCTTGAGCTTCTCCCTGTGCTGTGGTGCCTTCCATTCTTCTACCAAGAACTTGATAAGACTTGCCTTGTTGGAGGAACTACCGAGTAACTTTCTCCACTGCTGGATGTTGTGCCCAGGTTGAATGTTCTTGAAATGAATTCCTGTGCCTGCACTTCTTTTGGCTCGTTCTGCATCCTTGATGGATGTCTCCTTGTAGATATCAAACACAACATCAATGCGCCTGCTCTTAGCACCTTCATGAACAGCGTGACTCAGTGCTGTACCTGCGAGCTGTGAAAAAGTTTTGTCGTTTCCCTTCAGTTTGTGGACCAGGCTCATCCCATCAATTATGGTAGCAGAGGGCTCGGGTATCACTTCTGCAGGAGAAACATTCCTCTCTAACTCCTTTGCGAGGGCAGCCTTGTTGGTCTTGCGGAGAGACCCATCACCGCTGGCAAGTGCCCAAGGCAAAGGCCCCAGGGGATGAGCCAAGACATCACTCATTTTGAGCTTTCTGTTCTCGGCAACAAGGATCATCTGGCCAAATAGGTTCCTGTCAGCCTTTAAGATAACCTCCTTGGCATGGTCTTGTGAGCGTGGCTTCATTCTGATGTTAGTGAACGTTCTCAGTTTCGTCTTCGTCATCGTGTCATGAAACTGTATAGTTGGCGTATCGATCTCCAGGCGCTCTTCCTTGAAGGCTTGATATGCATCCTCTCCTATTCTGTAGGCCCCTAGAAGGTCTTTGACAACTTCTGGTGGTGCCATAGTCGCAGTTGACAAACTGACAAGATCTTCTTGCTCTGCGTTGAAGGGGTTCAACCAGCTGGTCTCCATCAGTTGAACTAAAGATTGGACATCGGCCTCATCTCTTCTAATCCTGGGCATCTGTAGGTCTGGGTGGCTGAAGTCAGTATACTTTTGGCCTACTACCATAGTCCTGAGCTGCCTTAAGTACCTGCTGCGATACTCCGATGTCAGGTAGTACCTGGCGACAGCTCCGCCTTTCAGGCTGAAGCCTTTTGTGCCCCGTGGTGTCTGGGTGTCTTTGTTGATCGTCTCTTCGATTGTCTGGTCCACAGGGATCCGTCCAAAGGGATTCTTGCTACCGATCTGGACCGAAAAGCCACCTTGCATGAAGTGTTCATGGACCTCTGGGTGTTCAATGGGCAGTCGAGACATCAAGGCATAGTAGTAGGTTAGGAACCGGGCATAGTTCACTTTGTCATAGGCAAAACACCACGGTATCATCTGTCGGATTGCTCCTAGGTGGAGCATCCAGTTGCCTTCTCTGGAGGCTCGAATTAAGTCCAGCATGATCTCAACCATGTCCAGGTATGACATCCAGAATGCTGAGAGGTTGTGTTCATCTCTGAGGGTCTCAAGATAAACTTGGAAAAGCTTCATGATATGTGTGCATGATTCACTCTCCATCAGCTCTTGAAAGAGTCCCTGAGACACATTGCTGTGAAAGCTGTTGATGTCCTTCAGTGTTTCATCTAGATGGTGTATGTCCCTTGAATGGTTTTCTTCTAGCCATGAAAGGAAGCCTTTCCATGCAAGCCTCATCAGTGCTTCATACACGAGCTTGTGTAGTCTCACTGCTCTGTTGTACCTCTTGCCGTTCATCACTCCTGACACTGATCCTTCTGCGATGATACCTGATTCCACACACAGATCTCTAAGACCTGCATCTTGAAACCTCTTTCCTATGGTGGAGATGAGATTACAGATTGTGTGGAAGACGCCCATCCTGATGATAATGTTCTTGAACTTCTCTTGTTTCCAGATAACTTCGGCAGCTTTGGCATAGAGTGCTTGATCAAACACGCACACAATCTTGTTAAGCTGTAAGGACTGCATGATAGCATGCGTTTGTTCCAAGATTTCATTAACGGTGGACATTTCTGTTGCGGGAGCATTGATAGTGGGCAGGTAGCTTACAGTGTCCTGAACCACTGCAATGTCTCTGCGCATTTTGATGTTGAACCCAGTCCAACTGCTGATGGACTGGTCCTCATGGTCTGACATTCGAGTAAGAAGCCAGATATGGTTCTTTGTCTTTGAATCCTGGACTTCCTTGGTAGTGTCGACATACGCAGTCTCAATCCTAGGTGGCCCTGCCCGCCGCCCAACATTGTATATTGGCAGCATTGATGATGTCTGAGTGATGCTTCTTATCTTGGACTTGGTAATCTCTGGCAGGACTTTCTCTGGCACAGAGCCTGCAACCTTGGACTGGACAGCAATGCCATTGACTCTATGAGAAGTACCTGCTCCACTTAGGGTCTCTTCAAGTCGGTCAATGTTATCCCAGGCCAGGGTTGTGAACACACCAGGGTAGATGTTTGCTGGCAGTGGAATGTCATCCTTTGAGCATTCCAGCTTCTGGATACAAAGGGCTGTATCGATCTCCTCAAACATTGAGTAAGACACACAGTGACCAAGACGATTCAGAGTTCGGATCAGTTCTGTGTTTCCTGTCAAAGACTTTACAGCATTGGTCAGCAGTACGTGCTTGGGTGGTTTTGTCTTCCCACTGGTAACAGCAAAGACCAAGTCACTGCCAAAGGAAGTGGCAAGACGTTGAGCTCTTTCAGAGGGAGTTTCACACTCACACTCTCCTGTCAGCAGGGTGTGCAGGAATTGAGTGACTGCTGCAGGAATGACATTCTGATCTGTATCGGGAGGCCATGGCTGACTCACATCTTGTTTATTGATCTCATTCCTCAGCTGCATTCCTGCTTTGGTTAAGACATCTTCAGAGTTAGCTGCTCTTGCTTCTTGCAGGTCTTTTGCCATTTTGTGTGCTTGCCGGGCAAGGTCGTCCATTGAGAGGCTGCGTGGATAGATTAGAAGCTTTCCTTTCTCATCTGGGACAAAGCGTAGTGATTCTCCAAACTCGGTTTCAATCTTTCGGCGAACATGTTTCTTTGTCGCTGGTTTCAGTTGGATAATACCACGGGACATCATGGATCTCTCAAGCCTAGATGTGAGGTTTGTCATAGGCAGTACCTCTGGGTTGGGGAATAATTTGGTCCTTATATACAAGCAGAGTTCCTCGAGGGCTTCTGTCTCAACCTCTTCGTAGCGTGCTTCCTCGCTTTCTTCCTGATTTTCACCTGCACCCGACCTGGCGGCCGCTGGGAAATCATCTTTTGTGAAGAGTTTGTAGCACGACTTGTGGTAGTGACCCTCTGCAGCAACAAGGTCTCTGCTAACTAAACCAAGGATTCTCTGGTTGAGTTTCCTTATTGCTGCTCTGCGAATCTTCTCATCTGCTCGTAGCTCAACACACTGTATGAGTGGCTCCCTTGTCTTTGTTGTTTTTATGTACTTGCTTGACTTCTCGCAGAAGATACATACTTTGGCATACACCCTGCTAGTACTAGGGGCATCCCTTGATGCCCTCCTCCTGGGGTCGACGCTTGCTGATTCTATCTTGACACCCTTGGCAAGGATAGAATCCAGTGACTTCTTCATTGTAAAGAGACTACGACATTTACGGTGATAATGTATGTGTGGTATTCCTCCTTCTTCAAGGCCCTTGGCTGCTTCCAGGACTGGATCATGCTGCCTGATTTCTGCAGCCCTGAGCAATGTGTTCCAGGAGTCCAAATCCTGTGGTGACACCAGAGCATCGCTGTCATCATCAGAGCAGTGGATGATACAGTCGATCCGTGCTCTCTTCCTCGCAGATGGTTCCATCCTGCCGTCAAACAGTCGACACACACCTGCAAAAAATATCACCATTAAACCATGAACAAACAAACACATTACATGGAAACCACTCTACATATGTTTGCTCCTTCCAATAATAAATTATCCCCAAAATATAACAAAAAATCCCCAAATATGAAATAAACCCCTAAATATGGAGAAACTTGAAATACACATCGGAATAATTCTTGTAGAGAATCAAATAAGCTACAAGAGCTGTTAGAATATATTTTTCAATGTTCCCCATATTTAAGGATTTATTCTAGATTTAGAGGAAAATACCCAAAATATAGAGTATATTCCGAAATATGAGGAAATTTGAAAAATACCTAGGAACAACTCTGGTAGAGAATATAATTCTACATAGGTGTTCAAAGTTTCGCGATGATTGTGTGATGGATTTTAAAGAAAATGAGGAAAACGCCGAGCGTCACGCTAAAAATCTTTATTTTTGGGTAGCGCCCCTATTGCATCAAAAAAATTAGACTAAGCTACCAGTGCGAGAAGGCTATCATATCTTAATGTACTTACAGTCACTCTATAAACATTTTAGTACCATTCGTGTTTAGTCACCCCAGGTGGTACCGATATCTGGCCTGGCTCATGGACTACTTGTGAATAGTTGAGTGAACACGTGGTCATTTGGGGGAAGGGGTCGGGCGCAAGTTGGACTAGATAATAGTCCATCAGGCCTGGCCCGGGAGATGATTAATATGAAGGGTGTGCCTGGAAGTGTGGTGGGCGGGCTTGTGGCTTTGGCTCCGCTGCATGTCTGCCTGCCGAGATCGGAACCTCTCCGGGTGGTCGGGGGCTGGAGCGACCTTGGTGACCCTGGTCTCTGGGCCTTCTCTTGGGTGACCTAGATGTGTGTGAATTTTGTGTTTGTTCATTGTTCTGTCTTGTGTTTTGTGTTTTCCCTGTTGTTGCTCTGTCTTGAGTCGGCCACCCCCAAGAAAATAAAAACAAAAATAATAGTAAAATAGAGTAAAATAGAAAATAAAAATAAAAATAGGAAAAGTGGGGATTGGGCCTGAGCATATACATACATACATACTGTACATTGTACAATATACACCAATATCTACTTTTTGTTTTCTATGTGAGTGAAGGAGGCAACAGGCAGACCTGCCTATAGCGAGTGCCTCCCCCATAGTTGAAAGAGTGACAAGGCCAAAATCAAGGGACGTTCGAGCCAAAATGCCTGGACACACAGAGTTTGAAGCAATTTAAGTCATAGGAAGAGGAAAAGACTGACTCTGGGAGAGAGTTCCAGAGCTCAGCTGTTGAATAGAAGAAAGTTTGAGAGTAATATTTCACTCTTGGGTTGGAGAGTTGCACAGAGTAGGGGTGGGATTGTGTTGCAAGACGGGTACCACGTGCCCTACGTAAAGGAGGTTGGATACACTGGGAAAGCTCTGAGGAACACTGATTATTATAGTAGCGATAGAGTAGCGAGAGAGATGCAACATTGCAGCGGAGAGAGAGAGATTGCAGAGAGTTGGTGAGTGGACGTGAGTTAATGATACGAAAGGCCTTCCTTTCAACTTTGTCTAGGAGAGCGGTGTGAGAGGAACCTCCTCACACATGTGAACAATACCCCCATACAAGGACGCACTATGCCCCTGTACTATTACGTGTACAGGTAAAGAACCCACTAAGGCAGTTGAGCACACCCAGCTTCTGGGAGGCTGCTTTAGCAAGACTGGTAATATAGTCCTTCCAAATGAGAGCAGAAGAAAAAGAGACACCAAGAATATTGAGAGAAGATGAAGGATTGTTTTTTGTATTGTTGAAGAATAAGGGATAGTCCGCTGGGAGTTCCGGACGGGTAGATAGATGGAGAAATTGGGTTTTGGAAGCATTAAAGGTAACAAGGTATTCTCTGCCCCAATTGGATAGTATTTAAATCAGAATTTAAGAGTTCTATGGCTTCATTACGTTTGCCGTTGAGGGATTGCTGGCTGGGGCGTTCTGAAAAACTAATTGAGTAGTGTATGGTTGAGTCGTCTGCGTATGAATGGATGGGAATTGAGGTACAGTTGAGAAGATTATTTATAAAAGTTAGAAAGAGAATAGGAGATAGGTCAGAGCCCTGAGGACCACCAGAGTTTATAGGGTGAGGAAGTGAGCGATGGCCGTCCACAACCGCGGCTATGGAACGGCCGGACAAAGGCCCAGCTGGAGGGATAGAAACCGAAGGAGGGTAGTTTAGAAATTAAAAATTTGTGCCAGACTCTATCGAAGGCTTTCGATATGTCTAGTGCAATAGAAAGAGTCTCACCGAAGTCCCAAAAGGAGGATGACCAAGAGATAGCAAGATATGAAAGAAGATCACCAGTAGAGCGACCCTTAAAATGCTCGTCGAGCGGCTAGTTTTTTATCGCTACTACCTGCCAAGCGGGCAGATTTACCCTAAACGAGCTTCATTCCATGCTCTTTTTCATACATAAACAAGAGCCAGAGCGTAATACAATTATGTATCCTTGAAAGGGCGATAATTGAGCTTTCCAATGACACCTGAACCATCCATGTATGACCGCAGGTTGTCTTGCAACGATGTTGCAGCGCGAGTACAAAAACCCTAAAATACGGTAATTTCCTAACATAATTCCCTGTCTAGGGAAGCAGTGGATGTGGATGGGTGTGGAGGTGGGGCCAGTCGCGGTACGGTGGCCGTGCCGAATGGTCAGAGCCCACCCGCGCTGCTCACACCGCTTGCACTCTCTCTCAGAGCCGATTATGTGCTCAACATCGCATTGGACTTAAGTCGGGTCCCGCTCTTTAGGTCTTGGTTCTCTAACCGTCTTAAGTAGGGCACCGCCAAACAAGGGTTAAGGAAGCCATACTGGCGATCTGAGATCAGATTATGAGAAGAGAAATGTTTAAGAAATTTGGAAGCAAGAATAGTTTAAAAAACTATAGAAAAACAAGAGATGAGAGCAATTGGACGATAGTTGGAGGGTTGAGAGCACTCACCCTTCTTTGGGACAGGTTGAATGAGAACAAACTTCCAGCATGAAGGGAAGACGTTAGAGGAGAGACAGAGACGAAAGAGTTTGCCTAGGCAGGGAGTCAGCACGGAAGCACGGCTTTTGAGAACAACAGGAGGAACACCGTCCGGACCGTACGCCTTCTTAGTATTAAGCCGAGAGAGGGTAGAAAGTACATCTTTAGAAGAGATTAGGATATTAGGCATGAGTAAGAGAGAGGAAGGTGGAGAGGGAGGAATAGCACCGGAATCATCCAAGGTGGAGTTTCTAGCCAAAGTTTGAGAAAGAGTTAAGCTTTGTCAGAGGAAGAAGTGATGGTTGTGCCATCAGAGTGGGAAAGGGGATGGAAAGATGAGGAAGAGAAATTGTTGGAGAGGTTTTTGGCTAGATGTCAGAAAGCTTGGGAAGAGCTAGAGTTGGATAGTTCTGTGCATTTATTATTGATTAACCCTTAATTAGCGGCGAGCAACATAAGTCGAGTTAAATAAAGCTGGACTATGTGGCGGCGCTCGACATAGGTCGTGTGGCAATTTCAGCACGTAATGTTGCTGAAAGAGAGAGACAAGTGGTGGCAGGAGAGTAGCGAGCGTATGACTGCTCCAGACCACCGCGGCGAACCTACTGACACGAATCCCACCTCCTCCCTCCCTCTCTCACTCGCTATATACGGAATTGTATGGGGAAAGTGCCTATTACATGCTTTTTGCACTCGCGTTGCACGGTTATTGCAAGAAAACTAGCCATCATAAAAGGATCGTTATGGTGTCATTCGAAAGCTCTGTTTATGCCCTTTCAGGGATAGATACTTGTTTTACGTTCTGGGTCTTATTTAGGCATGAAAATGATCACGTAAACAGCCCTATTTTGGCTAAAAACACCCCGCTGGGCGGTACATATAAATAAACCGCATAGGCCGCTCGTAAGGTGTTAAAGAGTGCTTGGAAGTCGAAGAACACATTTGGCTTGATTCCGGGCAGAACCATAGGAAGAATGAGATTCTTGAGTTTTAAGGCGTCGGTACCGATTGAATGCTTCCTCCTTATTGCGGACAGTGGTAGAACAGGCGTGAGTAAACCAAGATTTTTTAGCATTAGTCTGAGAGAAAGAGAATAGAATGTATGCTTCCATGCCTGATAGGATTACCTCGGTAATGCGTTCATCACTCTCCGAGGGTCCCCGGCCACGGAAGCAGAAATCATTCCATGGGAAATCAAAGAAGTACTGCCGGAGAGCCTCCCAGTCGGCAGCGCCAAAGTGCCACAAGCGCCGCCGGCTAGGAGGATCGAGTGGCCGTATTGGAGAGATAGGACAGGTGACAGAGATAAGTTTATGGTCGGAGGAGCCCAAAGGAGAGAAAAGATCGACAGTGTAAGAAGAAGGGTTAGAAGTTAGAAATAAGTTAAGAATGTTGGGCCGATCTCCGAGGCGATCCGGGATACAGGTGGGTGGCTGAACTAACTGCTCTTGGTAATTTAGGATAGAAAAGACGTGGGCTTGTTCACCAGGTTGGTCAGTAGTGTGAGAGGAGAGCCATTGGCGGTGGTGAACATTGAAATCTCCTAAGATGGAGATTTCTGAGAAAGGAGAAATGGATAGAATGTGTTCCACTATAGAGTTTAGATAGTCAAAGAATTTGGGCAAGTTGGTAGAGCTAGGTGAAAGATAGACAGTACAGAAATATTTAGTAAGATAATGACAGGACAGTTTGAGCCATAAAGTTGAGAATTCAGAGGAGTCGAAATCAGGAACATGAGAGCAAGTGAGTTTGTTGTGCACATATGCACAACATCCACCTTTGGCTTTATAATAATAATAATAATAATAATATTTATTCAGTTAGCAATTTACAGAGTTGGTACCACATAGTATGTTACAAATATGACATGTACCAGCTTTGCATAATTCCAACTAAGGACAGCCCAATAAGGCCGTTAGGCGTGTTTCCATTGGGGTCCTTGTGGGATTAGGTTAGCTGGGGAAAAGGGGAGGATAAAATAAATAGATATTCTAGAGGAAGTATTTCTAGGGGGTTATTTTAAGATACCTTACATCCTATGGTAAATATCAGTAATCCGTAATCAGTAATCATTTCAGTTTGGTTTGCCTATCTCTTATGTCGTATTTAGTAGTAGACATAAGCTTGGTGCTCCCTTCTTGCAGCTGTCCGGTTCAGGTGTTCCTTCAGGCTACGTCTGAAGGCATAGATGTTCTCTTTTCACGGACTGACTGGGGTAGTTCGTTCCAGTCTTTGATGGCAGTGAAGAAGAATGTTTGCTTACCATGTGCTTGGATTCTCGGGACCTTAAAATTAAACATCCTGTTTCTTGTATTATGTCCACTCCTCTCATTTGCTTTAACAAAATCACTCTTAAGATATTCTGGAGCTCTGTCATAGAAAATGTTGAAGGCATTAGTGAGCCTGATTTGTTTGGCCCTGTCAGAGACATTGAGCATACCTAGTGACTGAAGTTGTTCCTGGCCAACATGTGATCTGGGTCCTAGGTTCAGCATGAACCTAACCATTTTATTTTGAGTGACCTGAAGTTTGTGCTGTGCTGATTTAGATGATGCAGAGTACCAGGATGACACATAATAGTCAAAATGACATTGAACAAGCCCTTAGCAAAGGGTCTTTTTGGTCGCCGCTCGCAAGCATCCCACCTGTCTACGTATTTTATACGTGCTCTACACTTACACAGGATAGATTCCAAAATTGTTTCACCTGACAAACTCGAGTCCAGTTTTAGTCCGAGATATTTAACTTGTGTCACTGTTGAAACTAGGATAGTGAAAGTAGGAGGATACAGAGAAGGGGCTGCTTGATGTTGCTACAGACACCTGAGTTTCGGGGAGGAAGAGAAAATCAGGTTTGTAGGAGGAGAGATGGTGTTCAACATAGTGAAAATTAGATGAAAGTCCGCGAATGTTGCAGAAATTAAAAGAAAGAGTAACAGGCCGAGGTCCAGGTAATTTTGTCCGGTCGGCAGGGGAAAATCGGGCGGGTGTGAGGGCATTTATGGTTCCCCCCCCCCCCCCGGGGGACTCAGAGGCGGGCTAAAATTCATAATTTGTATTCAATTTTGGTGTGGAGGAATGAAGTGTGGTGTGCATGTTTAGTGTAGTGAAGTGGATAGGAGGAGGTGTTTGTGAGAGCTAGCTGGATTGCTCTCAGTGTAAATGAGGCACAAAGAAAATCAGTATGAGAGGCCAAGCAAATGAAACAGGATTTCCGGCCACTCTTTATCACATGCCTATAACCTCACCTGGGTCTAGCCCTGATCGATTGGTGCCTACACTCTCCCCACTACTTAAGACGATTATGCCGAGGTTTGACAGTTTATTCTGGATATAATTGAATTGCTAATCATAAAGGTAAAGACTATCACAGCTAAAAGGTAAGGACTATCTATGACTGCTATATACAAACTCATAAACTGTGAAGCCATGGTAGCTCAAACCTTCTCACCAAGCGAAGCTATTTGGCTCTATTCTGACGAAAACGTCATATTTAACATATATATAATCATTACTTACCCATATGCCACTATTTTGGCTTTAATAGGAACATTAGAAAGCAATAAAATAAGTGGTAACAGCAATTGGTTGTTGAACATCGTATATTTTAGCCCCACAATCGTAATCTGACCTTGACCGGCGAGGAAGAAACACCCTTTCTCTCTTGTGCCTAGCATGGTACTGAGACTCAAGGGAGCTCTCTGACTGGCTTAGATGGTCGGAGATACACTCCTCCATCCTCCCTCCCAGCCCTCCTCGAATAAAAAACTTGATTAATATCAGGAATAATAGGGAAAATACAGGATAATTGAGAAGGGGTGAAGAGCGGAGAAAACGGGAGGGGGAGGGGGGAATTGAATCACATGTTTAGGAGTAGTAGCAAATAATGGAGGGGGAATTATATCACCTAATCACAAATTATTTTGTTTTGAATGCCACTGGGATGTTTTGAAATTTTTGTTTTAAGCCATGGATCTTAAGAGTCTGGTCGCATTCGCCCAGTTCAACCTCTCTGGCTGCAGTCCCTCGGTTAAAACATGACTTACGATGCACATCACCTTAATCCTTGATGATTTTGTCGAACCATTGGTAGAATTCTAAATTATTCTTGAAGGAAAAAATCAAAATCAGAATCCTTTACTTTCCATTAAATAATGTGTTATTTTTATGGGTGAGGTGAAATGACACAAACAATAGGCTAAATATGAGATTCAAGACTGTTGACAAAACCCTCCCCAAAACATCCAGGTTCAAGGAAACTACTAGAATAAAAATTCTTAATTTAATTAAAGTAAGTATTATAATGTAAACAAATAAAATCAGTCTCTTCAGGACGAGAAATAAGAATATATAATGCACTAAGATTATTAGAAATTTGCAAGTGAAAAAAATAAATAACTATATACCTTTACTGAAACAATGCAAGGTAAACTAACTATATAACATAAGAATGACTACTTTCTCAAGATTACTGGAAATGGTTAATATATGTTTAATAACTTAAGGAAATGCACAATATGTTACTAAAACAATACAAATAATTAATACAACTATTTAAAAGTGAAATAAGAACTTGAGGAAATATTTCTTCTAAAAGTACAATAAGGGGTAACTAATTTAATCTGAGCAAATTCACAAACTTGTAAACTAATCACAAATTAATTCAATGCTTTACACTAATAAGCAATCAGTAGGGATAAAGAAATTATTTTATTTCACAGTAAACTTAATGACAATTAATTATTAACTGATCACAAGATAATAAATTATTTAGCAATTAACCTACATATGAAATAGAACTGAAATATATATAATAGGCTAACAATAATAATAATGGTAAATACACTATTATATTCAATGTACTTAACACTCAAGAATACAGGTAATGATTGCAGGTTGGTATATCTGTTGATGGTAGCCAGAGTACTATATCACAACACTAGGTATAAGTCACTATGTACAGAGAGAGCACAGGCGTGGTAGTCAGCTGGTCTAAGAGTCAAAACTTGAAGGACTCAGGGGGTATATATATATATCACCAGTGAATCTGGAATTTTCTAATAGCAAGGTGGTCTGCCCACCAACTGTTACTCTTCTACTGTCCTTCAAACTTTCCTCCTTTTCTCTTCCCTCTCCCCCCCTCTCCTTTCCCCACCTTAGACCCGCCTAGGGTAAAAAAAAAAAAATCGAATGCTCTCGTGAATGTATTGACGCATGGCTGCGAGAAACAGGCAAGAACCTGACAGGCATAGAACTTGCCAGAAGCAAGCACATAAGGGGGAAACTAAAATATTATCCTAATGTGGCTTATATAATCAATATTAAAGAAAAATATTTACATGTGAAATTTCTATACTTTAAAACAATTATGCTACAATCTAGACAAGCAATCTGCAAACACATTTTCATTCCCTTTAATATGTCTTATCTCTAAGGGATATTCTTGAAGAAGCAGACTCCACCTAGTCAATGTCTGATGTTTATCTTTTAATTTACTAAGAAACTTTAGAGGGTTGTGGTCAGTATAAATACCAATAGGATCTGGGCCTGAACACAAATATAAAGACATATTTTGCAATCCCAAAATCAGTGCCAAAGGTTCCTTCTCAATAGTTGAATAATTCTTTTGGGGTGGAGTGAACTTCTTGCTGTAATAAGATATAGGATGTTCAATACCTTGGTCATCCCCCTGCAACAGAACTGACCCAGCTCCTGTATCACTAGCATCCACAGCTATTTTAAAGGATTTAGCAAAGTTAGGGGTGGAAAGCACTGGCTGACTTAACAGGATAGCTTTTAGTTTGTTGAAAGAGGATTCACATGCTTCATTCCACTCAAATTTAACTCCCTTTTTCAGAAGATCTGTGAGTGGTGATACAAGGATTACGAAATTTAGAACAAACCTGCGGTAGTATCCTACCATACCAAGAAATCTTTGCAATTCTTTCCTACTTTTAGGTCTGGGAAGATCACTTATCACCTGTACTTTTGCCCCTGGTGGCACAACTTGTCCATTACCAATTACATAACCAAGATACTGTACTTTAGCTTGACCAAATTCACACTTTCATAAATTGGCAACAAGATTAGCCTGAACCAGACGATCAAGAAAGTTACTGACATGGTATAGATGATCTTTTCAGGTGTCACTAAAAATCAATACATCATCAATATACACTACACATCCTTCCAAACCCTCGGTTAAAATGTTCATGAGTTTTTGAAATGTCGCAGGTGCATTTTTCATACCATATGGCATCACAGAACATGCAAAAGTCTTACCAAGAGTTACAAAACATGAGATATTCCTAGCACGCTGAGTCATAGGTGCTTGCCATTATCCCTTTAACAAGTCAAACTTACTGATGTACTGTGCCTTTCCAATCCTATCTATACAATCTTCCATGCGAGGTATTGGGTAGGTGTCTGTTTTGGTGATTTGGTTAACACGTCTATAGTCAATACAGAGCCGTTGTGATCCACCTGGTTTAGGAACTATGGTAACATGAGAACTCTACTCACTTTGGCAGGGCTCAATCATCTTGTGGGTGAGTAGGTAGTCAATCTCCTTCTGGATCAGGGGAACCTTCAAGGGATTCACACGGTAGGCTGGCAGCTTAATTGGCTTCGCATCTCCAACATCCACGTCATGTATCAACACGGTTGTCTTTCCTTGAGTATCCCAGAACACTTGATGGTATTTCTGGAGTAGAGCCGTGAATTCCTGCCTCTCCTCAGAGGTTAGATGAGATAACTTAGTCTCCAGATCACTCATGATAGCAACATTCTGCCCCAGGCTATCACTCAAGTTTATACTGCATGGGAGTGCCTCACTTTCGGGGTCTTGAGGAACAGCTACAGTGCAGACGGGTTTATCAGGGTCTCTTCTGTGGTACAGTTTTAGCATGTTGACGTGACAAAGTTGTTTGCCCTTCCTACGATCTGGCATGGCAATAACATAGATCACATCACTGGCTTTCTTCTCCACCATGTACGGTCCACTAAACTTGGCTTGAAGAGGTTGTCCGTGTACTGGCAGCAGAACTAGGACCTGATCACCTGGCTGAAACTGGCGTACTCTTGAGTTCTTGTCATACCATGTTTTCATCGTCTCCTGAGCAGTTCCCAAATTCTCTTGAGCTAGCTGGAACGCTGTTGATAACCGCTCCTTAAAGTTCGCCACATATTCCAGTAGATTGACGTCATCAGATTCCGACAGCCAAAACTCCCTCAACAACTTCATAGGACCATTGACTTCATGCCCGAAGAGTAGTTCAACAGGTGAGAAGCCTAGTGATTCATTTGGAGACTCTCTTGAAGCAAAACAGCACAAAAGGAAGACCTTTATCCCAATCTTTCTGGTGTTCCAAGCAGTACTTCCTCAGCATAGATTTGAGTGTCTGATGATATCTCTCCAGAGCTCCCTGTGTTTGAGGATGATATGCAGAAGACGTGATCTGTGTGATGCCCAACTCTTTCAAAGATGGCTTAAAAACATTGGACATACAATTGCTCCCTAGGTCTGACTGTACTTCCTTAGGCAATCCAAATCTGGTGAAGAACCCAAGCATTTCTTTCACTGCATTCTTCGCCGAAATATTTCTGAGAGGGATTGCTTCAGGATAACGAGTAGCCTTATCAATGAGTGTCAGCAAATAGGAAAACCCTGAAGAAATCTTGGGAAGAGGTCCTACAATATCAACTAACACCCGAGTGAACGGCGTCTCAAAATGAGGAATGGGAACAAGTGGTGCAACTTTCTCTTTTTGACTACACTTCCCCACTACTTGACAGATGTGACAAAATTTGCAATACTAGGAAACATCCTTGAAAATACCTGGCCAATAAAAATGCTTCAGAATACGGGCTGCAGTCTTCCTCACTCCCATGTGTCCTGCCAAACTGGAGTCATGAGTCACCCTAATGATATCCTGCCTACAACTCGAGGGATGACAATTTAATGCACAACCTTCCATTCACAGTCTGCTGATGACGTTGGGGGTCTCCACTTTCTCATTAATACTCCTGACTTAAAATAGTAACAAGTAAAAGCACTAACTGACTCTTCCTTACTACAGGCCGAACTAGCTAAACCTTCTAACTCTGGGTCAGCCTGCTGCAACTCTACCAACTCACGAGGTGACAGATTATCCACACTGCAGGGACCTGCTTCATCCTCTGAATGGTCTAAATTAGAAAGGAAAGTCTCAGCCAAGAGAACATCAACATCTTCATCACCCTCTAAATCACTAGTAAGTTTAGCTTTTGCCCTAGTGACAGCACATGCAGGAAACACATCAGATGAGCCGTCCTGGACTCCAGCCACCGGCTCACTAGACAACCGAGGAGCTGGACATACCCGGCCCCCAGCAATGTCGTTGCCAAGGAGAAAAGTCACACCAGACATAGGAAGTGTCTCAACCAATCCTACCATAACTGGACCTTGAACAAAATCAGACTCAGGATTCACTCTGCAAAAAGGGACAGAAAAATAATTACTCCCTAAACCCTAAAACATTACAGTTTCACCAGAGGAATTATTAGAGCCTAACACAGTAGTTACTAGTAGGGATTGGCAAGCACCTGTGTCTCGTAAAATGTTAACAGATTTCCTGTCACTGCCATTAAGTGAACTGACAAAACCATCAGACAGGAAATGTGCATAAGAACTCTTGAGTGTCACCCACATCACTGATCAAAAGATGATCTTTATCAGTAGAGCTTACGTTACCCCTCAAAACACTCAAAGCAGGTACAACAGAATTACTGCTCAAAAGAGGAGCTTTATCAATAGAGTTTACGTTACTCTCCAAAGCACTCAAAGCAGGTGAAACAGAGTAATTTACAAGACATTGGGAACACTCAAGAGAGGACACCAGACCAACTGACTGAACATTTGCAAGTTTATTATTAGCATCTCGCTGTTTCTTAAAACAATTCTCAGCAACATGACCTAGCCTACCACAATAATTACATTTCTTCTTAGAAAAGTTAGAACTGGAACTAGTATTTCCTTCCTGAGAAACATTATCTTACTCTCCTTATTTACACCTGTATTATGAGAAGAGGCTACATATTTATTCTCATATCTCTGTATTTGTTTACCTGTAAAATGTTTGTGGGTGAGAACATACTCATCAGCTAAAATTGTAGCATCAGAAACAGTGTCTACCTTTTTCTCATCAATATGTAAACTGACATCCTTCCTGACACATGTTTTGAAGTCCTCCAATAAGATAATCTGCTTAAATTTATCAAATTCAGCATTTACATTCTTAGAGTTTAACCATTGATCCAACAAAGCTTCTTTAATTTTGGCATACTCAACATGAGATTGCTTATCCTGCTTGTAAGTGGTCCTAAATTTAACTCTGTAGGCTTCAGGAACAAGCTCATAGGCTTTAAGAATCAGGCTCTTAACTACATCATAATTATCAGACTGATCGTGAGACAAAGATGCATTAATAACTTGAGCTTTACCAGTGAGTACACTCTGAAGGAGTATTGGCCAATAGTGCTTGGGCCATTTGAAACCATTAGCTGCCTTCTCAAACAATTGCAAGTATTTAGTTACATCAGATTCATTAACCCGTACAGCCCCAGCAACGCGCCTGACGCGTCGGCGATGTATGTAACGCACAGCCCCAGAGACGCCCCTGGCGCGTCACCCTAATTGCGCCGACCGTAACCTCAGGTGTAGCCACTCAAGAGGGCTCAGATTTGTATGGGAACTGTGTACGTATCCCACGCAACCGTGCCGATGGTTGAAAACTCTCAAAGTCCACGTGCGTGCGCGTGAGCGCGCAATAACCTGGTTGTTTGGGGTAATTGCCTTCAATTTTTTACTCTTGTAAAATACGTTTTCGGGGGCTCTGTAGGACCATTCTTTAAGCTTTTTGAGCGGTTTTTCGTGGTTTTTCCTTCATTCCTAACCCATTCGCTATTGTTTCTGGAAGAAAACCATTTTTTGAAAACCGCCCGGGTTCTGGTTAACAAACATTACAAAACTATCCGGGGCTGGACGGGTTAAAGACAGGGACAAGTCTAAATTTTTTGGCCACATCAAAATGATCAGGATTAGATGACCTATTCACCCTGTGTTTCATACGGTACTCATGGTCTAACTTAGCAATTTCAACTAGTGCCTGTTGAGCCTGTGCCTCAGCTTCCCGAGCACGAGCCTGTGCTTCAGCCTCCTGAACACGAGCCTGTGTTTCAACTTGTGCCTGTTGTGCTTGTTGAGCACGAGCCTGTGCTTCAACCTCCTGAACACGAGTCTGTGTTTCAACTTGTGCCTGTTGTGCTTGAACTTCCTGAATACGAGCTTGAATCTTTGCAAGTTCAATTTGTGCATTCACATTTATATCATCAGAAGGAGTTAAATTAAACAGTTTCTGATTAATCATGTCAACAATTTGATCTTTATTAGCGCTTGAAGGACGAGCAATCTGCAGGTATTGTGCAACAATGTTGAGTTCATTTTTATTCCTAGCTTCTACCTCAACAACTGTCTTAACACTCTCTACAAAATCTTTAGCTTCCTCAAAGGTAGAAATAGTTGAAGAAGACATCATGAACATTTAAATGTTACAATCACAAGCAAATAATTTAATATATTCTTAAACAAGTCCCGGAGATTCTGGCTCAAGGTCGACAATGTTATGCTTATGGGCGAGGTGAAATGACACAAACAATAGGCTAAATATGAGATTCAAGACTGATGACATAACCCTCCCCAAAACATCCCGGTTCAAGGAATCTACTAGAATAAACATTCTTAATTTAATTAAAGTAAGTATTATAATGTAACAAATAAAATCAGTCTCTTCAGGACGAGAAATAAGAATATATAATGCTCTAAGATTATTAGAAATTACCAAGTGAAACAAATAAATAACTATATACCTTTACTGAAACAATGCAAGGTAAACTAACTATATCACATAAGAATAACTATTTTCTCAAGATTACTGGACATGGTTAATACATGTTTAATAACTTATGGAAATGCACAATATGTTACCAAAACAATACAAGTAATTAATACAACTATTTAAAAGTGAAATAAGCACTTGAGGAAATGTTTTTTTTTCTAAAAGTACAATAAGGGGTAACTAAATTAATCTGAGCAAATTCACAAACTTGTAAACTAATCACAAATTAATTCAATGCTTTACACTAATAAGCAATCAGTAGGGATACAGAAATTATATTAATTCACAGTAAACTTAATGACAATTAATTATTAACTGATCACAAGATAAACAATTATTTAGCAATTAATCTACATATGAAATAGCACTGAAATATATATAATAGGCTAACAATAATAATAATGGTAAATACACTATTATATTCAATGTACTTAACACTCAAGAATACAGGTAATGATTGCAGGTTGGTATATCTGTTGATGGTAGCCAGAGTACTATATCACAACACTAGGTATAAGTCACTATGTACAGAGAGAGAACAGGCGTGGTAGTCAGCTGGTCTAAGTCATGTTACGATCGGGTCTCGTATAAATCAGTGGCTCTTATACATTGGACTAGACTGGCATAAATGCAACAACGGAAACGCTAGATCCAACCCCTGATATATAATCCCGTCGAACAAAGAACACATAATTATACCCTCCAGAGTTATATCTGCGATAGCGGGGTATCTTAACTCTCAGTATCTATGTGCTTCTACTATAGGCTGATGTTCTCTGAAACAGCCTATTACCTATAACATATGGTTGCTTAGTTATGGTACACAAGGAAAAGATAGTTAACTTAATTAAATCACAAGAGTGATCTAATGCAAACAAGAAGAAGATTTACTTAACGTTACTTTAATCAATAATATCTGTCACTCCTTTATGAAAGAAAGTGTTCTAAAGTCCTCAAGCACCGAACAAGGAATCTTCTGAATAATGTTGGATGCTACTAAGAAGAACGTATCGGAAATGGAACCACAAAATAGCAGGAGGCAGGACAATGCATGTGTAGGCTAAATACACAAAAAGGCTGGACCTATAATGTTATTGGACACAAGAATATTATAAGCGGTGCAACAGTAATAATGCTCGCCACGAAAAGTAGTACTCCTATTAACAAAACCGGTCTATGCTGGTTGTGTCTCTCTACAGCAACCTAAACCTCAAAATGCTTGTGTAGAAATAATGGGTATGCATAAAAGAGTATATGATCTAATCCAGCTAATGTCTACCCGGGTTAACAAAGTCTAGCTGGGATGCGCAAAGGTACAGAATTCTGGTGGAGCAAGGCAGCTCCTAGCCTAGTGTGGACCTTGGGTCTGTGCGGCCTGATTACGTTAATATGAAGGGATGCTCTCTTGAGGATTCTCGGTCACAAGTATCGAGTATCCTCCTGGCGACCCTCAATAGTAAAAGCAAATAGAGTTAGAACAGTGTTGGGTGGATTAGGCAAGCAGCCCTCACGCACTACACAGTCTAAACTCCAAGGTACACAGACAAAAGATCCACCCAGGTAACCCACAGAATCCGTAGTGTCGTGCAGCTCAAAAGTAGCCTACACACCGTGAAAACACCAACAGCAAGGTACCTGATCCCTAGTCTAGCATTATTTAACCCTGTAGAAACATTAGTGATTGATGGAGACAGTCCGAGCAATACAATCTCCCAAAAAGACAATGACTATCTTCAACCTTAGCCTAGTATATAAGAAATGTGAGATCCAGCATATAATACAGTCTGGCCACCAATTCAAGGTGTGGATGCAGGGAACCAGAGGGGGATTGATATTAATAAAAGGTGAGGAAGTAGTGGAAATGATAGAGGCAGTAGAAGAGAAAGATTCTAAGACAAGAGTGTGGAACAGTTCAAAGGAGATGCTTAGAGTATGCTGTCTGGGACGGATCTGACCAGGATATTTCCAGGGACCGCATGGGTGGAGTCCCAGTTCGCAGGAATGGCACGAGGGCGCGCGACAGTCGCCCAGTAAGCAGCCGCCTAGTAGGCCGTGTTAGGCAGGAGGCAACGAATCCCGCGAGGCCTATGTAAGGGGGCCGGCCACGCGCCACACTCACCACCAAGTCACACCACCTGGTCTCTCTCTCTCTCTCTCTCTCTCCCGCTCGCCTTCCCATCATTCAATTACTTAACACAATACTTTCAATTGACTAAATAAAATAGAAAGGATTGTGACAGATGAAAACAAAGAACAGTTCTGAACTGTCTGCAACACAAGCTTTCTCGAGAAGGAAAGTACACAATGATAGGTAGACTGTAGCTACATTCTCTGCCCTGGCGAGTCCTAGCGAGTAAGCCATGCGGTTCTGGGGGAAGCCGTGAGCGTCACACCCCACCCAAGCTTTTTAAGAGGCTCCAACTATGAGCTCTAAATCTGACACGCAGAACCCATACAAAATTCGCCACTCCTAGTCACCCAGCGACAATGAAATGTAAAGCACAGTTCTCTTCAAAATAACACATTATAAAAATGAACAACCCCTCCCAACACAATAGATTAAAATAATTACATAGTTATGCTCTTAAGAGCGAGCTTCACTAGCCCAGCCTTCTGAGAGGAGTACAACTCAGAATTTCTGCTATAACATACTTAAACAAAATTTAACTATCAAAGAAAGAGTTTTTATAAAAAAAACATATTTTTAATGTTTATGGCGGCTGCACTACAGGGGCAGCCTATTTTTTTTTTTTTTCTTCTATACCAACACAGCAACTCCTACTTTACGACCCAATACGCTGGGCTACCCACGCGAGCCAACAAGCACCAGACGTAAACATACTAATCAAACCAAAGTAGGAAGCTACCCTTGTGATGACCTACCCCGGGTCTTCCACCCTCGATAAGCAATCTGCAATCACATTCTCAGAACCGGCAATATGGCGTATGTCTAGGTTGTATTCCTGCAACATTAATGATCACCTGGTCAGCCTCATATTCCGGTTATGGAATTTATTCAGGAACTTGAGGGGGTGATGGTCGGTGTAGATCACCACCACTGGTCCATAGGCTGGAACATACACCTCAAAGTGCCTGAGCGCTAGCACAATCGCCAGCAGTTCCTTCTTAACTACTGAATAGTTCTTCTGCGCCGAGTTGAACTTTTTTGAGAAGAAACTGACTGGGTGCTCCAGCCCATCTTCGTCTGATTGCATCAGAACGGCACCAGCCCCCACACCACTGGCATCTGGAATGGTCGGCTAAAGTCCGGGGCCCTGAGGATTGGGTGAGTACACAACAGGTGTTTTACTAGCAAAAAAGCCCTCTCACACTCAGGCGCCCACTTAAACTTTCTATCTTTGGCCAATAGGTCCGTCAGAGGAGCCAGCACAATAGAATAGCCCTTTATAAAGCGGCGGTAGTAACCAATCATGCCCAAAAACCTCATGATCTGCTTCTTGGTTGACGGCCTGGGGAAGTGGTTAATAGCCAATATCTTGTTCTGTGGGGGGCACACCTGGCCCAAACCCACCATGAACCCCAGATACTGCACGGTAGCCCGCACAAAATCACACTTTCCCAGGTTGACCACCAAGTTTGCCTCGCTTAATTTCTTAAATAGGGATTCTACATGTTCACAGTGGCTCTTGAAATCGTCATCGTAGATAATGACGTCGTCCAGGTACACGGTACAGTTCGGAATGTCAGCCACTAATTCGTTCATCAAGCTTTGGAAGGTCGCTGGTGCGTTCTTTAGACCGTACGGCATGACATTACAACGATATGTAGCACCATCCACCACAAAACCACACACCTCTTTCGCCCGTTCAGACAAAGGCACCTGCCAGTAACCTTTTACCAGGTCCACCGTGGTCAAGAACTTGGCCCTGCCAATCTTGTCTACACAGTCATCGACCCGGGGAAGAGGATATGGGTTGGTGGGAGTCAACCCGTTTAGCCTGCGGTAATCAACACAGAAGCGCACCTTGCCATCCGGCTTAGGTTGCAGCGTTACGGGAGATGTCCACTTTACCGCCCCCTTCTCGATCAGTCCCTGTTGCAACATATACTCCAACTCCGCCCGGAGGGCCGGAAGTTTAATAGGGGGCACCCTATAGGGCACTGATTTGAAGGGTGGGTGGTCTCCGACATCAACGTCGTGCACCTCCTGAGAAGTGAGGCCTGGGTGTTCCTCAAATACAGTAGGGTATAAACCAAATAGGCGCTCGACAGCCACACGCTGTTGCTCAGGTAGGTGTTGCAAAGCCTCATGAGCCGCCTGTCTCGTGTTTCCCGCCCACTGATCTGCAGAAACATGATAATCCCAGTTGTCATCCACCTGCGCATGACTGTCCCGTTCTCCTTCTCCACCTTGACTGCTGAAAGTCATCATGGGGACAGTGAGAGGCTCAGGTGGGCGCCTCACATACTCCTTCATCAGGTTGACATGACATAACTGATTCCTCTTACGCCTGTCTGGAGTGGCCACCAGGTAATCTAAGTCCGAGAGCTTCTCTGCTACCCTATAAGGACCAGCGTACTTTGCGGATAAGGGGTGACCTACAAGAGGGAGTAGTATCAACACCTCCTGACCCACGTGAAACTCCCTGAGTTTCACCTTGTGGTCGTACCTGTCCTTCATGAGGGCCTGAGAGCCTACCAGATTGCGGCCAGCCAACTCCAGACTACGCAACATTCGTTCTCTACTCTCAAGGACATACTTAAGCATAGAACATGGTTTAGCGGTGCCTTCCCATATCTCCTTTACCATGTGGAGAGGCCCTCTGACGCGGTGTCCAAACACAAGCTCATTAGGGCTAAACCCCAAACTCTCCCCAGGTACCTCTCATGCAGCGAATAACACATACGTCAGGCCAAGATCCCAGTCCTTGCCGTTCTCAAGACAATAGCAGCGAAGCATGATTTTTAGAGTGGAATGCCACCTCTCTAACACCCCCTGACTCTCTGGGTGATAAGCAGATGACACTACAGTGACTATCCCGTGCTGCTTCATTGTCTGAACGAACAAGTTGGAGGTGAAATTCGATCCTTGGTCTGACTGTATCTCCTGCGGGTATCCGTACCGAGAGAAGTATAATAGCAACTTACGGACCACCGTCTTCGCCAAACCATTTCTCATCGGGTATGCGTCTGGGTACCGAGTTGCTACGTCCATGACTGTCAAGAGATATTTATTTCCGGCACTTGTGGGGGGGAGGGGGCCAACCATGTCGACTACTACTTTACTAAAGGGAGGCCCACTGACGGGAATTGGGTGCAACAGAGCCTTTGGGATGCTCTGGTTAGGTTTCCCGACCTTTTGGCACACACTGCACATTGCCACCCATGACACCACTTGTGCTCTCAAACCGGGCCACCAAAACAGTTTCCCCAAAGCCGCCACCGTCTTACGGACACCCAAGTGTCCCGCCAGCGGTACATCATGAGCCAACCTAAGTAGGCTATCCCTGCATACCCTCGGTACGACCAGCTGGTCTACCACTCCTGACCCACCCTCCCAACTTCTCTGCGGGTCTTGGAATCGCCGATACAAGATGCCATCAATGAAAAAAAAAAATCCAGACTTTGCATCCCTGTCCTCTTCGAGTTCGACAGCACAGTTACTACACTTTAGAACCTCCGGGTCTTCTAGCTGCAATTTGCGAATATCTGAGGGAGCTAGCCTGTCTAAGTATTTGTGAAACAACTCATGCCCTCCCCCAACATCGAACTTTGCATCCCGTTGCTCTCTCCGTGTATACCGTTGCTGCCTCTGAGTCTCTTTAACCCTCTCCGACATATGACGCGATTTTGAGCCTATTGGGGATACTTTAAAGCCTTTGTTACCATCAGGGGTATTTTAGAAACCTTTAGTTTAGTTACTTCAACCTCTGCAGTTGTCTTTGAGTTAGCTGTGGGCAGAACACTAATTTTGGAGGGGGTAATTATATGAGTGAGAGAACTCTATTTCTTATTGCTAATCTGGCAACCTCTGTGTCATAAATGCGTGAAAGGGTTAAGCCCTGCCTCTACACTCTCAGTGACAGGTGGTGGTGCTTCTCCAGACTCTAATAACGGTGCTAATACTGAGTCCCCGAGAAGCGCTGCTGGTACTAGACTCTCCACCGTATCAGCTCTCAGCACCTTCTCGTGACCGTTCCTCCGCTTATTTGAAGACTGTTGGTTAGGCTGTGACTCCCTGGATGCGAGAGATCTGGTTACAACACACGCCATTGGTTGCACCTGACACTTCTCAACCCACTCCTGTTCCTCCCTACTCACGTCGGCCGGCTCCTCGGCAACGACTAAGGGTGAAACCTTAGAAGCAGGCACCGCAAAGTCATTGCCGAGAAGGAGGTCGACGCCCCCAACAGGCAATTTCTCCAAGATTCCCACATCCAGTTCGCGAGTCACACCGTCAACTTCAAGCTCCATTCTAACAAGCGGGTATGACCTAGTTGCATTAACTCCCTGCATCACAACTACCCGCGCCGCGTTTATGGGTCTACCAGTGAAATTCTTCAAGAGTGTCTGAGAGGCACCTGTGTCACGCAAAAGCTGTACCCCGTGCTTCTTGCCCCCCCACTTCACGCAGCCATGCCCTCTATGGTCGCAAAAGGCATCGCGGACAGGGTTCGAGCCTTCCGGATCCTTCTTCACTGGCGGTGCTCCATCCTCTGATCTTATGCCTCCAGCAAACACAGAAGACTTCTGAAACACCCCAATGCTGCGAGCCAATGACACAGCCGCCGAGGGAGGTCTGCTCGGACAAGCTTTTGCCATGTGCCCCTCTTTGTGACAGTGATAACACTCAAATTTCCCCTTAGCCTTATACTGAGGTGTAAAAGTCCCCTGACCCTTCTTAAACGGGGCGGTGCTAGGTTTGTGATCAGTCTTGGTGTCATTGCTTTTAAATTTATGTGTGTCCATATTCCGGGGAGGGGGAGGGTAACGCTCCTTAACGCCTACATCGTTTCTCTGTGCAGAGCCGCACCCCCGAATTAGTGACAACCGAAGATCAGCCATCTCTGCTGCTTCTACGAGAGTTCTTGGGTTCTTCTCTTTAAGGTTTAAAGTCAAGACGCCGCCCGTACACTTATAAAACTGCTCTAGAAGCATCAACTGTTTCATCTCATCAAACGTAGTCGTCTTCTCTGATCTGAGCCAGTTTCCCATAGCGTCGGACAGGTCCCGGGCGTGCTCCAAGAAGGTACTGTCTCGCCCCTTAGTCACACCCCAGAACTTTAACCTATATGTCTCGGGTTGTAGCTCATATGCCCGCAGGACAGCCTCCTTGAGCTCCTCATAAACAACGCAGGACTCCAAAGGCAGTGCATCGTAAGCCTTGAGCCCCTTACCTATGAGTCTAGAGGACACAAGGGCCGCCCACTTAACTTCAGGCCACTGATGCTCCCGGCACCACTTCTCAAATCTATTGAAAAACTCTGTGACACCAGACTCGTCAAATACAGGGACCAGTTTGAGAAGGTGCGACAGAGACTGATCATGCACACGGTTTCCAGTACCGAGTCGCTGTCCCGTCGTCTCAACACGAGACTTCTCTAAATCCATGTCGGCACAGTATCTTGTAGATTCTAGTTCAGTCCTAAGCTCAGCTTCCCTCGTCTGTTGCTGCATCCTAGCCAGCTCTTTTCTCTCTTCTATCTTAGCTAGCTCATTTCTCTCTTCTATCTTAGCTAGCTCTTTTCTCTCTTCTATCTTAGCTAGCTCTTTTCTCTCTTCTATCTTAGCTAGCTCTGTCTGCTGTTGATTCTGATGTTGCATCTTTGCCACCTCGAGCTGAAAGAGCATCTCCGGGGTCAAACCTTGAGGAGGAGGAGGAGATGCAATGATGTTAGAAATACCCAGTGATCCCCCCAGGGGCAAACCACCCTGCCAGTCACTACCCACCTGCGGAAGCGTGCTCAGGGTCGGTACTCCAATAGGAGGATTGGGAGTCGAGTGAAGGGGAGGCTCGGCCAAAGGGCTCTGAGCACTCACCCTACCTCGTACGCCAGTCACACCACCCAGCACACACGTCATCAGGTCATCCTTGGTCATGCCACTAGTACATACATGACCGATAGCTGCGGCTAAGCACTGGAGGCCGTACCGATTCATACCCACCAACCGGTCGGAAGTAACAGGCCATTGTAAAAAATTCCTTGCATCCTCCTCACTGTTCACCAAGTTAACAACCTGCCCATGCTGCTGCTCCTCAGCTTCTACATCACGTACTGTGTCTTCATCCTGCACTGATCCGCTATAAGACATGATGCTCACTGAAGATTTTTCACTTGGATACACAAAAAAGAAGTACCCCAAACTCTTATACCACAATATTCACAATAAAAAATTCTCGGAGACCGCTTAAGTGCTATATTACTTTGCTAAAAAAATAATTCTTGCATGTCCTCAAAAAATATTCCACAAAATCAACAAATGTTCACTGCCTAAACTGTGAGAAAAATCTGCACAATAACCTGCAATTATATGTCAGTTCACCAAATCCTGAGCTAGGTCACCATTTGTTACGATCGGGTCTCGTATAAATCAGTGGCTCTTATACATTGGACTAGACTGGCATAAATGCAACAACGGAAACGCTAGATCCAACCCCTGATATATAATCCCGTCGAACAAAGAACACTTATACCCTCCAGAGTTATATCTGCGATAGCGGGGTATCTTAACTCTCAGTATCTATGTGCTTCTACTATAGGCTGATGTTCTCTGAAACAGCCTATTACCTATAACATATGGTTGCTTAGTTATGGTACACAAGGAAAAGATAGTTAACTTAATTAAATCACAAGTGATCTAATGCAAACAAGAAGAAGGTTTACTTAACGTTACTTTAATCAATAATATCTGTCACTCCTTTATGAAAGAAAGTGTTCTAAAGTCCTCAAGCACCGAACAAGGAATCTTCTGAATAATGTCGGATGTTACTAAGAAGAACGTATCGGAAATGGAACCACAAAATAGCAGGAGGCAGGACAATGCATGTGTAGGCTAAATACACAAAAAGGCTGGACCTATAATGTTATTGGACACAAGAATATTATAAGCGGTGCAACAGTAATAATGCTCGCCACGAAAAAGTAGTACTCCTATTAACAAAACCGGTCTATGCTGGTTGTGTCTCTCTACAGCAACCTAAACCTCAAAATGCTTGTGTAGAAATAATGGGTATGCATAAAAGAGTATAATTATGATCTAATTCAGCTAATGTCTACCCGGGTTAACAAAGTCTAGCTGGGATGTGCAAAGGTACAGAATTCTGGTGGAGCAAGGCAGCTCCTAGCCTAGTGTGGACCTTGGGTCTGTGCGGCCTGATCACGTTAATATAAAGGGGTGCTCTCTTGAGGATTCTCGATCACATGTATCGAGTATCCTCCTGGCGACCCTCAAAAGTAAAAGCAAATAGAGTTAGAACAGTGTTGGGTGGATTAGGCAAGCAGCCCTCACGCACTACACAGTCTAAACTCCAAGGTACACAGACAAAAGATCCACCCAGGTAACCCACAGAATCCGTAGTGTCGTGCAGCTCAAAAGTAGCCTACACACCGTGAAAACACCAACAGCAAGGTACCTGATCCCTAGTCTAGCATTATTTAACCCTGTAGAAACATTAGTGATTGATGGAGACAGTCCGAGCAATACAATCTCCCAAAAAGACAATGACTATCTTCAACCTTAGCTTAGTACTGTCCATACTTAGTGTACTCAAACTAGTATGAACAGTCTCGATGTTACGTAATCTGGGTTGATGTAGCGTTACGTATCATTCCGTAGTCTTAAGTTGAACGCTTCCATAACCTTGGTCGAACGTTCCATGATTGGGTAGAATATATTATTCTATAGTAGTATATGGGAAAGTATTGTAGGATTATAATTCCCATATATATATATATATTTGTATTATTTAAGATTGTTTATAAGTATCTCATTGTAAAGAAGATGGGATACATTTTCCATATGTTATGCGCGTGCGCGGTATGTCACGACAGAGACGAACATAACGCGCTCGACACTCTCCAACCAACCTCCGTCCCAGCTACACACGCTAAGCCTTCTTTCTTCTAGTTATTTCACCAGGTGTTTTCGCTTCACTTTTCATCTCATACTCCTTAGTCACTACAATATCATCTTTGTTACTTAGCACAACTTAACGTAAATATCTAGCCTATTGTAGCCTCTTTTCATACTCTGTTTACTATACTAACCACTTCCAGTCATCTAGCCTATTTTCCGCCATCCTCCAATCACCAGCTGAGTTCATCAAAGGGTAATATATTCTATATTGTAAATGTTCCTTTAATATCAATAATATACAGTCCACTTATCTAAATTAGCCATAAGTACATAAGAAATGTGAGATCCAGCATATAATACAGTCTGGCCACCAATTCAAGGTGTGGATGCAGGGAACCAGAGGGGGATTGATATTAATAAAAGGTGAGGAAGTAGTGGAAATGATAGAGGCAGTAGAAGAGAAAGATTCTAAGACAAGAGTGTGGAACAGTTCAAAGGAGATGCTTAGAGTATGCTGTCTGGGACGGATCTGACCAGGATATTTCCAGGGACCGCATGGGTGGAGTGCCAGTTCGCAGGAATGGCACGAGGGCGCGCGACAGTCGCCCAGTAAGCAGCCGCCTAGTAGGCCGTGTTAGGCAGGAGGCAACGAATCCCGCGAGGCCTATGTAAGGGGGCCGACCACGCACCACACTCACCACCAAGTCACACCACCTGGTCTCTCTCTCTCTCTCTCTCTCCTTCCCATCATTCAATTACTTAACACAATACTTTCAATTGACTAAATAAAATAGAAAGGATTGTGACAGATGAAAACAAAGAACAGTTCTGAACTGTCTGCAATACAAGCTTTCTCGAGAAGGAAAGTACACAATGATAGGTAGACTGTAGCTACATTCTCTGCCCTGGCGAGTCCTAGCGAGTAAGCCATGCGGTTCTGGGGGAAGCGGTGAGCGTCACAGTCAAAACTGAAAGGACTCAGGGGGTATATACTGTATTGTATATATCACCAGTGAATCTGGAAATGTCTACTGCTCTCGTGAATGTAATGACGCATGGCTGGGAGAGGCAGGCAAGAAAGAGCCTGACAGGTCTAGAGCTTGCCAGAAACAAGCACATAAGGGGGAAACTAAAATATTATCCTAATCTTGCTTATATAATCAATATTAATTATGGAATACATAACAAATGGCAACTGTTTTTCTGCCAGTATATGAAACCTGAAGATGCCTGTCAATGCAAGACATCTGACCCTAGCCATTGTTAGAACCTAATACATAATAATTAAGATAGTCAAAAAGTGTATATAATTAAACAGGCTATTTAGACCTTGAAATATCAATAAGTAACTTTATAAAATGCATGACGAGCCACTATCTTGCACCACATATAGTAGGTGTTTATGTATAGATAATAATACACTAATTATGTTACCTGACTATTAGCTGTATTGGACCTGACCTTCACCCTAACACCGTCAAGTGACCTGTACCTCGTACCAGTACGAAAGGTGCACGGATGTGTAAGGTTCCTATGACAAATACAATAATTTGACAAATAATTTAAATATTTGTATATATATCGAGATTTTACCCTATTGGACGAGTAAAGTAAATTTGACCTAAGTCTTATGGGGGCCCATCTCGTCTTTTTTCTTCTCTCTCTCTAGGTTGTATCCATTACACCCCATTCAGCCTGATGTTTTAAGATGTTTATTTTGACAACAGGCTAAATTTGTAAATTTGTCGATAGAAATATGTCTGAGGCGATGCCGGATTCCTCCATACAATGCTGGATCGCTGTCACTCGCCAGGAAGAAATCGACACCTGGATGGGTATAAACGTCTTAAAACAGTAGGCTGATTGGATAATAGCCAGATAAAGAGAGAAAAGGAGAGAACAAACATCAGGTGAACCCACTTAACCACTAAAGTTTGCCTGTGATATGAAATACATACTCTGATAAAAGCTAACCATTAAAAAGAGGTATAAGTGACACACATGAACACTTAGGTGGACTCTGGTAAATGTATTCATTAACACACGTGACATGTCATCTAGCCCATAAATAAAAGTTCAAGAGAAAATATAATACAATTCTATGGCTACGAAACGTACCCAGAACCACGAGTAATATGCAAAGTAGGATTATTTACTTTAATAGGATGTTAAATTGATAAACAAAACCTATAACTATAACGACATAGGCTATATAAGAGTTAGTTGGTTCACTGTTGGTGGGTTTCCATATATTCTGTAGTTGTCCTCCAAACTCTCTTTACTATTGGGGCCTCTGGTGATGAAGAACAAGGTATTACTGAATCAAGTTCGCTAGATAGTAAATATATGCCAAACACCGTTAGAATAATGACACAATCATTGGAATATCGCTTTAAAATGGCTCAATCTCCAGAATATCGCTATAACTCATGCCTCTAGATGTAAACAATTTGGCCTCAAGATCAAAGTAAATACCTCTCGACCTAGCGTGAAAGTAGCTAAATTGGCAACACTGGCAAGGGTGATGAATGGTGGCCCGGGAGGTGGAGGTGGAGGTGGAGGTGAGGCAAAATTTATGTGGAGGGAGAAGAAGGACAAATTGATGAGGGGGGGGGGGGGGGGGGGGGCAATATGGACGATGTGAAAAATCATGGAATTGCAAAAGAATTCCATGGAATTTTACAAATGGAACGTAGCTATAACAAAAGATCACATTATTTTCGATATAACAGCGCCCATAATTTTGTCATTACATATGACCCTTGTAACTGATCCAACATTGAGTTCACTAGGAGACTGGAGTAAATAGGTAATATTTTATCCCATTCAGTACCAGGGACGTCCTTTTCATCATATGCTGGCAACTATTAGACGATTTAATTCAGCTTAGGAAGGACCTCTAGCAATAATAAAGGCTTCAAACTATCTCAACTAACCCTTATAACTACAACATATTATTTCTAAGCTGCATAATATCGACAACATGTAGCTAGAATACAATATATCACAGTCGCAGGTACTCAAAGGGTTGATTTGTTCTTTTACCCACATGATCATGCTAAACTTATGGTTAGGATACAGTACCTACTCTGGGCTTACCTCATAACACTGCTTGGATAATATTTGTTTTTGCAGATGTAATTATAGATAATAAAGTGTGCGTTTGTGAAATTATTCGCGTGCTTCAAATTCTTACAAGTTTTAATCTAAAGCAGCTGATAATGGAGTTTCGCTCATATGAATACATAAATTATTATGAGTATATAGTGAGATATCAGAAAGCAGCACTTATGGTTATCTTGCGAATGTTGAAGACTAGAATATTCAACACCAAGTGGCTCAGATTTGGTGGTGAAAATACAAGGATAGTTTTGGCCAAGGTCTATACTTGTCTTTGGCCTACGTGCCACGTACGTATGTGTTGTCGTTCGAACGTCATACAACTTAAGCTTGTAAACACTCGTGGAAGTATTTATAATTGATTTTGGATCATTGATAATTGTATATTATATTGGTTATACATTTATTTCACCATTGTAAACATTCTTATGTCACTCAACATAGCTTGCATGCTTTCATTCGGACGTCCAAAACTGGGGCTGTGCATGCAACTTATATTAGCAGGCACTCTGACTGAGAGGATATGTTGTTGTGTGTTGCATTTACTGCCCAAAATGAAAACAAAAAAAAATCTCACACAGTTTTAAGGGGTTTTAGAACAAATTCAAGTCCTGAGGTTATCAAAAGTACGCTCAGGCCCCACGGAGCGATGTTGGGATGTACTTTAGAAAGTACACCTGGGCCCATTTGACATGGGGATAGGGAAGTATATTAATAGTTGTGTATTGCCAGACATCGAATTTTCATGTCAAGCACCAAGACATTCCACTGAAGCTATTCCATACCACAGAGAGAAGGTAAAAGGCCAAAAATTCCAAAATTGTGTGATTAACCCTCAACCGACGGTGACGGTCATATGACGGGAGAGAGAATATTGGCCACCCCTGTGATGCCCTTACTATGACGGGTACCATTTTGAGGACATTATGAGCTATGAGAGAGAGACCGCATGTTGGGGGGACGATAGCTGGCCTCGGACTGCTGGCCACCACCATGTGACTGTCACTGACACGTACTATATCTAATCACCACCTCCCTAACTCGGTCAACAAGGAAAAAACTTGAAAAATACCTCATTTTAGGGTATTTTCGCCTCCAGTTACACGATTATTGCAAGAGAATCCGTGTTCGTATAAGGATGATTCAGGTGTCATTGGAAAGCTCTATTATCACCCTTTCGCGGATTTATCATTGTATTATGCTCCGGCTCTTGATTATGCATGAAAAAGAGCATGGAATGAAGCTAATTTTCGGTAAATATACCCACCCAGCACTACAGTCATGTAAACAAGCATGCCCACTTTTTGGGAGTTAAACATCTTCGGAATCAAAGCCATATTATTACCTTAGGGAATTAACAGATCAGTTAAGTCGAGTAGCTTCTGCAGAATAATTTGTTTGTATTTATTGTAATTGGGGATTCCCTATAATCAGATTTCGAACCTCTTCAAGGATATTTGGCTTAGTTTTAACGGATTTACGAAAGCAAATAGTGTATTTATTAATTTTTTATTTTTTTTGGTACTAAATCTCAGCAGAGACTGAAATTATATTCTGGGATTCTGGGATTAAATAACCTCGGATTTCCACCTGAAACCAATGGTAAAAACCTCAGGTTACATGGGAGTGATTTTATTAGAGAAGAGATGATCCCAGATGTTTGTCATAAAAGTGCAATAGTAAACATATATAAGGTCAAGGGGGATGTGTTAGATAGGGGTAATTATATGGGTCTCAAAAGTCTGTGAGAGTGTCTCTGAAGGCAAACATTTCTATCGATAACAAGTATTTCAATGTCATGCCAGGAAGTGTTACAATTGATGCTATCTTCATAGTCAGGCAGCTGCAGGAAAGATATTATA
Organism: Paralithodes platypus; assembly: GCA_032716605.1. Lineage (NCBI taxonomy): Eukaryota > Metazoa > Arthropoda > Malacostraca > Decapoda > Lithodidae > Paralithodes > Paralithodes platypus. The sequence goes on from CM064549.1 coordinate 2,693,452, forward strand.
TTATTATAAATAGGGATCTTTCTCTTGTGTGTGTAAACCTGAAGAAGGATTTGGAAAGAGTGCCCAGGGATGTTGTGCAGTGGGATTTTCCAAAGTAATATTCCAATTTCAACAAAAATAAGACAGTCAGTCATTCTTAAGAAATCACCTTCGACTATTTGCAAACACTGATATGGTACACGCTTTAAACAAATCTGATTTTCATAAACTTCTCTCTTTATCCGTTAGACTCTATATTTATGCTCAATGACATACAAACAAAATGACGGCCTAGCAATGGGCAATCCTCTCAGTTGCAGCTTCGCCAATATATTTTTAACCTATCATGAAACTCAATGGTTAGATAATTGCCCAGTATCTTTTAAACCCCTAATGTACAGACGCTACATAGATGACACTTTTTTACTGTTCGGCTCCCCAGATCATATTCCCCTAATCCTAAACTACCTAAACTCTAAACGTAAAAAACATAGAATTTACCTGTGAAACAGAACATGACCATAAACTTCCATTTCTTGACATAAACATAGAGAAAACTGAATCTTCCTTTGCTACACCCATTTATAGGAAACCCACTTTTAATGGACTAACAACCAAATTCAACTCTATGATTCCTATTCAATACAAAAGGAATCTCATTTTCACTCTAGTAACCAGAGCTTACAAAGTGTGTTCAACATATTTTTCACTCCACCTAGAATTGGAATATCTAAGAAATACTTTAAAATCAATTGCTTCCTAACTCAATTCACAGACACATATATAGGAAAACAATTAACTGAATTACACTCCCCACAACCTAAAGCTCAAACCGCTCAAAAAAACGTAATTTATTTTTGTATCCCATTCCTAGGTAGCAAATCGTATAATATACGAAACTATATAATCACATAAATACACTTGTATCTCGATGTTTTAGATTTAAGGACCGAATCCCTGATGCACTGCGATCCTCCGTGGTTTATAACTATAAGTGTAGTCGCTGTAATGCGACCTACATTGGTCAAACCAAACGCCATCTCACGGCTAGGATTGCAGAGCATAAGGTAGTGTCATTTAGGACTGGCTTTCCATTATCGAAGCCCTCCTATTCGGCCATTCGAAACAATTTTGAGGCCTCTGGCCATGTCATTAACAAGTGTAATTGTTCTATACTTTTCACCACCACCGACAGTGTCACGGGATTACTAGCAGAGTCCCTTCTCGCCCAGGACCTCGAACCATCCCTCAGTGCGCACGAAACATCTACTCCACTACTATGTTTTTAAATTAACTGGCATGTTATTTATGCTTATATCTTTTAGTATATATTTTTAATTGTAGGCAAAGTTAGTTAAATTCAACGTTTCTTCCACACACGTTTACAAATTCAACTGAAATTTATCGCAAATTCTTTTCTATACTTATTTATTTTTACTTAATACAAATTGCAACAAAATATCAAATATCCCCATGTTTAACCTTGCTTATACACTATATTCTCAAATTAAATTATGTTAACTTCCCTTAAATTGATTAAGTGATTACCACGCTTGTCTATTCTTAGGACTAACATAGTAAAAAGCAAGGATAGCAATGCAGAAGGCTGTCGCCCCACCCACCACTCCCTCCGACCTTTGGTCGGTATGGAATTTAGTTTGGGATATAAGTCCCCAAGCAGAATGAGACAAATTTCTACTGGAAAATTCATAGTAAAGAATGAATTTGAGAAATATTATATACTACTGATGCTTAACCTATGTTTTTACTGTTTACCTATATTATTCCAACCTCTTCAAAATGGATGGATAGACTCCTTTTGAATGTGTCAATTGTCTTACATTGTACTACTTTCTCTGGCAGTTTGTTATACTCGTGGATCATACTGTAGTAGAGTAGTGGGGTTTCTGAAAAATGTGAATGTTAGGAGCATTTTTAGGTAAAAGTTGGGAACCAGACTTTTTAGCATATTTCAGGTATGCTGAATTCGATAAACCCGGTTCCCAAAAGAATTTTTGAGTTTTTGACCATCTAATTTGCATAAACAAAATGGCCGCCAAATTGGAAATTTTTGACACTTCATGAACCATTTTCTCCAATATCTCTCTAACTAGGCAAGCAAAAATGACAAATAAAGTGTCTATACTTATGTTTTGAGGGTCAGAGAATGTGATTAAGGCATCTTTAAAGTGATTAGTGATAAGCCTTCACGTAAATGTGCAAATTAGTGGCTGCAATTATAGAAAAATCAATTTCTCCAATATCTAATGCTAATACTAATACTAATTGTTTCTTTTATTTGCAGACTACAATGGATCCAGTAGTTACTTTGAAGAGGCCTTCACCTGTAGATTACAGCTTGTGCATCTTCTGCCAAACTCACACAGCCAGTGTTATTCCTAGTAATGCAAGTGACCATGGACTCGCAAAAGTCAGGGATGCTGCCAGTACCAGAAGAAAGCTTAGAGACACTAAGAATATCGATGTGATTGACCGTCTTGAGAATGTCTTGGATTCTGCTGAAGCCGAAACTCTTGTGTGGCACAAAATGTGCTATGCCCAATTCACGGACAAAAGTAAACTTGAACGTTTGCGGAAGATGCAGGCAGTGGATTCAAAACAAGAAGCAAGTTGCAGCAGCAGTGGTAACAGATGTTCATTGCGAAGGCACGTGGAACCAGTAAACTGGAACTTATGCATTTTCTGTCAAACTGTTGTTTTGAAGGCACGGTTGATCTCAGTAATGACAAAACAAATGAGTGATCAGATAATTGAAGCTTCCCCTCTCGACTACAAAATTGGCCTTCGATTGGCTGGAGTGATTGACTTAATTGCAGCTGAAGCCAAATACCACTTGAAGTGTCTAAGAGCATTCACCAGATCTACCAATAAAACAAAGCTGGACTCGGACAATACAGACCTTGCGATGGTATGGCTATGCAAAGAGTTGCAACAATCTGCAGACAGAGGGCACGTTATCCTGCTGAATGATGTCTGGGAACGGCATAAGGAGCTTGCTGAAGAATCGTCAACCATAATTCAACCGTCTTACTACAGTAGAAGGACAACCTTCAAGGAAAAGTTGCAGTCACAGCTGGGAGACATTTTCAACTTCTTCCAACCTCTTGACAGGAGCACATCCGAGAGAAAAACCATGCTGATTCCCACAAAGTATCAGCATACTGCAGTTTTGGAAATGACAGAAATTGAGGAGACTGAGAAAATGTTGCCTCAATATGTGCCTCAGGATGACATTTTCCTATCACTTGTACATGTAGCGCTGAGAATTCGTGGAGACATGATGGAATTTCTGGGTCACAAAGGTTTCTCTGTAAGTGAAGATGAAGCGATTCAATGCATTCCAGATAGTTTATATATGCTATTGAGACTAATCTTTGGTGGTCAAGAGGTGCTAGAAGATGATAGTTCTGAAGAAAATGAAGATCTTGTCCAAGGCAGAGTTCTGAGTGTAGCACAGGATCTAGTTTACTGTATGAGCGGCGGCAGAAAATGGACTCCCAAACATATTGGTCTTGCCAATACACTACATCAAGCCACACGATCAAAAGATCTGGTGGAGTTGTTCCACAAGGCAGGCCACTGTTTGAGCTATGAACAGGTGTTGCAAGTAGACACTTCCTTAGCTGAGAGCACCCTGAAATCTATGGACCAAGCAACCGGGGCCATTATTCCACCAAACATTGTAGCCAATGAATTTATCCACTACACTGCAGATAACATTGACATTCTTGATGAGACACTTGATGGAAAAAATACTTTCCATGCAACTCAAATGGCAACATGGCAGCGGGGACAGAAAGCCGATGCTGAACTTCGGATGTTAGAGCCATCTGCTAGACATACGCTGATCGTGCCAGATGTCCTAGAGAACCTGTATCCTGTCAATATAAATCCTGCCAGAAGTGAGCCAGTATTCACAGCCCCTGTTGACAAGGTTTTTGCATCGGTTTCACCAGCGTCATTGCAGAATCTGGCCACAAAAGACCTAGCAACAGAGGCAATCCAAAACTCATTACTTTGTGCCAAAGAACTCGGACAAGAAAAAGTGAATACATTCGTTGAGGAGAGGATGATTGTACCTGAGCAAGGTGACAAGCCAGATGTCAGAATCCATGCACCCCTACACAGGAGTAATGCCAAAACGTTTTTATCTCTGTATGAAGTGGTCAAAGACAATAAAGAGAAAGACAAGAGAACTATCCTGAAGGCAGATAGAAACGTGCTTCAACGCCTTCTTACTGCCTATGAGGCAGGTCGTCCAGTTGACTTGCCAGCTGTCCTAAAGCACGAGCTTCTGCCAGTTCCTGTATCACTCGCTGAAATGAATGGTACACTCCGCACTGGAAATAAGTCCATACTGGCAGATAAGTTAACGGAAGACATAATCTGCCCTGAAGCTATTGAACTTCACGACTCATCATCCTGCCTAATCATTGATGGACAAGCACTGGTGGTTGCTCTGGGAAAGCCTGACAATGCAATGACCTTTGGGGATTTGGCCGACACATACGTAAGAGCAGTATTAAAGGCAGGTTCTAACTATCAACGGGTAGACATTGTGTTCGACAGATATAGAGAAGAGACAATCAAGGGTGGTACGAGGACACGACGCACGAAAGCAGATCGACCAATCAGACGAATTGTTGAGGGACGTGATGTGCCTCTTCCAAAAAAATGGACTAACTTTGTGTCGCTCCCTGCTAATAAAGCTGATCTTGCAAATTTCCTGTCTGAGGAACTGTGTTCTCAGGCACCTGATGATAAGGAGATTGTAGTTGCCGGGGGATTCAGAGAAGAAATTGAGGTTAGGTCATCTAAGACAATCACTGATTTGACTCAACTGAGAGCCACACATGAAGAAGCTGACACTAGGTTGGTGTTACATGCTGTGCACAGCCAGTTCAATACAGTTGTTGTGTCATCAAGGGACACTGATGTTCTCGTGCTTTTGGTTTCCCACTTCCCACGTGTACAATGTGAACACCTCTGGATGATGTCTGGTACCACCAAGAAAAGGCGATATATACCCATTGATGCAGTTTTCAACAACCTACCAAGAGATTCAACAACAACTCTTTTACCATTTCATGCATTAACCGGGTGCGACACCACCTCCTACATCGCAAATCACACCAAAAGGTCATCATGGAAAGTCTTCAAACAGCACCATCAATTGCTCATAAACTTGGGAATCGGTGAACTCACAGAGGAGACCATTAGATCTTCAGAATCGTTTGTCTGCAGAATATATGATGTGCACAAAACAGACTCTGTTGATGCAGCAAGGCATATACTGTTCTCAAAGACTGCTAAACCAGAAGCAATGCCACCAACACGTGATGCTCTCCGCTTCCATTTGATGCGAGTACACTATCAAGCAATGATTTGGAGAAATGCTCACTGTGCTGTACCTGAGCTTCCTGCACCCACAGACATGGGATGGAAACATGGCGATTCAGGACTACAACCCATTCTGATGTCATTGAGTCCGATCCCACAAAGCTGCCTGGAAATTATTTCATGTGCCTGCCAGAAACAATGCAGGACGCGTCGGTGCAAATGCCGCAAATCCGGGTTACGATGCACAGCAATGTGTGCATGTCAGCAACAGAGTGATGATCAAACTCCTTGTATTGCATGAATATGGTCTACTCCAATAAATAGTTCAGGTGAGTGACAGATATTGCCCTGTTTTGCCTGCATAAGCATCAAGGAGTATCTTGGGGTAAAGTTGGGAACCATTGATTTTTCTCTAATGACAGCCGCTAATATGTATATTAAAGTCTAGGCTTATTACTGATTCCTTTAAAAATGCCTCAGTGACATTCCCTGACCCTCAAAACATAGGTATAGATGCTTCACTTGTGATATTTGCTTGCCGCAATAGTTAGAGAGATATTGGAGAAAATGGTTCAAGAAGTGTCAAAAATTTCCAATTTGGCGGCCATTTTGTTTATGCAAATTAGACGGTCAAAACTCAAAATTTCGCTTGGGAACCGGGTTTATCGAATTCGGCATGCCTGAATTATGCTAAAAAGTCTGGTTCCCAACTTTTACCCAAAAATGCTCCTGATTCTTATTGAGGGCCTTTTTTAGGAAATCCCACTATACTATAGGTGAACAAGTGCTCTGTGACATTGAGATTCGCTCTCCTGGTATTTAATTTAATTCCATTTCCCTGAATTAATAAACTATTATCGATTTTGAAAAGTGAATCTACATTATTGTTATCGTGAAACACTTGATTATTTGACCTCACAATATTCTTTTCTTAATTGAAAACAAATATATATATGAATTTAATCTTTCATGATATGATATATTTTTTAGTGGTGGTATAACTTTGCCGCTCTACGCTGCACCGACAAGAGTTTCTCAATGTCCTTGTTCAGATAAGGAGACCAAAATTGCACTCCATATTCAAGATAAAGCGGACAGAAATAACGGAACCAAAAATAATTCCATGGGAAATCGAAGAAGTATGCCGTAGAGCCTCCCATTCGGCAGCACCAAAGTGCCACAAGCGTCGCCAGCTGGGATGATTGGGTGGCTGTACTGGAGAGAAAGAACAGGTGACAGAGATAAGTTTATAGTCGGAGGATCCCAAGGAGAGAAACGATCAACAGTATAATATGAAGAAGGGTTAGAAGTTAAAATAAGTCAAAATGTGTGAGTGTGTGTGTTTGTTTGGTTCTAATTTAGTGAGCAATATGTTTTACTGCATATTATTATGTTATATCATTTCTGTACTTTAAGTGTGGTGTTGCTCTCTATATAATATTCTTCTCCCGTTGTATATGCTTTCCATCCAATTTATTTCTCCATTTGTTCACAAGATCTATTATTATCATGTCCTTAAACCTCGCCCTCTTCTCATTGGAACTTTACCTCGTATATACCGAAGTAATTGTCCTAGACAGACAATAACATTCATTCCCTGTCCCATTCCCAGTGTCTTTCTCTCTCTCTCTCTCTGTAACAGTACGATTGATATATTACCAAATATACATAATGCTTTCAGAACATATCTACATGACCTGATTGACTTATTTCAGGAAGTTTGATACTATCACTCCATTTGTATTTTACATTTGTAGAGAAAGGCATTGTAGCCGATTAAATGAGAACACCTCGTGAGGGTGAACCTTGTAGTGGATAACGTTTCTCTTATTATCTGCTTAACCCCTTTATTACCGAGTTGTCCTTGTCATTACAAACTAGACATTATTAGACGATTTTATCCAGCTTAGGGTGGACGTGTAGCAATTAAAATGCTTCAAACTATCTCGATTATCCATTTTAAATACCACGGTTTCCTACTAAGCTGCATAAAATCGTCTAAATATAGCTGGAATAACACAAAATACATCCTCGGTAAGGAAGGGGTTAAGGGGGGATGGTTGATTATTAGGTCAATTTTATATTACATATATTTGTTGTCTAGTATCCTCCCTAGACCTCCATCAAACTTAGCTAAACATCCATTAGATCCCCCTTCTAGATTAATTTGTAATATTTTTGGTATAAACATGTCTCGGCCGAAGGCCGCTTCTTCCAAAATTACAGACTCACTATCATTCGCCAGGACAAAAATTGACACCTAAATAGCACGAAAGGTGTGAATATTTACTAAGAAATGGAGCGAAAGGTTTTACAATCGACAAATTTATCAGACAAATATGTTAAAATCTGAAAACTAATGGAGCTAAACATGAGGGAGAAGGGGGACCAGAAAGCGAATCATCTTCCCTTAAACAAATCACTGACAGACATTTCCAAAAAACTGACCTTTATACCCTATCACAAAAGGGGGACGGTGGAGGAGTTAATAATGTGGAAGTAAGTGGGTAGGTGGTTGAATAATATATATATTGTTGTGCCGGGTTGTAATACAACTTAGCTTCGTTATTGTCTTTCCTCCAATCCAACTGTGGACTTTTAGACTCAATATATGCTCAACAGGGACACATCTAACTTGTTCTCATTCACAATTATGTACTCAATCAGGTAGTATACAATTAACACACATAGGTAACTTTATACTCCTATGTATTCAATAGCATAGAAGGTGATATTATGGTTCGCTTAGCTACTATCAGTAATAGCAAGTGAATCATTAGATATAGTCAGAGTACAAGATGTCTCTTACTAACATATACATGAACATAAAATGTGAGTTTAACCCTCCTGGCCCGCGCAGCATGTTAAAATGACACCGCGGCTGATGGGCAGGAACCCGGGTGTCCTGTTAAAATCTGTAAGGTTGAAAGCCTATTCAGCTTGGTCTGAACGCTGTGCGTCCGACGCATGTAAACAAAGCCGATCGTTGCTTCACCGCACCTCCGAAAACAATAAGGAGACGTCGGATCAATGTTATTGTTGTGACGTCAGACGAAATTAGTGTCTGAAAAACTCCGATATTGTCAACATCGCGGAAAAATTCGCTCCACTGAAATCGTCATCACAACTGAACCAGTTGACTTACAGAGCTCTACTCAACGCCAGTCTACAGATTGAAAACCGCACTACGTTTATAGATGCGTGGGAAATTTCTACCAGTTAAAATAAACAAAAATACGGTAGCATAGGCCTAGACGTGTTTCGGCCAGATCGCCCGGGTACCCAGCACTGTCATTAGGAGGGATAGCCCGGGCCAGGAGGGTTAAGTTTCACTTAGCTACTATCAGTAATAGTAAGTGACTCTCGATATGGTCAGAGTACAAGATGCCTCTTATTAACATACAAATGAACATGGAATAGTGGATAGTATTATAGGGGAAATATGCAATAATATATAGACATACATATACATAGAATAACTCCTTGATAACAATATCTATGTGAGTTGAGTGTCTACTGCGATGTATTCTGATAATATCATGAGAGGTTTAAATGAAATCTAGAAGTGTGTGTTAAACTTTCTGGCTTAAAGCGGGAAGATATCTATGGTGATTGCTCATGTGAGTGGAGTGAGATGCGCCAAGGGAGTATAAAGGATGCCACGTGCAGGTAATATAAAAAATTAAGACAGTAACAATAAATAATAAATAAAAATAAATTAATTATTATATAAAATTCAAAATAAAAATACAAATAAAAGAGGCCTCTCGAAGTCAAGGGGCCTACGAACCAAATAACAGAATTTGAGTTTTCGCTGGTTCCCAATAGGTGGCAATACGCTCTATCATGCTGTGAAGACCGAATTGGGAATTTCGCCCTTATGTGCACGTGGCATAGGGTTGAGCGTCTCGTGTTTTGACTCGATAAATGTATGGATGAAGTAGGGCAAAGCGGAGGTATATGGGCCTAGCCGCTGCGCACAGCTGACCAATGGGAGGGCGGCTATGTTCCCGCGTGTTTACGTCGCGGCTCCCGGCCAATCAGAGCCGCCGTCTCGCACCTCCCCACATCAGTCACATGGCGGGAGTCTTTAACTGGTCACGCTCGCTCGCTCTCCCTGTTTTTACCCATATTTCACGGTGTTTGAGGCTGAATAATGAGTGATACTAGTGATTCAGATGTGGGGGAAGGTTCACCGTTGATGCCTAGTAGAAAACGGCACCCTGAAACCTGGAAAAGTGTAGTTAAGAAGAGTAAAAGAGATCGTGGTGGCGAGTATGTTTCTCGTAAGGGCACTGGTGTAGGGGCTCGTGTTTTGGGGCCCCCGTGTAGTTGTGCTATGAAGTGCTATGATAAGGTGGGGAGGGATCATGTGCAAACAGTTTTCGATGCTTACTGGGGACTGGGCAGCCACAATGCCCAATCTAATTATATTATGTGCCGAGTTAGTGATTGTGAGAGTAAGAGAGTGCGGGTGAAAGGGAGGGAGAGCCGTCGCAGTGTTACTCGTTCATACAGTGTCATGAGCAATAATATTAAACAAGATGTGTGTATGGTCACCTTTGAGAACATGCATGGTATTACACATAAAAGAGTGCGTAATGTGATGACCAAGGCTGCTTGCTCACCTAGTGGGACACTGACACCAGACCAGCGGGGACACAAAGAACCACCTAACAAAACCAGTGACATTCTCCTTACTGTGGTGCGAGATTTTTGTAACGAGCTGCCCACACTTCAGTCGCACTACTCTAGAATGAAGAACCCCGAACAACTCTACCTGCCCCCTGGATCAACCTGGCACGGACTTTACAAAGCTGTTCAAGATTATTTAGTGACGAAGGACCACCTCAAGGATGCAATCATTGAGTCCAAGTTTAAGGCGAAGGTCCAGGAATACAAAATAAGTATCCAAGCCCCTCGTAGCGACACATGTTCAACTTCTGACACCCTTAAAATTAAAATACAAGCCCTCGACCCAGAGAAAGACCAAGATGCCATTGCAACTCTTACTGTACAGCGCCATACACACCAAGCCAACGCAGCTGCTGGGAGGAATTTTATCAATGTCTACATAAAGGATAAGAGTCCGGGGATTATAGCGATTGCAGTCGACCTACAACAGACACTACCTACCCCAAAGTTGACTGTCAGTGCCCAGTATTACCGCTGTAAACTCTGGACATACAATCTTGGAATACACAACCTGAAAACCAAACATCCATATTTTTATGTTTGGAACAAGAGTGAAGCCAAACGCGGGTCAGTCGAGGTTGCTAGCTGTCTCAACCACTTCCTCGAGAATCACATACCTGCCCAGGGATTGTACAAGCTAATCGTCTTTTCCGATAACTGTGCTGGCCAGAATAAAAACATTAATCTTGTACTATTCTATCTTCGCCTCATTCACTCCAAGCGTTTCTCGGGGATACACCACTACTACCTAGAGAGTGGCCACTCCTTCCTGCCCTGCGACCGTGACTTTGGTGTGCTGGAGAAGCACCAGTGGCCCCATGAGGTGTACACCACGGAAGACTACTGGAAGTACATGAGGTCCTGTCGCAAGGCCGATCCTGCTACCATTGTCCGTATGTGTGCTGATGACTTTTTGGACTACGAGGTCCTTCAGCAGCACGTCTTGAAGGCCGGGCAGACGGCATCGGGGTTCAAGACGGCCAAGCGACTGATTGCCTCCAACGAACACCCCCAGTGCATCAAGGTGTCAGGTGGGTATGCTGATGGCTTCTATGAGGCCCGGGAATGGAAGCTTCAGAAAGGCCGCTCCAACAAGTATAACCCGGACACCTTTGACCTCTGTAAGGTCGCCCTGCCCAAGAGGTACCCCAATAGAGTGGTGCTGAACAAAAAGAAGCTGAATCACATTAGCCTAAGTACATCTCCACGTTTGTTCATCAGGCCTATCCGGATTTCTACACCAAACTCTTCGCTGCCCAGGATGCATTGGGTGGTGGTGGTCACGACAGTGGGGATGAGGAATCCGATGTCGACGACCCCGCCGATGACATCCTCGATTACTAACCCCCCGCCTCCCACCTCTCACATTGACAAGCGGATTGGGCAGCAGTTTAGAGGTAAATAATATTAAACTTTATAATGATTTTATTACCATTGTTCACACATCAAACACGAAGGAACTAAGTCTTTTCTTATAATTTATGAAATTAAATTATTATAAAATTTAATTATGGGAATTATGCTTTCTAATTTGGACTAATTCTTAGTTACATCATGGTTATTCAAAAATATGAGTATGAAATAAATCGGCCCATAATTACGGATACACAAAAAAACACCCATTACGTGTTTGTTTGTGTTTTTTAGGAATTACAGATTTTCACACAGCAATGATACGATTTCATCCATTTATTTACATTCTATGTTTTGATTATGCTATAATATAATTTGTGTGCATTTTTTATGTTTTAATAAAACACCACCAAACAGGTAGATGGAAAAACACGCATAAAACACGCAATTTTAGGAATTTTGCTTAAATGTTTCGGCTGTCTCCTAGTTATTGCAAAATGTTGTAATGTTCCAAGTATGAATGTAATTGAATAACATTTACGGGTACATAAAAAAACACCACTATGTGTTTGTTGGTGTTTTACCTAATAATTACGGATTTCCACAAAAACACTGCTATGATTTTTCTTTACAATGTTTACACTCATTCTTTTGATCATACTACCATAATAATGTGTATGCATTTTGTATGTTTTGATAAAACACCATAAAACATGTCGAACGAAAAACACGCATAAAACACGCAATTTTTGGAATATTGCTTTCAAATTTGAACTGCTTCTTAGTGTTATCAAGTACTCTGAAATGATCACGTTTGAATTTAAATTGAACAATAAACACACATACACAAAAAACACACCCCTTGGTGTTTTATGGTGTTTTATTATTATTTTCAGATTTTCAGAAAAAAACACCAACATCATTGTTATTTGTTAGGTCGAGAGTTTTCCATTGATTTATAATATTGTCATAGGAGTATAATTTTGGAGTGCAGTACTTTTCTTAGACTTTAACCCCTTATTACTCGAAACTGTGATTTGGTTCGTAGGCCCCTTGACTTCGAGAGGCCTCGATCATCATCATCATCATCATGTCATCAGGTCTATCAGTTGGACTGCGGTCCAGAAAATAACTTCTGCTGTTAATGCCATATTAATCTTAAATGAGGGAGGAAGACTTTAATTCATATAGGAATAAAGAGATGAATTAGTTTGACAATAAATTATCTAGTTAGTTTATTGTGAGGAAATTTATATTATAAAAACACAATTACTTAACTTGTATATGAAATAATATTCTCACGGGTCGAGGAATTCAGATTTAATTATTTAGATATACTGAATAAAGATTCAATATTGAATACAACCTAACATGAATCATATAATACTTTGACTCAATAGGTTAAGAAACGCATTGATAAAACAGTGTGTACTAATAGTAATATATATACTAATAGCATAAAATGACGTACATGATGAAGTTGCACTTATGTAAATACCTGGTAAGGTATGAACGATTTCTGAACTGGTTAAAAGATTCCTATAAGGAATACAGAACGAAATAGTATTGTATTCGAGATTATGAAAGGTTTAGATAATATATCTATATAGAACTAGAATTCCTAGACGAGATGAATCAAAATTATATATTTCATATCAGAAGTAAATACTTTATTCACAGCGGAACAAATTTATTGAAATGATCGCAGAGCGTGAGTTGGGTTTTCGAGGAAGTTAGATTTTACTTAGAATAGCAAACAATAATATTTCTTCTCGAGAAGTAGAATTGGAATATAATTAATTAGGAAATTGGGCATAGGTTCTAGGTAAATGCTAGATTTGAATAGTAGGGAATAGATGCACATTATACACTTCAACTTCGACTTGTTACATACACAATAGAATGGACATATACAAGGAAAATCTGTGAGTATTCGGGCTAGGTATCAGTTGACACGAGTATGTAAGGTATGAGTATAATGATTATGTAAGAGGTTTAACGCCTTACGAGCGGGCCCGTCAGTAACTTCTACTTCCTGCCAAGCGGGTGGTTTTACCCTAAATGAGCTTATTTCCGCGCTCTTTTTCATGTATAAACAAGAGCCAGAGCGTAATACAATTATGTATCCCTGAAAGGGCGATAAATGAGTTTTCCAATGACACCAGAACCATCCTTCTACGACCACGCGTTCTCTTGCAACGATCGTGCAAGACGAAGGAAAAATCCCTAAAATACGGTAATTTCCTTACATAATTCCCTGTGTAGCGAGGTGGTGAGTGTGGATGTGTGTGGAGGGGACATCAGTTGCCGCGCGGGAGCCGTGCTGAATGGTCAGAGCTGACCTACGCTCCTCCCACCGCTCGTCTCTCTCTCAGACCCAACCCAATTATTGCTCAAATTGCACATCGCCTTAAGTCGGTCCCCGCCACATAGTCCTTTCTTCTCTAGACCGACTTAAGTCCGGTCCCGCCAGTTAAGGGTTAACACAAGTTAACAATAGATCTTGGGCACAATTTATTTTTTATTTTTTTTTGCCAGACGCTGTAATTCCCGAGAAGGGGTGGCCATGAAGATTAGGCCTTTGTCACAAATATCTAGGTCAAGTTGCCCGGGCTTAACATCTACCAATAACATTTTGACAGTAAGGATTCGATCCGCCGACCCTTTGATCAGCAGCCGAGGCTCTACTGACTTTGCCACGGCTTGCGACATTTAGTTCAATAATTAACCCTTGTTTAGCGGGGCCCGACTTAAGTCCGTATCGAAAAAATTGGACTATGTGGCGGGGCCCGACTTAAGTCCGTGGGCTCATTCCCGCCCTAATTTAAGTGGAAAGCGACACCTGCTGGTCAGGCGGTGTACTACATGGTCCCACCCACATATCCCCACTGCGTGACCATGACTCAGTAACCCTCAAGCAGCCGTGATGGAAGGTCAAGATTTGCCCGTGTCCGATTCAGTGGCCGCCACCCCTAGTGCGTTGTGCCACCCTACTCATCACGCCCCGCTCACCGCCCAGGACCTAGATATCATGATGAACTCTTCAAAACTTTCTAATAGGCTGTTGAATGACACCATGGAAGGTCTGGGTGATAGTTTTGATGGTGAGTATGACTCGGAAGACGAAAATATGCCGATCATAGGCTTTCACCCCAAGCATAATTTGCGTGCCACAAAAGTTGAGGTTGATACTGCAGAGGACGTTGAGCAAGATGGAGACATTCCTGACGAAGAACATACTGGTGTGGGTGTTGGTAAGTACAATTTACATTTTATAATTGCTTGAAAGTTTGATTGCAAGCATTTTATAGCATATTATTTCAGGCGTTCGGTAAATTTCTCACGATAACCAGGGTGTACGGTACATTTCTCACGATAATACAAGCAACAACGAAGCTTGACGAAGATTGTGGTCTACAATATACCTTTTTATAATTGCATGTGACCTTGTAATTGCCTGAAAGTTTGATTACAAGCATTTTATAGCGTATTATTTCAGGCGTTCGGTACATTTCTCACGATAACCAGGGTGTACGGTACATTTCTCACGATAATACAAGCAACAACGAAGCTTGGCGAAGATTGTGGTCTACAATATACCTTTTTATAATTGCATGTGACATTGTAATTGTTTGAAAGTTTGACTGCAAGCATTTTATAGCGTATTATTTCAGGCGTTCGGTACATTTCTCACGCTAACCAGGGTGTACGGTACATTTCTCACGATAATACAAGCAACAACGAAGCTTGGCGAAGATTGTGGTCTACAATATACCTTTTTATAATTGCATGTGACCTTGAAATTGCTTGAGAGTTTGATTGCAAGCATTTTATAGCGTATTATTTAAGGCGTTCGGTACATTTCTCACGCTAACCAGGGTGTACGGTACATTTCTCACGATAATACAAGCAACAACGAAGCTTAGCGAAGATTGTGGTCTACATATACCTTTTTATAATTGCATGTGACCTTGAAATTGATTGAGAGTTTGATTGCA
Source organism: Paralithodes platypus (assembly GCA_032716605.1). Lineage (NCBI taxonomy): Eukaryota > Metazoa > Arthropoda > Malacostraca > Decapoda > Lithodidae > Paralithodes > Paralithodes platypus. The sequence continues at coordinate 2,708,838 of CM064549.1, forward strand.
AGCATTTTATTTGCGTATTATTTCAGGCGTTCGTTTGATTTCTTACCGTAACCAGGGTGTACGGTACATTGCATGTGACCTTGAAATTGATTGAGAGTTTGATTGCAAGCATTTTATTTGCGTATTATTTCAGGCGTTCGGTATATTTCTTACGGTAATACAAACAACAAAGATTGAATATTTGTGCTTGTCATTATATGATTGTGGGGAACATATGTACCGTATATATTATTTTATCATATATATGATATATATGTAAAATAGTTATATTATCACGACACTCTCTCTCTCTCTCTCTGTCTCTCTGTCTCTCTCACTCTCTTTGTCTGATATAGGCCAGGGCACTCCCTAACTAATCTTCCCCCCCAGGCAAAATCACACCTAGCAGATGTCCTTGACCTCCTCCTCCTCCTCTCTTTCTCTCTCCCTCTCTCTCTCTCTCTCTTCCTCTCTGGGTCTACCTATACATTTATAATTGCATGTAACCTTGAAATTGCTTGAAAGTTTGATTGCAAGCATTTTAGAGCGTATTATTTCAGGCTTTCGGTACATTTCTCACGATAACCAGGGTTACGGTACATTTCTCACGATAATACAAGCAACAACGAAGCTTGGCGAAGATTGTGGTCTACAATATACCTTTTTATAATTGCATGTGACCTTGAAATTGCTTGAAAGTTTGATTGCAAGCATTTTATAGCGTATTATTTCAGGCGTTTGGTACATTTCTCACGCTAACCAGGGTGTACGGTACATTTCTCACGATAATACAAGCATCAACGAAGCTTGGCGAAGATTGTGGTCTACAATATACCTTTTTATAATTGCATGTGACCTTGAAATTGCTTGAAAGTTTGATTGCAAGCATTTTATAGCGTATTATTTCAGGCGTTCGGTACATTTCTTACGGTAACCAGGGTGTACGGTACATTGCATGTGACCTTGAAATTGATTGAGAGTATGATTGCAAGCATTTTATTTGTGTATTATTTCAGGCGTTCGGTATATTTCTTACGGTAATAAAAACAACGAAAGATTGAATATTTGTGCTTGGCATTATATGATTGTGGGGAACATATGTACCGTATATATTATTTTTTCATATAAATTATATGATACATATGTAAAATTGCTATATTATCACGAAACTCTCTCTCTCTCTCTCTCTCTCTTTCTTTCAAATAAATCATGTCTTACAGTTATAAAGTTGGAGTCTGCACATCCCTCATACGAAATACAATTCCCACATTTTGCATAGGTAACAGTGCCAGACCGGCAAAATGGACCAGGTCATTGACCTCCCAGCCAGCCCCCCCATCCAGGCAGCGAGCCGCCGTGTCAGAGCCTCCAGTTATTTCGCTCGCCAACATCTCGGGGGTAGACCAGATGCCAACTACCCCTGCCCATGGACAAGCTGGTCCAGCGACCTCTACACCACCTGCAGATGCACATCCCCCCGTGTTGGCAACGCCACCCGAGATGTCGCGGACGAGGGTGACCAGGCGTCGGCTGGATTTGGAGGAAAGCGATGCCGGCCCAAGCTCTCCCGATTCGCCGGAAGCCAGGATATCCCCGCTGCCGGGAAGCGACTCTGATGACGGGCAGGGACAGCCAAAGCTGGGACAGCCACAGCAGGGACAGCCACAGCAGGGACAGCCACAGCAGGCACAGCAACAGCAGGCACAGCCACAGCAGGGATAGCAACAGCGAGGTGTCCGGGGAAGGGCCCGAGGAGGTGCCCGAGGAGGTGCCCGAGGAGGTGCCAGAGGAGTTGCACCAGGAGGTGCTGTGACGCATGTCCAGTGTGAGCATGCTGTACAGAACGCCTAGTCATGCCCCACTCTCGCTAGGATCGTCAGGGCAGGAACTTTGGCTGTAGTCTATGTAGAGTTTCCTAACTTAGTTCATGTGAGCCGTTGTACTATAAGTATTATGAATATGTATTTTGTTTTCATCTGAGTCAACGAGTTCTATTTTATATCATTAGTTATAATCATTGTGTGTAAAACTTATTTGTAATGATGGGAGGAGAAACAGCCACAGTTGGGGGTCAGTGGGTGCGCCAGGCGGGAGGTGGGCCTAACTCACTAGCACTCCCCCCCCCCCCCCCCCTCAGTGCTAGGGGAGCCTTTGTCTATCCCAGAGGAGAGAGAGAAATTACGTAATGGTTGTCAGTGGGCGGTCCTTAGTAGTTCACGTTGGGCTCACTAGAGGGCCGGGTATAAAAAGGGAAGTCTAGCCATTTTTTCATCAGAACTCATTAGGCAGAGCGACTTCTCATTTCCCTTGCTAACTATATATATTCTTCTGACTGATGTGAACTTTCTCTACTACCTTACATTCTTATCTCCTCTTTTCCCTGCCTGTTTAACTTCCATGGTCCCGTTGGTGCAGAGCTAGTCAGCCAACGTATTATCGCTTGAGTTCTCACGAGATACTTGCCTATTAGATAGCCTATTTTGGAAGGGTTAACTTAGAATAGGATTGATTTATGTTTGTTGCACTTGTATATGCATTTCCCTGGGTGTTATTATTATTATTCCTGTTTTCTGCTGGTCTAGGTAATGCTAGACTGGGGTAAGGCTTTTCTGTGTTACGAGTTGTTGTTTGATGCAGTGGTTAAGCGATAAACCTGCATACTCGTTTCGGTTCAGTGAAGCCTAGGTTGTCTTCGCGGCTGACTGTGTTGAGTTAATAATTTACAGTGCGTGAGGGCAAGAGCCTAACCACCCTGTATTTTATTAACAGTTTGTTTTTACTTTGTCAAGGAGCCGGGAGAAAACCAGATACAAGGGATCTGGATTTCTCAAAGTGCACTTGTCAGTTTTAACGTAATACTTTAAACAGTTGTGAGGACTTCGCTAGGCTACGAGCCGTTTTTGCTCAGTCACTGCTACCTTTTGCCCACAGTACCCCAGCTAGACTTTACTCGATTAGTAGATACAGAATAGTATTGAAGCTTTCCTTATGTATGATATTGTTTATGCACTATTGATTTCATGTGTTGCAAGCTTGGCTACTTTAGTGATTAGTGGCCCACGAGCACAATCCGAGTAGGCTATTGCCGTTGCATTTGCGGAGTACTTCTTTTTAATGTTTGCCATTTACTATTGCATATTCTTTTAATTATTCTTATGCCAATTTAAACCTTTAATAGTATTTAATTGCCAGTGTTTTTGCTTATTGAATTACTGTTCAAAATCCGATACGTACTTCTTACGAGCATCCGAGAAGCATCTAACTTTTTTCAGAAGATTCCTTGCTCGATGCTTAAGGACTATTAATTAACGTAACGTAATAGTGCCGATCCGAAGTAGAGGGTGGAGCACTTCTTAAGTTCTTAGTCAAGGGTGTATTACTTCGGCTTCGGCCAACACTATTCTTTGGTGTTGTTGTTTCTTACTTCATTGTTTGATTGTTGACCAGACTAGATAATTCCTGTCTCTTTATTAGTCTGTTGTTGAACACTAGTACCGAGTTCTTGTATACCCCGTTATAGCAGATTGAACTCTGGAGGGTATTGGTGTTTTTTGTTCGGCTGGCAGTACTCAGGGGTTGGGATCGTGTGTTTCCGTTGTGGCAGCGAGCCGTATTCGAGTCCTGATTGAGAGCCCTTGTGTACCCGAGTGCCAGTTCGTAACAAATGGCGACCTTGCTTAGGATTTTGTGAACAGTATAAATTTTTGCAGAGTTGTACAACATTTGTTTGTTTGTATTTTAGCGTGCATATTGAAGAATATTTGTTTTTGTATGGCAATTAGTAAAGCATTTAAGAGACTCCAGTTAATTTAGTAATTAGTGCTTGCATAGGAAGTTTAACACTTTTGTCTCCAGAATTTTTTTGTGGACTTCAGTATGTCATGCATTAGCACTGACGATGAGCGAGAGATGTCATTTGAAGGTGTGCCGTTAGTAACCAGTGAGGAGGATGCTAGAGTTTTTGTGAGTAAGCGGTACCACGTGACGGAGGAGAGGCTGACTGGGGTGGATGTTTGTGGCTTGCACCTGATAGCCAAGGTTTTGGGCATTTCCAATGTAGTAGGGATGTCCAAGGGGGAGCTGATTTCCTGGGTGTTGCGTGGGCGACATGGGGTTTCGGAGGAGAGGGCGTTTGGGGGGGTTCCTCCCCAGATCCCCTCTCACTCGACTCCCACAGTGCCGTCCACTCAGTTACCGGAGGTTAGCACTCTCCCACAGAGGGATGATAATTGGCAGATTGGAGTGCCCTCGGGTGGTGCACGTGGTGGTTCCCCAGTTTTTGCCCCCCCTCCTTCAGTAGTGGCAGCTCCCTCTTCCTGCCTGTCTCCAGATATGGTATTTAGACTTGAGCTTGCTAAGATTGAGGCTAGGAAGCAGGAGAATGAGACTAGGAGGCAGGAGATTGAGGTTAGGAGGCATGAGGCTGAGCTTAGGTACGACTCGGAGAAATATTGTGCTAAATTTCGATTTAGATAAGACTCGTGCAGAGTCGACAGGGACTCGGATGGGCCGTGAGGGCCAAGTAAGAGAACAGTCCTTGGCCCAATTAGTCAAATTGGTGCCGGTATTTAGTGAAACTGAAGTCACAGAATTTTGTAATCGTTTTGAGAAGAAGTGTAGGGAGCATAATTGGCCTGAAGAGAAGTGGGCAGCTCTAGTCTCCTCAAGACTTACGGGTAAGGGTCTGATGGCTTATGATGCACTGCCTTTAGAGTCTTGCATTGACTACCCAGAATTGAAGAGAGCTGTCCTATGGGCATACGAGTTGCAACCGGAAACATATCGATTGAAGTTTCGGGGTGTTACAAAGACTAGGGAGGCGACCTTTCTTGAACATGCCCGGGACTTAAAAGATGCACTTAAAAACTGGACACGTTCTGAGAAAGCTGAGACGGCAGAACAGTGGACTGACCTGTTTCTGCTCGAGCAGTTTTATAAGTGTACTAGTGCAGAAATGACTTTAACTATTAAAGAAAAGAACCCAAAAACTCTACAGGAGGCAGCTGAGATGGCTGACCTCCGGCTATCACTAATTCGTGGGTGCGGGTCTGCCCAGCGTAGTGAGGCAGGTAACAAGGGGCGTGATGCCCCACCCCCCCCGAGTTAGTGAAATACCTTATGCAAACAAGTACAAGAGCCATGATACCAAGACTGACCACAAGACTAGCACCGTCCCATTTAAGAAGGGGCCGGGCCCTTCCCAGTACCAAGGGAAGCCCAAAGGGGAGTTGGAGTGTTATCATTGTCATAAAAAGGGGCACTTTGCAAGAGTCTGTCCTAGCAAACCACCTACAGCAGCTGTGTCTTTGGCCTGCAACATTGGTGTGTCTCCGAAGTCATCTGAGTTTGCCCGGGGCAGTTCATCAGAGGCTGAGGCACAGCCAATGCAGAAGCACCTGGGAGGCTCGAACCCTGCTCAGGATGTTTTTTGCGACCATAGAGGGCGGAGTTGCGTGATGTGGGCGGGGCGCAAGCATGGAGTAGAGGTCTTGCGTGATAGAGGTGCTTCCTAGACTCTGAAGAAAAACTTGATTGGCTACCCTATAAACGCGGCTCGGGTGGTAGTGGTGCAGGGTATTAATGCAACTTGGTCATACCCGCTGGTGCGGTTGGAGTTGGAGGTGGATGGTGTGGCACGTGAATTGGATGTCGGGATTGTGGAGAAACTGTCAGTGGAGGGCGTCGACCTTCTTCTCGGCAACGACTTTGCAATGCCCGCTTCTGAGGTTCTACCCTTAGTCGTTGCCGAGAGGCCGGCCGACGTGAGTAGGGAAGAGCAAGAGTGGGTCGAGCGGTGCCAGACACAACCCATGGCGTGTGTTGTCACCCGAGCTCGGGCAGCTAAAGTGCCACAGCCTAGTCCTCCGTCTTCAGACCAGCGGAGGAACGATCAACAGGAGGAGGCTAAAGCTGGAGTTGGTTTTAAGAGTTTTGACTCGGCGGCTCTCCTGGGTGATTCAGTATTAGCACCATTACTTAATTCTGGAGTAGCCCCTGGGCCTGTCATCGAGAGTGACGAGGCTGGGCATGACGAGTCTCCACGACAGCAACGTTATGTACAACGAGAGACAGAGGGAGCAGCCCAGTATCGGGGAAGGTCATGCATTGCTCCGGAAGCAGTTAGATCGCTTGGCACCCTCAGATATACGTCGGTTGCAACTAGAGGACCCTGAGCTCCAAACGTGTGCTAATGAAGCTGTAGAGCTCGACGAGGACGGCGATGCACAGCCAGGAGATTTTTTTTATTTAGAAGGCATCCTCTTTAGGCGTTTTCAAGACCCTAAACGTAGTTGGCAAAAGGGGTCCGGAGTAGTGGACCAGTTGGTGGTGCCACGGGAGTGCAGGGATAGCCTACTGAGGTTGGCGCATGACATACCACTGGCAGGACATCTAGGGGTGAGAAAAACGGTGGCGGCTTTGGGGAAATTGTTTTGGTGGCCGGGGATGAAGTCTCATGTGCAGTCATGGATAAACTCATGTGATATTTGTCAACGTGTCGGGAAACCGAACCAAGTTATTCCTAAGGCTCCGTTACACCCTATTCCTGTGATTGGGCCACCCTTTAGTAAAATTATTGTTGACATGGTTGGTCCACTCCCTCCCACTAAGGCTGGAAATAAATGTTTGTTAACCATAATGGATGTTGCCACTAGATACCCCGATGCATACCCTATGAAAAATGGAATGGCTAAGACGGTAGTCAGTAACTTGTTGTGGTACTTCTCAAGGTACGGGTACCCGGAGGAGATTCAGTCTGATCAGGGATCTAATTTCACCTCCAACATGTTCAAGCAAACAATGCAACAGCATGGGATACGAGCAGTAGTATCGTCAGCGTTTCACCCTGAGAGTCAAGGGGTGCTTGAGCGGTGGCATGCTACACTTAAAAGCATACTCAGGTGTTATTGTGCTGACAACGGTATGGATTGGGATCTTGGATTGCCTTATGTGCTGTTTGCTGCTCGGGAGGTACCTGGTGAGAGCCTGGGATTTAGTCCAAACGAGCTGATTTTTGGACACCGTGTCAGGGGCCCCCTTAACATGCTGAAAGAAATTTGGGAGGGGACTGTGCAGCCTTGTCCATTATTAAAGTATGTGCTTGAAAGCCGTGAGCGCATGCTTAAGAGTCTGGAGATGGCAGGTAGAAATTTGACAGAATCACAAGCTTTGATGAAGGACAGGTATGATCGCAAAGTGAGGCTCCGGAAGTTCACTGTAGGACAAGAGGTATTAATTTTGTTGCCTTTGGTTGGTAACCCCCTCTCTGCGAAGTACACTGGACCTTATAAAATTGTGGAAAAAATTTCAGACTTAGATTACCTTGTTGCCACTCCAGACAGGAGGAAAAAGAACCAGTTATGTCACGTGAACCTTATTAAAGAGTATGTGAGGTGCCCCTCTGAGCCTCTCACTGTCCCTGTGTTGGCTTGTTGCGGCCGTGGTGGAGAAGGAGAGGGGGACAGTCAAGCTTCAGAGGAGGATAGCTGGGATCAACATGTTTCAGCGGATCAGTGGGCGGGGAACTCGAGCCTTAGGGCTGATGAGGCTATAGCTCATTTGCCTGAGCCACAGTTTGATGCTATCCGTCAGTTGTTCGGTTCATACCCCACTGTATTTGCTGAACACCCAGGCCTCACTACTCAGGCTATGCATGATGTTGACATGGGGGACCATCTACCCTTTAAGTCAATCCCGTACCGTGTGCCCCCCATAAAACTACCAGCTCTGAGGGATGAGTTGGAGTATATGCTCGGTAGAGGGTTGATAGAGAAAGGCACAGTTAAGTGGACTTCCCCCGTAACACTGCAGCCTAAGCCAGATGGCAAGGTACGCTTTTGGTATTGATTTCCGTAGGTTAAACGGTTTGACTCCAACTAACCCATATCCTCTTCCGCGGGTTGATGATAGTGTTGACAAAATTGGTAATGCTCGTTTTTTGTCTAAAGTAGATTTAGTAAAAGGTTACTGGCAAGTACCTTTGTCCGAGTGTGCTAAAGAGGTATGTGGTTTTGTTGTGGACGGGAGTACCTACCGGTGCAATGTTATGCCTTACGGACTTAAGAAAGCACCAGCAACGTTTCAGAACCTGATGAATGAAATTGTAAAGGACATTCCAAATTGCACCGTATATTTGGACGATGTAATCATTTATGATGACGACTTTGAGAGCCATTGTGAGCACCTTGAGACCTTGTTCCGGAAACTTAGTGAAGCAGGTCTGGTAGTAAATTTGGCAAAGTGTGACTTCGTAAAAGCCACTGTGCAGTACCTTGGGTTTGTTGTGGGAAGGGGACAGGTGTGCCCTCCTCAGAACAAGGTACAGGCTATCAATAAATTTCCGCACCCAACAACCAAGAAGCAGATTATGAGATTCTTGGGTATGATAGGCTACTACAGACGCTTCATAAAAGGTTACTCAACGGTGTTGGCACCTCTCACAGATTTGTTATCTAAAGACAAAACGTTTTTGTGGGCACCTGAGTGAAAAGGCTTTCACTTTGGTGAAACATTTGCTATGTACTCAGCCGATACTCAGGGCCCCAGACTTTAACAGGCCTTTTCAGCTGGCAACAGATGCTAGTGGTGTAGGGGCTGGTGCCGTCTTGCTACAGACAGACAATGAAGGTGTGGAACACCCAGTAAGTTTCTTTTCTAAGAAGTTCAATGCTGCACAAAAGAACTATTCTACAATAGAAAAGAAATTACTGGCGATTGTGCTGTCGCTCAGGCACTTCGAGGTGTATGTTCCAGCCTATGGCCCAGTCGTGGTTATCTACACTGATCATCACCCTTTGAGATTCCTGAATCAATTTCACAATCACAATATGAGACTGACCAGGTGGTCTTTGATGTTGCAGGAGTATAACCTGGACATCCGTCATATTGCTGGATGTGACAATGTGATCGCGGATTGTTTATCAAGGGTGGATGATCAGTCGTAGGCTATCACAGGTGTGTGGGTTTGAGTGGAGGAAAATAGGCTGCCCTTATGGTGCAGCCGGGAAAAACATATTAACCCTTTATTAGCGGCTCACCACTTAAGTCGTATTTAATAAAGCTGGACCATGTGGCGGCGCTCGACATAACTCGAGTGGCAATTTCAGCACGTAATGTGGCTGAGAGAGAGAGACAAGTGGTGGCAGGAGACTAGCGAGCGTATGACTGCTCCAGACCACCGCGGCGAACCTACTGACACAAATCTCAGCTCCCTCCTCCCTCTCTCACTCGCTACATACTCAATTATGTACCGAAAGTACCGAATTACCTGCTTTTTGCACTCGCGTTGCACGGTTATTGCAAGAAAACTATCCATCATACAAGGATCGTTATGGTGTCATTCGAAAGCTCTGTTGATGCCCTTTCAGGGATAGATACTTGTTTTACGTTCTGGGTCTTATTTAGGCATGAAAATGATCACGTAAACAGCCCTATTTTGGCTAAAAACACCCCGCTGGGCGGTACACATAAATAAACCGCATAGGCCGCTCGTAAGGTGTTAAAATATAAAAATCATATAAAAACTCTTTCTTTTGATATAGATAATCGTATAAGTTTGTCATAGCCTATAGAGTTTGAGTAGTCCACGAACTATCAAACGGCTGAGCTGCTGTAAGCTCGCTCTGGGAGCATGATATTGTGTCTTTTTGCTATTGTTGGGAGGAGTTATAAAATGTGAATTTTTTTTGGTTAATAATAAGATGTGTTTTGGTGATAAACTCAGCTTTGTTTTAGTGCCATTCGGTCGCTGGGTGTGAGGGGCTTGATGGGGTTCTGTGTTTGTCAGATTTTAGCTCAGGGTTGAGCAAGTAAAATCTTGGGGGAGGTGTGACGCATGTCCAGTGTGAGCATGCTGTACAGAACGCCTAGTCATGCCCCACTCTCGCTAGGATCGTCAGGGCAGGAACTTTGGCTGTAGTCTATGTAGAGTTTCCTAACTTAGTTCATGTGAGCCATTGTACTATAAGTATTATGAATATGTATTTTGTTTTCATCTGAGTCAACGAGTTCTATTTTATATCATTAGTTATAAGTATTGTGTGTAAAACTTATTTGTAATGATGGGAGGAGAAACAGCCACAGTTGGGGGTCAGTGGGTGCGCCAGGCGGGAGGTGGGCCTAACTCACTAGCACTTCCCCCCCCCCCCCCCCTCAGTGGTAGGGGAGCCTTTGTCTATCCCAGAGGAGAGAGAGAAATTACGTAATGGTTGCGGTCCTTAGTAGTTCACGTTGGGCTCACTAGAGGGCCGGGTATAAAAAGGGAAGTCTAGCCATTTTTTCATCAGAACTCATTAGGCAGAGCGACTATTCATTTCCCTTGCTAACTATATATATTCTTCTGACTGATGTGAACTTTCTCTACTACCTTACATTCTTATCTCCTCTTTTCCCTGCCTGTTTAACTTCCATGGTCCCGTTGGTGCAGAGCTAGTCAGCCAACGTATTATCGCTTGAGTTCTCACGAGATACTTGCCTATTAGATAGCCTATTTTGGAAGGGTTAACTTAGAATAGAATTGATTTATGTTTGTTGCACTTGTATATGCATTTCCCTGGGTGTTATTATTATTATTCCTGTTTTCTGCTGGTCTAGGTAATGCTAGACTGGGGTAAGGCTTTTCTGTGTTACGAGTTGTTGTTTGATGCAGTGGTTAAGCGATAAACCTGCATACTCGTTTCGGTTCAGTGAAGCCTAGGTTGTCTTCGCGGCTGACTGTGTTGAGTTAATAATTTACAGTGCGTGAGGGCAAGAGCCTAACCACCCTGTATTTATTAACAGTTTGTTTTTACTTTGTCAAGGAGCCGGGAGAAAACCAGATACAAGGGATCTGGATTTCTCAAAGTGCACTTGTCAGTTTTAACGTAATACTTTAAACAGTTGTGAGGACTTCGCTAGGCTACGAGCCGTTTTTGCTCAGTCACTGCTACCTTTTGCCCACAGTACCCCAGCTAGACTTTACTCAATTAGTAGATACAGAATAGTATTGAAGCTTTCCTTATGTATGATATTGTTTATGCACTATTGATTTCATGTGTTGCAAGCTTGGCTACTTTAGTGATTAGTGGCCCACAAGCACAGTCCGAGTAGGCTATTGCTGTTGCATTTGCGGAGTACTTCTTTTTAATGTTTGCCATTTACTATTGCATATTCTTTTAATTATTCTTATGCCAATTTAAACCTTTAATAGTATTTAATTGCCAGTGTTTTTGCTTATTGAATTACTGTTCAAAATCCGATACGTACTTCTTACGAGCATCCGAGAAGCATCTAACTTTTTTCAGAAGATTCCTTGCTCGATGCTTAAGGACTATTAATTAACGTAACGTAATAGTGCCGATCCGAAGTAGAGGGTGGAGGACTTCTTAAGTTCTTAGTCAAGGGTGGATTACTTCGGCTTCGGCCAACACTATTCTTTGGTGTTGTTGTTTCTTACTTCATTGTTTGATTGTTGACCAGACTAGATAATTCCTGTCTCTTTATTAGTCTGTTGTTGAACACTAGTACCGAGTTCTTGTATACCCCGCTATAGCAGATTGAACTCTGGAGGGTATTGGTGTTTTTTGTTCAGCTGGCAGTACTCAGGGGTTGGGATCGTGTGTTTCCGTTGTGGCAGCGAGCCGTATTCGAGTCCTGATTGAGAGCCCTTGTGTACCCGAGTGCCAGTTCGTAACAGTGCCCCATGAGGTGCACCAGGAGGTGCCCCAGGAGGTCCCCCAGGAGGGGCCAGGAGGCCGGTACCACCACCTGTCTTTCAGTGGCAGGATATGTCTGGTCAACCACTCCTCTTTCACAAGGCACCGAATGGCGTCCAGCCTACCATTCCCTGCTCGGAGAATGACACCCCTTACGACTACTTCCGGGCATTTTTTGATGAACAATTGCTCGGGGACATTGTCACAGAGACAAACCTGTATGGTCGCCAGCAGGCCGATGAAATGAAGTCGCCCCACATGCGGAGATGGACACCCATTGACATCGGCGAACTCCTCGTGTTTTTGGCCCTCACCATGCTCATGCCCCACATAAAGAAACACAACATGTTAGATTATTGGGTTATGCATGACATCATAGCAACGCCAGTGTTCAACACCTACATGCCAAGGGACCAGTATAGGCAAATTCTGAAGTGCTTGCACTTTGTGGATAACACTGGGCCACACGGAGCCGACAAGATCTGGAAAATATGGCCATTCCTGAACTCCCTCCTCTACAGGTATCGCCGGTTTTTCAAACCTTTCCAGAATGTCGTGATCGATGAGTCCTTGGTCCTCTTCCGTGGGCGTCTCTCTTTCTGCCAGTACATTCCGTCGAAGCGTCACCGCTTTGGGATCAAATTCTTTGTACTGTGTGACTGCGAGACAGGATACGTGCTGGATCTTATCATATATACCGCTACTGATGTGGACATTCCGAACGACCCTTTGGGTCTTTCAGGGTCGGTTGTCAAGACACTGATGGAGCCGTATCTAGATGCCAACCGCATCCTGTTCACTGACAACTTCTACACCTCTCCTCTCCTTGCCAGGTATCTCCTTACAAGGAGAACGGGAAGCTGTGGAACTGTTAGGTCAAACCGGAAACACTGGCCCCGGTTTGAGAAGACGCAGAAAGGAGACATCTTCCGGAAGAAGAGCAGCAGTGAGAACATACTGGCTATTTGTTGGCACGACACAAAGCCAGTCAATGTCCTCTCCACCTACCACAAGTCCGCATTGCGAGATAGCGGGAAGAGGAAATACCAGCAGGACCGTGTCACAGGGAACAGGACAGTAGTTGTTATCTCCAAACCTGACGCTGTCCTGGAGTATAATATGAACATGCGGTTGGTGGACAAAAGTGATATGCAGATCACTGCTGTTGACTGCCTTAGGAAGACCTGTAAATGATACAAGAAGGTCGTACTCCATTTTCTTGATGTCACTGTCCTCAACGCATACAACCTGTGGATGACGCACACAGGAAAGAAGAGCTCTGTAAGGCTGTTCTCCAAGGACATCATCGAGGCCATCTTCCGTAAGCACGGAACCACACGTGCGGCACCAGTTCCGAGGGCGATCGTGGATTTGCCCAGCCGCCTTGAGTGCCGGGACTACCTCGCGACCCACAGGCTTGTGACTATACCTCCCAACCCTACACAACTTGCTGCTGGCCGGGTGGCCGGAAAGAAGGTGTGCCACGTCTGCAGTCACTCGACAAGGAGGCCCCGACATAGGAGGGAAGTCGCGTCCAAGTGTAGTCGGTGTGATGTGGGACTCTGTCCTATTCCTTGCTACACCAAGTACCACACACTGGAACACTTCTAACCTCCTCCCTTCTTGCCAATCATTCATAATTTCATTCAATCGTTCATTCATCTATTTCAAAGTACCTCATGAATTCATGTCATTCATAACTTCATTCAATCATTCATTCATCTATTTCAAAGTACCTCATGAATTCATGTCATTCAATCATTCATATGGTGGAATAGCACACTACCCAAACACAAGTGCATTGATCGTCATCAGCAACATCACCAATTACATCCATAAGTTTCGAATTTCATCCATCCATTTGGTTCTTGGTCCACCTCATACATCCATGTCATTCATTCATACATACATTCATACACTCGCTATAGGCAGTTCTGCCTTTTGTCTACCTCAATCACATTCATACACTCGCTATAGGCAGTTCTGCCTTTTGTCTACCTCAATCACATAACTGCCTTTTACCTACCTCAATCACATAACTGCCTTTTACCTACCTCAATCACATAACTGCCTTTTGCCTACCTCCATCACATGTGGATTACACCTCCTGGGAACACCACAAACAAAAAATGAGTCGTCAACACTACTCCATAGGGTGATTTGGAAATGTGTTGAAATAATATTATATATAAAACAAAATACAAATTCCTGCAAAGCAAGCGAAACAGAGAGAGAGAGAATGCAGAAACTGAAAAAGATATAATAATACAGAAATATTACAAGCAAATAAAGAAATAGAGGGATTAGAGAAAATAATAATGAGAATTACATATACGGATGAGGAAGAGAGAGAGAGAGAGAAAGAGAGAGAATACAGAAACTGAACTGAAGAAAGAGAGTGAAAAAGATATAATAATACAGAAATAGTACAAGCAAAATAAAGAAATAGAGGGATTAGAGATAATAATAATGAGAATTACATATACGGATGAGGAAGAGAGAGAGAGAGAAAGAGAGAATACAGAAACTGAACTGAAGAAAGAGAGTGAAAAAGATATAATAATACAGAAATATTACAAGCAAATAAAGAAATAGAGGGATTAGTTAGAGAAAATAATAATGATAATTACATATACGGATGAGGAAGAGAGAAAGGAGTACAGAGGAGTACAAAGGAAATCAAGCAACAACAGATCTAGTGACCCTTCTAGGCTGCTTGTCCTCCAAAACACTGAGGATCAAGTGTCCAAACAGTGGTTTAGAGTGGGTAAGGGAACATTGGAAAGGGAACTACTGCCCTGGAACTAATGTCCGTGGCAGGATTAGGAAGTTAGTAGGGGACAGATGGGTTAGTAACTGAGGGGGGGATAAAATAAAGTTATTCATTTACAAACGCAGTCAGTCGCTGGTTTGATGCGAGATATTTGTCTAGGCGGAGTTTAAATGAATCAACGGTGCTGCAGTCTATAACGTCTCGGGGAAGCCCATTCCACAAGTTGACAACTCGATTGAAGAAGAAATTCTTAGATTTGAGTGAGTTAAAAGATTTACCAATAATTTTGCAACCATTTCCCCGCGTGTAATTAGATTGGTCGATAGTGAAGTACTTACTACAGTTCATATTGTCGATGCCTTTGATGATTTTGAACACATGAATTAAGTCACCTCTTAATCTGCACTGGGTTAAAGGAAATAGATTTAATTCTCTAAGACGCTCTTCGTATGGTTTGTTCTTTAGGCTAGGTATTATTTTGGTAACTCTACGTTGAACTCGTTCTAGCTTGTTTATATCTTTTTGGTAATAAGGGCACCAGGATTGAACGCAGTATTCCAGAAGAGGGCGGACTAAGGAATTGTAAAGGGTTAGGATAACTTCTTTGGATTTATGCTCAAATGACCTGCCTATAAAGCCAATTATTTTGTTTGCCTTCTTAACAACTTCTGAACATTGTTGACTCGGTTTTAGGTTACTCGATATTGTTACTCCCAGATCGGTTTCTCTGTTTACATTCTTAAGCTGAGTGCCATTCATCGAATAGTTTGCTTTCTCATTTAGGTATCCGATATGCAGTACTTTACATTTATCCGCATTGAAACTCATTTGCCAAATTTGGGCCCAACATGACAATTTATCTAGATTGTGTTGCATATCGTCAACTTGTTCTTTTGAGAGTACGCTATTTGCAATTTTTGTATCGTCAGCAAATTTTGAGATTGTACAGGTGAGTCCCTCATCTATGTCGTTGATGTAAATTAGAAAGAGAATTGGTCCTAGTACCGATCCCTGGGGTACCCCGCTACTTACATTGGTCCATTTAGATACCTTACCGTTTATGACTACTCTTTGCTTTCTGTCGCTGAGCCAATTTTCTTTCCATTTCAACACACCGTCTTGTATTCCATGCGCTTTTAGTTTTAGCAGTAAACGTTTGTGGGGAACTTTGTCAAAGGCCTTTTGAAAATCAAGGTATATAATATCTACAGCTTTACTCTCATCGTAGAGGTTGAGGAGATCGTGAGGGTCCCTATTAATTTGTAATAATCCCTACCTTGTTCATCTTGAAATTGTCGTCATTTTGAGGAGGTTCACAGTCAAATCTGTTCTACCCAATCCCCCGCCATTATTGTTGCGAAACTCGGGAGACGGACGGGAGTTGCCAACGTCAAACAGGCTAGGACAAAATATCTCTAGACGTCATAAGTATAACCTAAGAACGTATTTCGTGTAAATGTCCAGTTTAAGTGCAACTTTACAATGTAACATCTACTGTACATAACATGTAACTAATAATATTTATTCAAAATGATATTCTCATCCTTGTTGTGTTGCTTGGAGTTATACAGCTTGCATCATAATATAAGTATGTTTTATAGTGTATATGTGTACCTAAGTTTTGCCTCTTGCTTTTATATATACTGTATATATACAGGGTGTCCCAGGAGGAAAGGGCATAACTTTGGGAAATGATAGAACAAAATATTCTAAGCCTAAAATGTCCTATAACAAAAAGTCCAAATCTCGACCGGTATAGAGATATTGCATTTTGAAAATGGCATTTTCTTCAGTATTTCCCCATAAGGCTGGCCTAGCTGTCCTAGTGCCTACTACACCTCCATCTTTCTGCAATTATTTGACCATGTTATTTTAGAGATACTATAATTCTGTAAGTTGCAAAATGATTATAGACATATTAGCTCACTGAGTAGTTGGAAACCATTTGACATGGAAGAGTCTATTACAGTGATGCGGAGGACACTACATAAAACCTTCAATATCTTTTTAACGGTTGAAATTTGGACTTTTTGTTATAGAATATTTTATGCTTAGAATACTTTGGTGTATCATTTCCCAAAGTTATGACCTTTTCTCCTGGGACACCCTGTATATATATATATATATATATATATATATTTTTTTTTAAATAATTTCCATGTGTTTTTACCCACATTAATTCACTCTTACAAACAAAAACTCTTTAATCTAGCACCCCCTCATTATGCGACCTTTCCCTAACTTTGGTAACACTGCAGATAAGACAGGCGTGCAGATATCCAGGAGTATTTGATAAGGAATATCCACTCGGGCCTTTTATAATATTATGCCCCACAATAGTGCTGCTACCACTTTCTCCTCTTTCCGTTAATTTTCTTTGCTCTCACCCATCTAGAGGCTGCTTCTGACACCTCATCAATTACGTGTATTCTGAACAAAAAATTAAGGACTTCAATGTGGCATAGGCAGAGTTATAAAGCAAGAGCAAAATTTGAAAGAAAGAAAGATAGATGCATAAATAGATAGACAGAGAGAGAGAAAAAAATAGATAAGGAAGGAGGAGGAGGAGGCAAGGGATGATCGCCCAAATTCTTTCATATGATTCGAGTGACTCACACCGATTCATTTACCAATAAAACCTGAAAGGTTCATACCGATATTTAGTACTGTTGAACGGTCTTTCTCTCATAAAGCTGTCAAACTAACCCACGTGAAGTTGCATGAATCATAGGTTAACATATTTTGACAAGTACTGTATGTGATAGCTTTCGTAAAATGCGAATTACAGGTATTGGCCAAGCTTCATTTAAATCCATGCGTACTGTCTAGAACAATTCCGTAGACAATCGAACAGACAAACAGTGAAACCAATATAATCAAATGACGACCACATAGTAACAACAATACTCCTTGAACTTAAGTAAATGTTTGATATGTAGTAGCTCTTGTTTCTGTAAAATTTTACAGGCAAGTGTAGACTGAAATCTTCAAAATGTAAGTTTTATCAGAAACAGTGGCGTAGCTAAGAGGGGGGGGGGGGGGGGAGTTGAAATCGCCATCCCAGGCCCCCAAGTGGATCTGAAACTAATATCAATGATACTAATAGCATATACATAAAAGTAATAATGAGTAAAATAATCCATGTGGGTTTTATGATTTAAATCTTCCTTTTTTTCTCTCCTGTGACGTCATGGCATTGTCTTGACTAGAAGTGGATATTTAAAATTCAACAAAAAACGATCACTCGATCAGTATTGCTTTGGCGGTGCGTGGGAGAACATAATTGCCGCTACTTTCTCAGGACGCACTGGCAGGTAGGCCTAATGATTATAATAATATATCTAAACTACAATAAATCACTATTGAGTTTGGCAGTTGATTAGTATACTGTGTTTTCCGTAAGCATGTGTAAAGGAATAATAAGCCATCAATTGAAGAATTCAAAATATGAAACATGGTAGCTAGTAAGTTGAGTGTATAGATATAATAGGATAATCGAAGATTAGGTCTATACAGATTATTTATAAATATACGACCCAGAAATTTCGGTATTATATTGTCTTTGTTCGTGAACTGTAGCCTAATGGTCTAATCGTTATATGTATTCTATAGTTAACCTATGAACTTAACCTTGTGAGAAGGTAGAGTGGTATCGAATATATTTGTAGAGTAGGCTAATCTATTAGGCCTAGAGATGTGTATGTTTTTGTCTTCTCATTAATTATT
Organism: Paralithodes platypus; assembly: GCA_032716605.1. Classification (NCBI taxonomy): domain Eukaryota; kingdom Metazoa; phylum Arthropoda; class Malacostraca; order Decapoda; family Lithodidae; genus Paralithodes; species Paralithodes platypus. The sequence goes on from CM064549.1 coordinate 2,727,006, forward strand.
TCTCAAACTGTAAGGGGCCTAATATATAGCCTACAATTTACACATTCTGTTTGCTATCGAGGTTTCATCTAGTAACTTATACTCTACTCTCAGGTGACGGTAGATTACAAAGGTATTATAATTATTTTCAGTTATAATTTAATTTGTGGTGAACTATGGTCTTACTAAACCTTAGCTTGATCATGCAAAAGATGCATAGTCGTTTTATATTAGTCAATTAAGTGTGGATACAATACATCAGCAGCTCAGCTAAAATAGAACCTAAGTGGGGCAACATTTATGTCATAGAGTGTGCAGTACCTTGGTTAGGCTATGACTGTCATTCTTTCAATTTTGGACTGGAGCACTTTTTTGTGATGCTACCCTACACCTCCCGTATATAGGCTATGGTGCTCGTACATGCGGAACCCAGGAACTGTGAAATGAGAGAAGGGACAGAGTTGTAAACATTGATCCCTTTCGTTTGTAATCTAGCCATTCGGCTGATTCAGGGTCAGGTACAAACTCCGACGTTTCGAAGCAGCAGAACGGCCTGCTCAAAGCGCAAAGCCTTACAATTTGATTTCTAACAAGGGACTGGTGTTCTCAAGAAGAGGCCCCAGGTTTGAAGTAATGCATGGCTTGATAGCCAATAAGGCCTATTTTAACTCCCTAACGCCAGTGGTGGGGTTGAAATAAAATTTAACACAGTTCATGTAGTTCCGTATATTATTTATTTGTAATATTTTATAATAATGATTTTGTATTCTTTTTTCAGCCATGCCTAATGAACGACAAAAGGTTCAACAAAGTGGTGCTGATAATTGGGAAAACGAGCCTAATCCTTTAGATAATGGTTTGATAATAATTGTACATTACTTTCATTATTACTTCAATAAAGATTCATGGATAGCGTCAAAATGCATCTAGATAGGAATATTTTTTTCCCAAAAAAATATCGGGGGTGGGGGTCATACAGCTCCCCGCTTCCCCCCCCCCCCCCCCCCCCAGCTGCTTTGGATCGCTTCGCTCGCCACCCCCCACCCCCCCTTAAAGAATCAGCAAAGCCTGGAATGGGCCCCTCCAGAAACCAAGATCCCCGGGGCCCCAAAATCTCTAGCTACGCCCCTGATCAGAAAGCAGCTACCCAGCGTAATCTACCTTCAGTCTAGTTCCGATTCCAATGTGAAAGAACCTCAACATAGTATGAGCAAAACTTGATCATCGAAAATTGCCGGAAAAATCGCTCGTGTGACCACTTACTAAACCAAACCTCCGTATTGATGTCCTTCTCTTTCTTCGACTCTTATTATTACCAGTAGGTAGGAAAACAATACAATACCTGCACTTTAAACTAAACATTCCTGCTACCAGTATGGTAACCCTAGTTGGTACAGTTACCGATATAAATTATGTTGCTCGTCGTAATCTGATGTATGACAGCTAAGAATTATGAATGAATTGCGAGTGTTGTTTCTCTTTATTATCAGTAAATTTATTATACAGTATGAGATAACCACTGCATAAGGAACTACTTTCGTTATTCAATCGTGCGCGTTATATTTCGATGCATAAGTTCACGGAGAGGAACAGAAGTTATGTGGATAACTGTACATGTTTTATTTAGCCTGCTGCCTCCTGCCTCCTGCCCGTGTTTCCTGAGGCATGTTTGCTTTTACTGGCCCGGAATGAAAAGATTATCCTGCTGTGTGGAGGTTTAAAAATACTATGGACATAAAAGTTACATCACCAAACATGGCTTCATGTTCCCTTCACCCGGAAACATGAACAAGACTCGTTAACGATTTTTCGTATATGTTTGTGTTAACCTTTAGAAGATACAATGATGCATTTATTTTATGTTTTCAGGCAGTTAATAGACACTTGTCTTTACATTAGGAAGGGTATGTGGATATTACCTATCTGTTATATAGGTCAACATATGTCTGTCACTGCAACATTGCAAAAATCACAAAACAAGTTAGTGGATTTGAATTATTGACAAACTATTATCTGTGCAAGTCTACATATTGAGTAGTGTTACTAAGATTAACCCTTTCAAGTATGTATTTCTTTTCAGTTTTATTATTCAACAATTTTATTCAGATTAAACCTTTTGTTGCAGTTGCCGTACAGGTACATCCAGGAAATATCCTGGAATTATTAACTCTGCGAAGCAGAGTGGTATCGCACAAACAGATCCCGCCCATATACTGTGCACCACCAATCAGCTTTTCTGTCGTCGTCCGTTGTCGTCTGTCTGGTAACTCCTAGACCGTTCAATGGATTTTCACCAAATTTTACAGGTATATATATTATGTCAATGCGATGGTCAGCCAAAAATAAATATTCAATTTGACTAAAAGGTTAAGGTCAAAGGTCAAAGTTAAAAATAATATAAATATTTCATGTGTTAGTTTTTACTCAAATTTCTTCATTTTCACTATACAAGTCACTGGTAACCTCGATATATTATTGACCCAATTTTAGATAAATATTCTAAAGGGTAAGGTCAAAGGTCAAAGTCGAATGTCAAAATAAGTTTGATACTACTATTTCTTATAATAACTGTTAGATTCTCACTAGCCTTACCTTTAATATTCGGTATACCTACAGTAGGCCAGGGTCATACAAGAAACTATTCAATTCGATATGAATGGTCAAGGTCACAAGCCAAGGTAAAATATAAGCTAAATATGCTAATGTCTTTGCTTTTCATGCAAACTTTGCAAAATTTGGTGAGATACTAGCACTTTAAATGGAAAGAAAAAAACACATTTTGAGACATATCATGAAGGTCAAGGTAAAGGTCAAAGGTCAAGGCCCACTATTCTTTAACACTCCACGAACGGCTAGATCGGTAACTTCTACTACCTGCCAAACGGGTGGTTTTACCCTAAACGAGCTTATTTCCGCGCTCTTTTTCATGCATGAACAAGAGCCAGAGCGAAATACAAGTATGTATCCGTAAAAGGGCAATAATTGAGCTTTCCAATGACACCAAAACCATCCTTTTACGATCACGGGTTGTCTTGCAACGATCGTGCAACACGAAGGAAAAATCCCTAATTTCCTGACATATTTCCCTGTCTAGGGAGGCAGTGAGTGTGGATGTGTGTAGAGGTGGGCCTAGTGCCGGCGTGGGAGCCGTACCGAACGGTCAGAGTCAACCTACGCTCCTCCCACCACTCGGACTCTCTCTCAGAGCCAATTATGTGCTCAAAATTGCTACCGACTTAAGGCGGTCCCCGCCACATTGTCCTTTATTCTCTAGACCGCCTTTAGTCGGGCCCCGCCAATAAGGGGTTAAATATATATAAAACTAACTGATGGGTTTTAATGAAATTAGTAATGCTTATTTGATTTTCCTGGCCAATGTGAATGAACAAAACAAATACTCTTACATCAAGGTCACAGGTCAAAGGTCAACTTATGCTATATATTTTTAGCTTTTATTCAAATGTCTTCATTTTCACTATGCAAGTTACTGGTAACCTTGATATCGTATTGCCCATTTTTTTGGTATAAATATTATAAAGGGTAAGGTCAAATGTCAAAATAAGTGTTTTACTATTTCTTATAATAACTGTTAGATTCTCACTAGCCTTACCATGAGTAATCGGAATACCTAGGCCAAGGACATACAATAAACTATTCAATTCCATATGAATGGTCAAGATCACAAGCCAAGGACAACTATAAGGTCAATATGATAATGTCTTTGCTTTTCATGCAAACTTTGCAAAATTTGGTGAGATACTTGCACTTCAAATGAACAGGAAAATAACACATTTTGAGACACATATCATGAAGGTCAAGGTGAAGGTCAAAGGTCAAGGTCCACTATTCTTTAAATATATATAAAACTATCTGATGGGTTTTAATGAAATTAGGCATGCTTATTTGATTTTCCTGGGCAATGTGAATTAAAAAAAAATACTCTTGCATAAAGGTCAAGGTCACAGGTCAAGGTCAAAGGTCAACTTATGCTATATATTTCAAGTTTTTATTCAAATGTCTTCATTTTCACTATGCAAGTTACTGGTAACCTTGATATCGAATTGCCCAAATTTTAGGTAAATATACTAAAGGGTAAAGTCAAAGTTCAAGGTCATAGGTCAAAATAGGTGTGTCACTAGTATTTCTTATACTAACTCTTAGATTCTCACTACGCTTACCATGTGTATTCGGAATACCTAGGCCAAGGTCATACAATAAACTATTATATTCCATATGAAAGGTCAAGGTCACAGGTCAAGGTCAAATAAAAGGTGAATTTGCTATTTTCTTTACTTTTCATGCAAACTTCACACAATTTGGTGAGATAGTTTCACTTTAAGTGAAAAGGAACATAATAAATGCTGATACATATAACGGTCAAGATAAAGGTCAAAGGTCAAGGTCAACTATTCTATTAATATATATGAAACTAACTGATGGGATTTAATGCAATTAGGCATGCTTATTTGATTTTCATGGGCAATGTTAACGCAAACAAAAATTTACTCATACATAAACGTCAAGGTCACAGGTCAAGGTCAAAGATCAACTTATTATTTATTACAAAAAAATACTCTAATTTTAGAAAACTGGCTGTGTTATGGCATATTACTTTAATATCATTAATAACAAATTTCACATAAATATTGTAATAGTTAAGGTCAGAGGTCAAGGTCAAAACAAGAGTATTTGTCTTTTCTCCTAAACTCCTCCTTGAATGTTTAATGAATTGTCATCAAGTTATACAGGCAAATTCAGTTGGTCAATGCGATGACCATCCAAATATATGTATTTGATTTTTAGTCAAATGTCAAAGGTCAATGTCACAGTGCATGATTACTATTTGTATTCAATAAGTTTTTATACAAAATACACCACATTCAAAATGCTAGCTAATACGAAAATTGCTGTTAATCTAACTAAATCCTTGATAAGAAATTATAAGGTCAAAGGTTAAGGTCAAAGGTCAAGGTTAAAGGTCGAAATATTTTTACTAGTATTTCCTATTTAATGTAAGATTCTCATTAGGCATATCATGCATATTCGGAATGCCTAGACCAAGGTCATACAAGAATAAACATAATTCCATTTGATAGGTCAAAGTCGTCGGTCAACGTCACATATAAGGTCATTATGCTAATTTCTTTACTATTCATGTAAATTTCACAAAATTCGTTGAGCCAGTTGTGCTTTAAGGGAAAATTAAAATGTTAAATTGTCAGACATCATGAAGGTCAAGATGAAGGTTAGGTCAACTAATCCTTTAATACCTCTGAAACTAACTGATGATCTTTAATGACATTTGACACACTTATCTGATTTTCTAGGGTTACATCAAAGCAAACAAACATATAATCCTACATAGAAGTCAAGGTCAGACCAAGGTCATAAGTTAACCTTCATCATAAAAAAATACTCAATTTTCGATAAGCTGACGACTGTTAGTTGCATTTTACTTAAATAACATATATTTCAATCATATACAGTATATATATATATATATATATATATATATATATATGTTAGTAAAGCCAGGTAATAAATTTTCTTTAATACATACGAGGTTGAAAGAAATGGCAATTTCTGCGTTGGAAATTTTATTATTCAAAGTTTCCAGGTCTCTGATGAGTTTTCGCTGGGTGGCAGGAAGTAGATGAATGAGATGAGCAAAATTCATGGTGGTACAGGGTTACATTAATGTACATGATGATACAGGATATACAACGCGTTTCACTGGACAACCAGCATTATCAAGTAAGGATAGAATGATATAAAAGGTAAACAGGAAGGGTATATAGAGAGGGTGGAGGATCAGAGGAGGCGAAAATCAGGGGGCAAAAGTCTGCTATTGGTGGAGGGGTATACTAAGAGTACAAAAGAGAGAACCGCTTCAAGCAGGCGCACTGGATGCGGGAAGGTGGTGGTCGGTTGGCGGGGTCAAAGCTGATTGGCTGCATGTCGAGGGGCGTGGCCTAAGTTGCGTAGTATGTGTGGCGCCGGCAGAAGACGAAGCTGAAGGAGGTAGCGCGGGGGGCTGCGTCAAGGGCACCAGGGGGCGAGGGGGGGCGTTAGGTCCTGTAGGATAGTGCCTTTTGGCAGAAGGAAGAATCTGAAGGTCCAGAGTTTGGTTGTTGATGTTAGGATGAAAGGCTTGTATATATAACGCTTCGAGTATAGGTCATCTCCTTGGGTCACTTTCTTTATCGAGTATGGTGGTGTGTTTCTCTAACTCGTTGCGTGTGAGGTGGGGGTGGTTAGGGGTGAGATAGTGGTCTTTGATGGCTACAGCCTGAAGGTGAAGAGTTAACCGACGTGAAAGACGAGTCTGTGTCATGCCAATATAGGAAAGAGGTCCACAGTCCTCATAATTACAGGTATGTTGGTAAATGACGTGATCGTCGGTCATCGGGCTCTTTATCTTGGTGGAAGCTGGTTTGTTGCGGAGAACGAGGTTAGAGGTCTTGGGGGATTTGTAATAAATTATTAATTTGATTTGGTTTTCCGGGTTGGTTGGGTGGACATGCTTGGACCCAAGTGACCCAAGGAGATTACCTATACTCGAAGCGTTATATATCCAAGCCTTACATCCCAACATCAACAACCAAACTCTGGACCTTCAGATCCTTCCTTCTGCCAAAAGGCACTATCCTAAAGGCAGATCCTACAGGATCTAACGCCCCCCCTCGCCCACCGGTGCCCTAGACGCAGCCCCCCGCTTCAGCTTCGTCTTCTGCCGGCGCCACACGTACTACGCAACTTAGGCCATGCCCCTCGACACGCAGCCAATCAGCTTTGACCCCGCCAACCGACCACTACCTTCCCGCATCCAGTGCGCCTGCGTGAAGCGGTTCTCTCTTTTGCACTCTTAGTATACCCCTCCACCAATAGCAGACTTTTGCCCCCTGATTTTCGCCTCCTCTGATCCTCCACCCTCTATATATACCCTTCCTGTTTACCTTTTATATCATTCTATCCTTACTTGATAATGCTGGTTGTCCAGTGAAATGCGTCGTATATCCTGTATCATCATGTACATTAATGTAACCCTGTACCACCATGAATTTTGCTCATCTCATTCATCTACTTCCTGCCACCCAGCGAAAACTCATCAGAGACCTGGAAACTTTGAATTATAAAATTTCCAACTCAGAAATTGCCATTTCTTTCAACCTCGTATGTATTAAAGAATATATATATATATATATATATTAAAATACTTAAGGTTAAAGGTCAAGGTCTAAGAACAAACGAAGAGTATTAATAATTTGTTTTAAACTCTTCCTAGAATGTTTAACCCTTTGAGTACCATTGAAGTATTTTTGTATTGTATTGTAGCTATAATTAGACGATATTGTGGAGCTTATGAAGTATCTGTGGTAGTAAAAATGGTTAATTGAGATACGGTAGTTGAAAGCATATACTGTATATATATATTTATATATATATATATATATATATATATTTTTTTTTTTTTTCTTTAAGGCAAACAAGGTTAACCCTCCTGGCCCGGGCTGTATCTCCAAAGGACAGGGTGGGCTACCCGGGCGATCTGGCTGAAAAACGTCTAGGCCTAGGCTACCGTATTTTGGTTAATTTTAACTGCTAGAAATTTCCCACGCATCTATATATGTAGTGCGGTTTCCAATCTGTAGACTGGCATTGAGTAGAGCTCTCTAAGTCAACTGGTTCAGTTGTGATGACGATTTTAGTGGAGAGCATTTTCAGGTGATGTTAGCAATACGACGATCATTTCACTACTGAAACAACGACATACAGACATAAAATAACAAACGAGTCTTCTTCTTGTTTTCGGAGGTGTGGTGACGCAACGATCGGCTTTGTTTACATGCGTCGGACGCACGGCGTTCAGACCAAGCTGAATAGGCTTTCAAGCTTACTATCTCCTGAAAGGACACCCGGGCACCTGCCCTTATTTCGTGGTGTCATATTAAAATGACACCCGGGGACGAAGGGTTAAAGGAAATAGCAATTTCAGCATTAGATATTTTATTACTCAGAGATTCAAGGTTTCTGATTAATCTTCGTTGAGGTTCAGTGAGCAGGTGGATGAGGTTAGCAAAGTTTATGGTGGTTCCGACGTTTCGTTAGGCATCTAGCATTTTCAAGGAGTGATTACAATCTTCAAAATTACGGGTATATAGACACATGAGGGGACAGGGGGGCAAGGAGTGGGCGGGGCTACTGCGTCTTTGGCGGCCTGCCATTGGTTTCCTCACCAACACCACGTAGCATGCTGCTCAAAAGTCAACAACATAACATGAAAAATAGCAAGGTGGTCAGCCCACTAGCTTTTATTTCTCCAACTCTTCATCCTTCAAACCTTCGTTCTCCACTAGACCCTTGTACTTCTAACCTTGAAGCAACCTAGCTTCACTCTGATTCCTGATTCCTGATTGGTTGAGGGTAGCAGTCCTGCGAGACGCGCGCTATTCCTTGTTCGTGATAGGCTGGGGGTGGGCAAAATTGACGTTGATTGGCTGCTAGAATTCGTCAGGGCAGAGGGCTGCGTTCTGGGATGAGTGGACGTCTGGGGCGCGGGAAGGATGTGCGGGGCGGCACCCGTAGCGGGGTAGTGATGTTTAGCAAAAGGTAGTATTTGTAGATCAAGTATTTGGTTGTTTATGTTGGGGCTTAAAGCTTGGATGTAAAGAGTTTTAAGTATAGGGAGTCTTCTGGGGTCATTTTCTTTGTGAAGTATGTAGGTGTGTTTATTTAAATCGTGGCGGGTGAGGGCGGGGTGATTATGGGAGAGGTAGTGGTCTTTAATAGCTCCAGACTGAAGGTGGAGAGTAAGCCGACGAGACAGACGAGTCCGAGTCAAGGTGTGGTGGAGTGGTCATGCCACTCGATTGGTAATCCAATGGACCCGGGTTCAAATCCCGATATGTCAATGGGAAGATATTATTGGGATTGAATTTGTGCTGTACCTAGTATCAGCGCATTACCACAAAGCCCACCGAAATGCCAAAAAAATACCCTCATTGTTCCCTGATTAAATAACACTGTATGAATATTCCCATATTCAAAATATGTTACAGGGGGACAATGCCTAGTGAGTTCACTGCTCAATAGGTGGCGTTCTGAGAGTGAGGGTCTGAGTCTGGAGGGTGAGACGGTGAAGCACTTGAGCGAAGCAACCAGCCGCTTCAGAGATGGAGCTGCTTCGAGCCATGATGGATGCTTCGCATGTCTCACTCAACAGACTGGAACAAGACCTCACGGGCTTCACCATGTTGAGCGGTGGAATGTACAGGCTCTCAGCCTATGCCCGAGAGGGAGTAGTTGGAATATAGAAACAAAATATATATATAGGAATGGGGCCCACAGTCCCCATTATTACAGGTGTGTTGGTTTATCACATGATCGTCATTCATCGGGCTCTTAGTCTTGGTGGAGATAGGTCTGTTTCGGAGTACAAGGTTGGAGGTCTTAGGGGATTTGTAGTAAATGATGAGTTTAATTTTGTTGCCAGGGCTGGTGGGTAGGACATGTTTGTTTATTATATCTTTCATAATGGATTCGTCAGTTTTGTGATCAGAAGACATGTAATTATGGTAGATAATCTTGATTTCGTCTGAGGAGTTGGTGTTAGGGGGATCTTGAGTGTACCATTTCTTTGGGTGGTTGTTAATGGTGCTGGAGACATCAGAATTGGAGTACCCATTATTTGCCAGAACTTGGGAGAGTCTATCAAGTTCCTGGTGCATGTCTCCCCAGTTACTGCAGTGTGAGAGGGCTCTCCTAACGTAAGCTGAGATGGAAGATAGAAGGTAGCGGCGTGGGCATTCACTATCACTGTTGAGGCATTGTCCGCTATTAGTGAGTTTGGTGTAGACTGTAGTTTTGAAGCCAAGATCATTTAGAGAAACAAGGAGGTCGAGGAAGGGTAATTGTCCGTTGGTTGATTTTTCATATGTGAAATTGAGTCCGGAGGCGGTCATGAAGCACTGCTGGAGTTCCTTAAGTTCATCGGGGTCCTTTACTTGCATAACAATTTCATCAACGTATCTACAGTAGATAGCGGGCCGGTGAACAGCTAGGAGTTCCTCTTCGATAGTTCCCATGAAGAAGTTGGCAAAAAGGACCCACAGGGGGCTGCCCATCGCCACGCTGTCTATCTGTTGATACATATAACCTCGGCGGCAGAGGAAGGGTACATAATTCCAGCAGCGCCTTCAGGGCCTTCTCCGGGATGTCCAGGTTGAGTGTGTCAGGGCAGTAGTATATCCGACGTAGAATCATCTTAATGGTCCTGTCCACTGGCACATTGGTGAACAGGCTTCCTACGTCGAGGGAGGCGATGGTGTGGTCGTTAATCCGGGGGGCGTCTCGAAAAATCTCCAAGAAGTCTTTGACAGAAATCAGGTTGTATTGGCAGGGCACGTAAGGAGTGAGGAGGTTGTTCAGGGCCTTGAGGAGGTGGTATTCACTGAGAGAGCTCTGAGGAACATTGATTATTGTAATAGCGGTAGAATAGCGAGAGAGATGCAACATTGCGGCGAAGAGAGAGAGTGATTGCATAGAGTTGGTGAGTGGCGGGAGTTAATGCTACGAAAGGCTTTCCTTTCTATTTTGTCTAGGAGTGCGGTGTGAGATGATCCTCCCCACACATGCGAACAATTCTTGATACATGGTTAAATGAGATAGTCTTTACCCTCATAATTGAGTCTTCAACTGGTCAGCACAGGGAGTGGTTGTCCTCTCACTGGCTCTGTCGTTATTATGGCGGGCAGTGGACGGAAGGTGCTGGATTTTTACAGTATTATTGGCCAAACAATTAACATGGATTAAAGGACACAAACAGGTTGATGAATATGTGGAGAACTGCAAAACTTAAATAACAAGAAAAACAAAGAAAGAGAAGAAGGAAGCTGGATATGAAGAACATTACATTGTGGCAGCAGCAACTTATAAAACCAGTTAAATGTGAAGCAGTAATATACAATATAGAAGCAGTGAACCCCAAGTGCCAACCTCTCGAAACCTTATAGGTGTTTTCTTAATATTGATGTTGTCTCGTAACTTTGCCAACAAAATGAGGATAGCAGGGGAAGATTGTGTGAAAACATTTATTATGGCATTGAAAGACCAAAGAATAATTCAAACACTAGAAACATCTATATGTGGTAAACTGTCCAGAGAAGTTGGTGAATTGCGGAAACTTGTTCAAAATCGAGACCAGAAAATTAAAACATTAAAAGAGGAAATAGATAGCTTAAAAGATAATGCAGACCAACAAGAACAATATTCTTAACGAAATAACTTAAGAATTTCCGGCATTGTTGAGAATGAGCATGACATAGTTAAGGTAACTCTGGACATGATAAATGGCAAAGTGTGTGTTTCGAATCCCATCTCGATCAGTGATGTTGACTGTATTCATCATTTGGGCAAACGACGAGGTGATGGGGTGCCACGCACAGTTATGGTTCGCTTCGCAACGTACAGGGCGAGGCATCATGTGTACCGCAACCGAGTCAACCTGAACCCCAAGCGAAAGAGGAACCCGGACAATCCATGGGAGACCAGGGGTGCTGAACCAAGGACCAAAGAGGGGGAGCGAGGGACTGAGTTGCGGGGGGGGGGTGCTGATGGACCTGGAGACGAAGCAAGACAGGACGGGGCGAGTGAGGCATCCTTGGTTGGTGGGGAGGAAAGGAAACAAAATGAAACAGAGGGTATGGACACACACAAGGCAATCTATTTTCATTAATGAGGACCTCACTGTGAATAGATTTCAACTGTTATGGAATACGCGAGTAGCCAAGGGTAACGGGAAGATCCAAGATTGGTGGTCAACAAACGGATCACTTTTTATTAAAGATGCTCAGAGTGTAATTAAGCAAATACAAAATCTACAAGAACTTATGGTCATGCTGTAAGTGGAGCGTTGGATAATTTTCATTTTCGTATGCAGTTTTCTAAATAAGTACGATTACAACTAACCATTTAGTTTAGTATTTATTTTTCTTTGCATCATGTTCTACTTCCTGGCTTGAGTTAATATGTTTTTATCTTGCTTATAGTATGTGTTTTATAGCTGTGCACAGTGTTTTATGTGTTATAACTGTGCACAGAAGTGTCCTATACTATATGAAACAATAAGTGTGACGGAAGTAGGATTCAGTCATTTACTTCTCTGGTTTGTTTTATATGTAATGTTTCATTTGTAGGTAGTAGGGGTAGGCAGCCCCGCCCAGGGAAGTACTACCGCCAAGGTTTCGGGAGACTCAGGGAATAGCCTGAATTCCATTTTCTCTCCCAGGCCTTGGTAGCTGGATACACATCTTTCTGCCTCTCACATCAGAGGTATCAGGAAAACCCTCTTTATATAACATACACATCCAACTTCACGACATTGCCCTACATCGCTATCCTCTATCCATAAAACACTACTCTTCCCACTACATATCATACATGTAACACCATACACCTTACCCAATAAATATGGCAGTACAATTGTTAAGAGCAAACCTAGTGGTCCCTCGGATATCCACCCCCGGCAGGGTTGGGTCATTGACACAGGGCCCTCCCGGTCGTCATCATGCGACTGTGTCAAGAGCATTGCAACGTCCCAAAGCTGCTCGTCGGTGCAGCTTTTTCTTTAGCAATATACGGGGACTTCACTCTAACATCAATTCTGTACACCAATTTCTTCAAGCAGAATCCCCTACTCTCCTTTTTTTGACAGAGACTCAAGTAACATCCACATCTGACATGTCTAGATTTAATTTTCCAGGTTATCAACTGCTCCAAAATTTCAGACCTAAAGGAGGTGTATGTTGTTTCGCAAAATCTGAAATTGCCCTGAAGGAGGTTACTAGTTTCAATTGTCCCTATTTTGATTATTCTATATACAAATTAATTTCTGCTGGTAAATTTAAATACATATGTTGCATCTACCGTTCCCCAAATACTCCTCCAGAGCAAAGTCTTTTTGATTCTCTGTCCTCACAACTTAGTGTCCTCAACTTAAATGCTTCTTCTGAAATCACTGTGTTGGGTGATTTTAATGTCCATAATGTTGAATGGCTCACTCATTCAGCCAGGACTGATGATGCTGGTCTTGAATGTGAGCTATTTGCAGACTCATTTAATCTCACTCAACTAGTCAACCAACCCACCCGTGTACCAGATAATCCTAATCATAATTCCCACCTACTGGACTTATTTTTAACAACCTATTCAGAAAATTATGATGTTACAGTGAGGTCCCCCTTGGATCTTCTGATCACTGTCTGATACAGGCCACCTGTCTATCACCTACCACACCTTCCCACTCTGAACCTGTTTTGGTGACTAAATGGCATTACGATAGGGCAGACTGGGAGGGTCTTCAAGGTTTCTTTATTGATATTCCCTGGACCTCTTTCTTTTCTAATGATGCACACTCCACCTTGAGCCACATACAAGATTTTGTAAAAATTGGAATGGAAACTTTTATTCCTCATCAAAAGTACATTAAAAGATCTAATTCACCTAAATGGTTTGACCATAATTGTGCTAGAGTAACTGAACAAAAAGCAATAGCCTACAATGCATACACAAGATCAAAAACACATGAAGCCTTTAATTACTTTAGAAACATCAGAAATCATGCCAAAACTGTATTAAACCTAACTAAATCAAACTTTCTCCACAAGCAGGCAAATAAACTTCTAAATAATCCAAATGATAAAAAAATATTTTGGTCTACTCTTAACTCATTCAAATCCAACTTCACAACTGCTTCATCCATTCCACCATTAAAATCTCCGACTGGCAATCTTGTAAGTGACCCTCGAGGTAAAGCTAACCTTCTTGCGGATATTTTCTCCACCAACTCAACCTTAGATGAAATAAATCAAGATGTCTCTGTACTTAATTTTAATTCGCCTGAAATTCCCTCAGTTAAGATCCACACCAGACATGTCAAAACTATTTTGCAGAATCTCTCGGTAGATAAGGCTCCTGGTCCAGATGAAATTCCTCCAATAGTACTTAAGAATTGCTCCTTGGTGCTCGCTCCTGTATTGGCAAAAATTATCCGTCTATGTACTCATACCTCATGCTACCCTGGAAAGAAGCAAACATCCATCCAGTTCCTAAAAAAGGTGCCTCTTCAGATCCATTAAACTACAGACCAATAGCTATAACTTCCACTCTTGGTAAAGTCTTTGAAATTATATTAAATAATCACATAATTAAGCATCTTGAGAATAATCAATTAATCAGTGATAGGCAATATGGTTTTAGACGATGTCGATCAACTGCAGACATTCTTTGCCTTCTTACGCATCAAATCAACCAAGCTACAGACCAACATGGTGAAACACATACAATAGCACTGGATATATCAAAGGCATTTGATAGAGTCTGGCATCAATCCTTATTGTCGAAGATGTCACACTACGGCCTTGCATCATTAGTTCCACTAATTTCTTCTTATCTTCATAACAGAAAAATATGTGTAATGGTAGATGGCCTTTATTCTCAATTTCACTCAATAAATGCACAATGCAGAACTTCTGCTTATCAAAATTCATTTATCCCTAGAACTACTACTCTTTGGAATTCACTTCCCTCGAATTGCTTTCCACAAACTTACAATCTACAAATGTTTAAATCCAGTTGTTACAAACATTTTATGAATGGAGGATGCCTTTAGGCACATGGACCTTTTTGTTTTATCTGTGTTTTTCCTTCCTCCGTTCATTGTCTCTTTTAAAAAAAAAACAAAAAAAAAAATGTGGTTTCGTATGTTTCATGTGTGTGAGAAAGTTTTGAATGAATTTGGAATGTTTGGAAGTATATGCTTTGAGATTATTTTACTCTGTATGTGCAGTATACGGACACTGATGAGGAACCCCCGACATTCAAGCTGTTAAAAATGTATCTGGAAGCTATGTTTCAACGCATATTATATAAACAATATAAAAAGGATTGAACACAATTGTTTAGTGTGTAAACAAACATTAAATAAAAATACAAATTGTAATCCAAATTTAAATAATGGAGATGAACAAATTTGTGTGTCATGCCTATCTGGTGTATTTCCCTTTAATCACATCGAGAATGATGCTAATTTTAAAGAGTGTTTGTTGCAAGTTCACTCCTCGACCAATGAGTGAAGATATTGACAATAATATTTACAGTATAATATATTATATTTAAGTAATGAAGATTCACCTTTATTATCTGGATCAATAATGAACAATTTTGTTGGTAATTTTGAGCAGAATAGTTCATACTTCTGTGAAAGTGCATTTAATAAACTTTGCAATAATACAAATATATCATCACAAGAATTCTCTGTTTTGCATTTGAACATCCGTAGTGTATCTAAAAATCTACAAGACCTACGAGATTATCTTAGTTCCATAAATCTAATATTCTCTGTAGTTGGCTTATCAGAAACTTGGGTTAAAGATAGTAATAAGAATGTGTGATGGTCATGGATATGCACAGGTAAGGAATTTTAGGAAAGATAAAAGAAGAGGAGGAGTGTCTATATATATTAGGAATTACATACCTGTTAGGGAGAGAAAAGAACTTGATGTAATGCATTAATATATTGAATCTGTTTTTGATTGAGGTGGATGGGCACTTAATTAGTGCTTATAAAAATATAATAGTAGGGGTTATTTATAGACCACCGAGTCCAGGAGTTTTTGAAATGCATGTCAGAGTTATTGGAATGTCTTGATCGCGAATATAAAATTGTTTATTTGATGGGCGACTTAGACATAACTTATTAAATGTGGATAGACATAATAGTACATGTAAGTTCTCTGAATTACTATTTTCACATTATTTTATGCCACTTATTAATAGACCTGCGAGAGTAAAAGACCAATCAGCCACATTAATTGACAATATATTTTGTAATGATGTACACAACAAAACTTATATTAATGGAATACTCACAACTGATATATCTGATCATTTTACCTTCGTTAGCATATTAAATTGAAAAGAAATGGTTGAAGAAGATAAATTAATCATGAAGAGAATATATAGTTCCAAAAATATTGATGCATTTAGAACTATGTTACAAAATACAGACTGGACAGAAATTTTAGCCACTGATATTTGCCAACTTGCGTTTTCATTATTTCACCACTTGTTTTCACAATGCTTCGATAAATGGTTTCCCTTAGTAACTTTGAAATCCAACTATCGTAACTGGAAACCATGGTTAAAGGAAGGGTTGAAGAAATCAATTAGGTATAAAAGTAAATTATATGTAACATCACTTAACCCTTGTCTAGCGGGCGTGGACTTAAGTTGGGCTAGAGAACCAAGGACTATGTGGCGGGGCACGACTTAAGTCCTTATGCAATTTTTGAGGAATAATGGCTCTGAGAGAGAGCCGAGCGATGGGAGGAGCATAGGTCGGCTCATGACCGCTCGGCACAGGTCCCGCGCGACTACTTACATCTACTCCACACACATCCACCCTCCCTCCCTCGCTACACAGGGAATTATGTAACGATATTACAGTAATTTAGGGATTTTGCACTCGTCTTGCACGATCGTTGCAAGAGAACGCACGGTCGTAGAAGGATGGTTCTGGAGTCATTGGAAACCTCAATTTACGCCCTTTCAGGGATACATAATTGTATTACGCTCTGGCTCTTGTTTATGCATGAAAAAGGGCATGGAAACAAGGTCGTTTAGGGTAAAACCACCCGCTTGCCAGGTAGTAGCAGTTTCTGACGGGCCCGCTCGTAAGGCGTTAAAAGACCCTACCTACATAACACAAATAAATATGAAAACTATAAAAACAAAACTACAAAGAATCATGCGGAGAGCTGAGCGTCAACATTATGAAAAATTACTTAGCGTTAATAAAAATAATGTGAGAAAGTCCTGGGGGTTTGATTGATGATAGAAATCTTGGCACCGCAACAACAAGGTCATATGGCGCCGAACAAGCAAACTTATTTGCGGATAACTAAAATCTTAATACAACATGAGTAAAATTATATATTAAAGTAAAAGCAATGCAATCAAAGAAACTGAAATAGGCCAGTCTCTTTCAAAAATAAAAACACATCGTCTCCAGGGGAACCGGTTCAGCCTCCCCTCCAAGTCCTGGGGGTACTAAATGACATACCGATAATTAACAGATGAAAGCAAATGAAGAGAGCTAATAGTTTTCAAATTGATGGTGAAAGGGTAGATGATTCTAAAACCATCGCTGAAAGATTTAACGATTTTTTTGTCAATGTCTTAACGATTTCTTTGTCAATGTCGGGCACAACTTGAGTGAACAAATTCCACCAAGTAACAAGGACTATCGTGATTATTTATCCAGAAATTATTCTGACTCAATATTTTTAGCTCCAGTTTTACCTCAAGAAATCGATACCATAATTATTTCACTGGGAAATAAATGTCCAGGTTGGGATGGAATTACAGCTAATGTACTTAAAGAAACACACTTGGTAGTCAACAAGGTGTTAGCGTATCTTGATTATGTCCAGGTTGGGATGGAATTACAGCTAATGTACTTGTGTTAGCGTATCTTGATTACGTCCAGGTTGGGATGGAATTACAACTAATGTACTTACAGAAACACACTTGGTAGTCAACAAGGTGTTAGCGTATCTAGATTATGTCCAGGTTGGGATGGAATTACAACTAATGTACTTATAGAAACACACTTGGTAGTCAACAAGGTGTTAGCGTATCTTGATTATGTCCAGGTTGGGATGGAATTACAACTAATGTACTTATAGAAACACACTTGGTAGTCAACAAGGTGTTAGCGTATCTATATTATGTCCAGGTTGGGATGGAATTACAACTAATGTACTTATAGAAACACACTTGGTAGTCAACAAGGTGTTAGCGTATCTTGATTATGTCCAGGTTGGGATGGAATTACAACTAATGTACTTATAGAAACACACTTGGTAGTCAACAAGGTGTTAGCGTATCTTGATTATATGTCACTCAAACAAGGTATATTTCCAAAGGAATTGAACATTGAAACTGTGATTCCTTTACACAAAGGTGGTAATGAGTCATTATTTAGTAATTATAGGCCGGTATCTATCTTGCCCCTTTTTCCAAAGATTTTTGAAAGAGTAGTTTACAGTAGAGTGGAAAGTTGTTTAAAGAAACAAAATATTTTATATAAGCACCAATATGGGCTTAGAGCAGGATACGGTACAAACCTAGCCTTGATCACATTAATTGACAAGATAACTGATGCCTTGGATAAGGGTAGGGTATTTGTTGGAATGTTTTTAGATTTTAGCAAGGCCTTCGACACAGTGAACCATTCAAGTTTGTTGGGAACATTATACTCATATGGGATACGAGGGGTGGCATACAAGCGGTTTGAATGTTACTTCACAGATAGACAGCAACAGGTATCATGGATTTATATCAACTAAATATATCAGGTGTGGTGTACCTCAGGGATCCATATTAGGTCCCCTGTTATTTTAATATATGTAAATTATAATATATATGCGTCTAAGTCTATGATACCTATTTTCTTTGCTGATGACACAAATCAGTTTTGTGAGGGTACAAATGTAGATAGTGTTATTACGAAAATAAATGAACTAATAAAAGTAATTGAATGGGTAAATGTAAACAAATTATGACTAAATTTGGACAAAACTAATTACATGGTATTTCATACTAAAGGTAAATACTAATTCTAATATTCGAATAAACAAAACAGACCTAAGGAGAGTAGACAATGTTACATTTCTGGGTGTTACAATTGATTCAAATTACCTTGGTCAGACCACATTAACACCTTACGAGCGGCCTATGCGGTTTATTTATGTGTACCGCACAGCGGGGTGTTTTTAGCCAAAATAGGGCTGTTTACGTGATCATTTTCATGCCTAAATAAGACCCAGAACGTAAAACAAGTACCTATCCCTGAAAGGGCATAAACAGAGCTTTCGAATGACACCATAACGATCCTTGTATGATGGATAGTTTTCTTGCAATAACCGTGCAACGCGAGTGCAAAAAGCAGGTAATTCGGTACTTTCAGTACATAATTGAGTATGTAGCGAGTGAGAGAGGGAGGAGGGAGCTGAGATTTGTGTCAGTAGGTTCGCCGCGGTGGTCTGGAGCAGTCATACGCTCGCTAGTCTCCTGCCACCACTTGTCTCTCTCTCTCAGCCACATTACGTGCTGAAATTGCCACTCGAGTTATGTCGAGCGCCGCCACATAGTCCAGCTTTTTTTAACTCGACTTATGTTGCTCGCCGCTAAATAAGGGTTAATACTATTAAAAACAAAGTTGCGAATGGAATAGGTATCATATGTAAAGCTAGGAGAGTGCTTAATGTCAGTTCTTTAGTAACTCTTAACTACAGTTTTATTTATCCATATCTTATATATGGAATTGAAGGGTGGGAAACAGCAAGTACCGGTAAGTGTTTTATTGATTCTCTATTCATATTACAACAACGGATCATTCGAATTATAAGTTCTGCCCCGTATTGAACTCACACTGGACCTTTATTTGAATCTTTAAATATTCTTACGCTGAAAAAGCTCTATGCTTTATGCATACTTAAAGTGATGTACAACTGTATGAACGATTTACTACCATCGAATATTAAAGACATTTTTGTGAAAAACGAAGATATACATGATTACCCTACACGAAATAGGAAAAACGCTTCATGTGCCGAGGGGTAGAACGGTTTGGGCTCAAAGATCTGTTAAGCACAAGGGCTCAAATATATGGAATTATATGTTGAATCATATTGAAATCAATTGTTCATTTTCCACCTACAAATATAGATTAACCTCTCAGCTGCGCAGTCCCTGTAGTAAACACCATACCCCTGTGCGTAGGTATTTACATTAATTCCTCACTAAAATTGTTAATATACCATAAATATAATTATTACTTATCCATATGCGCCTATTTTACGTATAATATGAAGATAGTAACATGTTACAACAATAAAACAAGTGGGAATATCATTTGTATGGTCAAAATCGCGAAGTGTTAGCGAGTGGTTCATTCAACAATTATTGTGAGCCAGCCGGCCTCGCACCCTCCTCTCTCGGAGCCTGGAGAGTGACTGAGGCCTGTATCTCTCTCTCTCTCTTTCTTTCCCATGCATAGACACACACATGACCACAGCCTAGGATCAGTTTGGCGATGTTTACACAAAAAGATACCAATGAATAAGGGATTAACAAGGAAAATAGGTGATAATTGAAGGGGGGGGGGATTGGGGGAAGGAGGGGTGTGGAGGAGTGATATGAAGTATCGAAAAAAAATACAGTTTCAAGTGCTACAGGGGCCTTTTAAAAAAAAAAATTTAGGCCTAGGATCTCCCTGCAGTCGCCCAGTAAAACCTTTTAAGAGTCTCCCCGCAGCTGCCGGGTTAACAATGTTTTTATTCTCTATCTATCTATCTATCTATATGCTCAGGCCCAATCCCCGTTTTGGGGGTAGCCGACTCAAGACAGAGCAAGAACAGGGAAAACACAAAAACAACATAAAACAAAAAAATAAACACCGATAAAAAACACAAACTCTCACACATCCAGGTCACCCAGGAGATGACCCAGAGACCATGGTTACCAAGGTCGTTCCAGCACTCCCCCGGCCCCTGACCACCCGGAGAGGTTCCGATCTCGGCAGGCAGACATGCAGCGGAGCCAAAGCCACAAGCCCTCCCACCACACTTCCAGGCACACCCTTCATATTAATCGTCTCCCCGGGTCAGGCGCCTGATGGACTATTATCTAGTCCAACTTGCGTCTGACCCCTTACTCCAAAAATGTTTTTATTATCAAACAAAATTAAATGCGTTTTAGTGTTCTGTTTCATTGCACATGGTGTATAGAATTTGCTTGTATCAGTGCATCACATTATGAACTATGTATTATGGATGTTTAGTAGTGATGTTTGTAAAATGAAAACAATGTCATGTTCATATTATCGTGTATGGGTGATTTATTTGCAGATTGTATAATTACCAGTGTATGTATGTATGTATATATGTATGTATTTGCACATGAAATAATGTAAGTTAGTATGTATATGATATCGCTATTGTGCGGTCGGATACCGTTGTCTATGGCCCGCTCAGTAGCCTACTTGGTGAGATCACCTGTAAGAATTATGGAAGTGTATCTATGACAACAAATTTATATAATTAACATCTTCAAACATGTAAAGGAGAAGAGAGGGTTTTGTAGAAAATAAAAACAGTTTGGTTTTGGTTGGAGAGAAACATGGGCCGCGCCATGGGGGATCTGGTAATTCATGCCGAGGGGGCTGGAGACTGTGGTGTTCGAGTGTACCTGTGAAATGATTGTCTATTCTTTATAATTTTGAGACAGGAAATGGTATTTATGGTGAGACATAAAAGGAAGAGTTGATTTAATGCATATGTCTTAATTAATGTTGAGTTGTGTTAACTGTATAAATGTATATACAGTATATGAATGTATGCGTGAGTATTCATGCAGATATAATTTCATTCATCTGTTGTGTGTGTGTTCGTGTTTGTATATAGTATAATTTCGTATTGGCCTTTGTTTTTTATTGTTTGTATTTACTTATTTGGGTTTAACCAGTTCCTCTTTGTATGCTCAATACGCCCTTGATGTTTAATATTTGTATATGTGTAAACATGCAAATGAACATTTAACAATAAACTTATGATTAATAATATTATTACTATTATTATTATTATTATTATTATTATTATTATTATTATTCACACAGACCCTTCCTAAACTGTATGAACTTGTCTAAGTATAGCCTGAACAAACTGTTAACGCACGTCATAATCATCAAGGGGTTATTACAAATACTATAGAGGTATTCCGCTTCTCAGCATATTATTTCCAATAGTTCGCCTTGTTTGTTTCCACATACTTGACCACTTACCGATATTGATCGTTCTCCGTAATATTACATTATTTTTAACCTCTTAAGGATCATGACACGCTTTGACAGTTCATTTTTGGTATCATTAGGCGATTTTATGCAGTTTAGAAAGGACCTCTTTCAATTTAATGGGTCAAAGCTAACTCAGAGTGAGCGTCCTGGGTTCGAATCCACGGACTGCCACATGTGTTTGTAAATTGTATTAATCGATTTTAGGAGTAGAGTTGGTTGTTGGAAGGAACATAATAATTTATTATGCCTCTGTTTCACACAGACCCTTCATAAGGTGAATAATATCGTCTAATGATAGCCAAACGATATTACTAAAACACGTCATAAAATTCAAAGTGTTAATGCTTCCTTGATAGGCTAGGTAGAGTCTGATCAAATGTTGCTACCTTAGCTCCTTGAGGATTATGACCCGTTGCTTATTTTTGTTGGTGCTGTCATAAGAAAATATTAATACAATTTGCGAGTAAGGAGGTTAAATTAAGGACGAATTTACCTCTGATTCCTAGCCATCCATGAAGATTATGAAAAACTTTGACAGTGTATTCTGTCTAGTTTAGACGGTTTATTCAGATAAGGAAGGGCATTTGGAAGTTAGAGGGTTAAAAGAGATAGTCTTTACCCTTTAAATTCCCATGGATCCTTCAGTAGCTGAATAAAATCGTCTAATGATAGCCATAATTAACGGTCAAAATGAGTCATGATCCTCAATGGTTTAAGTCAGGTTAGGCTAGGGTAATATACCATGAGCGTCCAGGCAATATTAATGGAAAGTGAGTGACTGAACCCGTCCAAACTAGGGTAATAATGATGTGGCCTGGACCAGCTGGTAATGACAGCCTCGTAGAGTTCCCAGTGTCTGAACCCGTCCAAACTTGGGTAATAATGATGTGGCCTGGACCAGCTGGTAATGACAGCCTCGAAGAGTTCCCAGTGACCGAACCCGTCCAAACTTGGGTAATAATGATGTGGCCTGGACCAGCTGGTAATGACAGCCTCGTAGAGTTCCCAGTGACTG
Organism: Paralithodes platypus; assembly: GCA_032716605.1. Taxonomy (NCBI): domain Eukaryota; kingdom Metazoa; phylum Arthropoda; class Malacostraca; order Decapoda; family Lithodidae; genus Paralithodes; species Paralithodes platypus. Next base: position 2,749,913 of record CM064549.1, read on the forward strand.
AACCCATCCAAACTTGGGTAATACTGATGTGTCCTGGACCAGCTGGTAATGACAGCCTCATAGAGTTCCCAGTGACTGAACCCGTCCAAACTTGGGTAATAATGATGTGGCCAGGAACAGCTGGTAATGACAGCCTCATAGAGTTCCCAGTGACTGAACCCGTCCTAACTTGGGTAATAATGATGTGGCCTGGACCAGCTGGTAATGACAGCCTCATAGAGTTCCCAGTGACTGAACCCGTCCAAACTTGGGTAATAATGATGTGGCCTGGACCAGCTGGTAATGACAGCCTCGTCGAGCTCCCACATTATCAATTACCCTCGTAGTTAAGCTTTGAAATGAGATAAAACAATATGTTTACATCCAGTCAAAATGGTGTAGTATGTACAGTCCTTCATGGATAATTTACTACTATTTTAATGATGCACGCATATCAATAGAGATGTACTGTATATGCTAACACCTGATCAGCATGAGTCAGCTGATTACATTGGCTACAAACTTCGTTCACAACCATAGCCACTCCAACAGTACAGAAATACTCAACATGCACTTCACACATTACACACACAAAGGGGAGCCGTTGCAATAGGTGTTACTCCCCGACATTCACCTGACCTCATGTATGAGTGGAATTGTGCATGCACCAGATGGGTAGCCTCTATTGTCTAGGTGTATGCAAGAGTCAAAAGGAAAAGCTGCCTGTTAAAAGGTTTCTCCCAAAGTTAAAGAGTAATAGAGACCCAAATGCATGGTACGTTAGAGTCAAAATGTCTGAACACATTGAGCTTGAATCAGTTAGTCATAAGACGAGGGAACGACATATTCGGGGAGAGAAAGTAAGCTACATTATTATTATTATATGAGATGCCGAAGTCTCCAACCAGGGTGCAGAAACACCATCAAGATGAATCCACACAAAACACCCGGAGGCACTGGAGAGAGACTAAGGCAACTTAGGAAAAAATAAAAACATACACTGTATACTGTACATATACACATATTAAACACAGATCACATATTATGCAGTGGAGGATATCAAGTATAAATATAATACAATAAAATATAATAAAATAAGTTTAAAAATTAGAATTAATGCTGCAAAAAAGCATTAACTCTAGACTTAAAAATGGAGATATGAGCTGAATTGACTAGCTCATTTGGCAACTTATTCCACAAGTCAACCATGGCCGGCACAAAACACCGTGAAAACTGTGTAGTAGAAAAATTAACACGGCTCATGGCAAGATTAAGATGGCTTGTGAATCTAGTTGCACGAGCCCGGACATAGGGTCCAGGCAGAACCCCATGTAATGGATGCTGAGGGTTGTTAAAAACTTTAAATAAAATACTAAGGGCACCAACTTTACGTCGATGACACAGATCAAGAGACAAATGAGGTAGAATAAAACTGATGGAATTTAGCGACCTGTCAAGCAACTTGAGATGGCAGTCAGCTGCTGACAACCAGACAGGTGAGCAGTACTCGAAATGTGGCAAAATAAAAGCATAAAAAGACTTGATAACTGTGGCGTCACAAGCAAATGTTTTATAAACCTTGCGAAGCAGACCAATTTTTTGGGAAATGGAAGAGGAGAAAGAACGAATATGCTTTTCAAAAGTAAGTTTGGGATCAAGAGTAACTCCTAACAAACGCAGAGTATCCACATTCTAAATTTGCTCGCCAGAAACTTGTAGATAAGGATGGGGATGATCATATATACATAAACAACAGTAGTGAGTCAAGGATAAATTCCTGAGTGATTGTAGGCCGACAGTACAAGTACTTTATAGTACACTCAGATGCCATAGTCGCTACCACATTTGTATGGATTTAACCTATTTTTTGTCATGGAAACGAGTTTATGAATATACATGCCTATAGATCAACTACAAAGCAATATATACTATTTTTTGAAAAAAAAAGCTAGTTGTTGTTAAACAATCATTCAAAATAGTAATAATTGCATAAAGAAAAGTAGGGAGCCCACGAATTGTAATGAGTGTACTAGAGACTATGGCATCCGAGTGTACCATCAATATTAGTCACCTTCAGCTTACCTACGGTAAACTTGTTTCAAAAACGGAAACCTGATGCAGATCCATTGTGTGATAATTTGTCACTGAAACAATAATAAACATGTAATAACTGTAGTAAGAGGTTCCATGTCCAAGCTGCTTGAACTAACTTACTCCCTTGAGGAATATGATGCGGTGCCTCCATCTCCTTCTAGTACCACATACTCCCCTCTATGACTGGTATAAATAAGGGTAAGTTTCCTTCAGCATTGACAAAGCTGCCATAACTACAATTTCTACATGAGCTACCCTTGATCCTGTGTAAAACCTATGGACACGTGCTAAGGGCAGCTGGGTTGCGTCTCCTTTGGTCCTTGTAAATGTGAGTTTCTTTTGTTAACATTATTTAACCCTTATTTAGCGGGCTAGGTGGTCTATTTGACCGTAGCGCCCAGCGTTTTTTTTTAACCCTAAATAGGGTTGTTTCCGTGTTCATTTTCATGACTAAATAAGACCCAGAGTGTAAAACAAGTATCTATCCCTGAAAGGGCGTAAACAGAGCTTTCCAATGACACCCGAACCATCCTTGTACGACCACTGGTTCTCTTGCAACGATCGTGCAACACGAGTGCAAAAACCCTGAAATAAGGTAATTTCCTTACATAATTCCCTGTGTAGCGAGTGAGAAGAGGGGGAGGAAGTTATAATACAGTTCAGTACACCCGCGGTGGTCGTGGGGAGCGGTCATAAGGTTACTACGCTCGTCCCACCGCTCAGCTCTCTCTCTCAGCAATATTACGTGCTGAAAATGGTGCTCGACAGATGTCGTGCACCGCCACATAGTCCAAATTTATTTCACTCGACATATGTCGTGCGCCGCCAATAAGGGGTTAACATGATCACTTTTTCTTTAATCCCAGGTGAAGGAAACTCAACCTTATTTTTATCATATACAGTGGGGATAATGGCTTCTACCAGTGTGGTATAGCATCAGCTTGAAAATATGCTTCTCTATTGGACTTCAAAATCTTTGCTGGAGCTAAGGAGGTGCACTCCTTTCCCCCACTCAGGAATTCAGAATCGCATCAAGCATTTTTTCACCACACAATAAAATCAGCCTAGTAATGAAACGGACTTTATTCCCAGCCCCTCCCCCCAATGTCTCTCCCTATATTCCCCCATCATCTCTCCAACTCCTCTCCTTATCACGTGACAGAGTGGCATCATGCATGAGCACAGTTCTTGCCTCTGTCAGTGAGACTAAGTGTCTTGTCTCACCCCCAGCCACAACATTAACACAAACACACGCACACACATATAAATGGTCACATTGGCTGAGCGCACTAAATTACCATACTCTAGTCGCTTGACTCAGGTAGCGAGGTTTGATCTTAGCTACCTGCCTGTGAGGTTTCCATAAAATACTTTCCAGGCTGTGAAGGTTAGGTGTGGATGCGCCACCCCTGGGTTCCACCTGGTTTCCTGCCCACATCCTACCCCTTCTGTGGGTATTTAGGCACCCTTGGATGTCATATGCATAATTTTTGTTTCATTGTCTGTAATATAATAGATTATAGGGGCATTATTATTTTTATTTAATTTTTTGCTAAGCATTGTAAACTTACAACCAAAAGTACCATGCTTTCTTTTCATTAACCATGATGATAGTTTTTGTGTCCTTTTTGGCTGTCTTATGGAATAAACACTTCTGCGTCTCCTTAGGTAAAGGTGCGCATCCTTAGGGTTTTGTGATGAGGAGATGCATGTCTTATGTCTTCTCTTTCTTAAACAATAACAAGTACAACAATGTTTTTGAGTTCTTTAACAATATAAAGTTTGGCTATTTGTCGATCCCGCTACCCCAATTTCTAATATGTCATAGGCTGACAGAAGCAACTCGACAAAACAAAAAAATAAGTACCCATTTGTTCATCTGCATTGGGCATCGTACCTTACCACCTAATTACATATTGTTTCCATTTCACCTGCTCTGGGGATTTTTTTTGTTTTGTAATTATATGCTATCTACCAGAAGGAGCGTCACATTCGATCAGTAAAACTTTCCGGAAGGAGTGTCGCAGCCCTGGGATTAAATGAGTAATGTATTTGTAAAACTTATTGTGAATATATTATTAATTGTGTAATACAAAGAGGAAGTAATGTGATATTGCAAGAGGTAACACATTATACATTACAATACCTAACCTGAAAATATGAATAACTCGCGAAACAATGTTTGCCCAGCCGTGCTTCATGAAGCTGGAATACCTAAAGTGGCAGACATATTCACGCTGAGGACACATTAAATTATATATATTAAATTATTGCCATAGGCCTTAATTCCCAAGGGAGTGAACACGAATTAATTGCCTCCTTATCAATATGTACATGATAGCATGCTACCTATGCTAAGAATGGTATGTGCATTATAATTTATATTTATTTTAAAGAGAAGAACATGCGTCTTGTTTTCATACAGAACTAAAGTACTGTAATGAGTACTGTGTATATTTAAAGTGCTGCAAGAGCACTGTAGGGTTTAGTGCAACTTAGGGAAATTAACACATTGTCCTGTATTTTGTATATTTTGAAAAAAGGAAAAAAACTAGGTTAGAATGTACTATTGGTTACACACACATACAGTATACTGTGTATATATATATATATATATATATATGTTGTTACGTATCTTGATCCTCAAGTGGTTAACTTGATGAATCTAGATAGCACAGATATATATTAAGGTATCAGTCAGCTGAAGGCAAAACAAAAGTAAAATCTAATAAAATTATTTCCTGTTGTTGCTTCCTTTCCTTTTGGATCTTAGGACTTAGTATCCTTTATTGACTGATACTCTTTAATTATGAAAAATACTGAAACTAATAAAGTCATGTAGTATTTATAAAGAATTCTTATTTAACCGAAGCTTAGTAGGCTATGGTTATGAACCGAATAAGTTATAGCTAAAGAAGGAATATTAATTTTATAAAAAGTCTTGAAAGATAAGTATTAAAGTAAGAATATTTCTGTCTCTTACCCTTTTTGAAATGAATAGATAGTTTTCTTATATGTCCTTTTATTTATATTTAATGTAATTATTCTTGGTTCTTGTCTTACGTTAATAGTATTATATTATTATTATCATCAGGATTAATATCAAAGTCACATAAAAAGTTAGATATATATTTAATAATTAGTTAAATGTATTTCTTAACCACGTAACATTGAGGTTTGATTATGAGTAAATAAAGTTACAGGATCGCTTCATAGATTCGATTCAGGTCTCACTCAAATAATATGAAAAGCAAAAATAATATTTTGAAGCTAAAAGAATTTTCTTCAGCTTAGGAAATCACTAATACGAGACAATAGCATCACAGTACTAAGCACCGTTAAGCAATGTAAGCTTAATTCAAAGAAAATGAAAAAACTCGTAAGTATTAATATAAAACAATAGTATTACTTTCATCATAACCCAATTACTTAAAGAGTTGCTTTAGTCCACAAGTTAGTCAACTAAAATAGTTAAGTACATAATAGTAGCGTTAACGTTAATTCCCAATCAAATAGTTAAGCACATAATAGTAGCGTTAACGTTAATTCCCAATCACATATCTCACTAACCAACATAACGTAAGTGTTTACACCGAACACACTTAACACACATTTATATAATCTGACTGACAGTCACAATCCCATTATAATACTTCACCCCGTCTTCCTCCAGCTGCAAGTTCACCTTCCCCAACTCCAAATGAGACTGATTTGAATGCCCACAACTCGGGTCTTATGTACTAAACAATGATGGTGTAGGAACGAATCAGGAGGCGGTGCCCGCTCCAATCACAGCTCCTCGAGTTGCATAGCAGGTGCCTGGTCCACTCACAGCTCCTGGCGTCGATCATACGTCATAGCGTCATCGAAGTAGTTTGCAGGGTCCCCTATGACGCACGCAGGTGTGAAGGCTAGTTTGCTGGTATGCGGGCGAGCTGGTTTCCCCACTCGCTAGTTCGCTCGCTAGTCTGCTTCACCGTTTGGGTAGTGTGACTCCTTCAACTCTAATTCTAACTCTTAAATTAACATACAGGGCTCCGTATGCCAGACCTCCCCCCTAGAAAAGAGTTTAAGGAGTATAGTACATAATATTAAACATAATACATAAATAGATTCACCACCAGATTGGCAACAGCAAGATTATAATGAGGATATAATAAGGATATCACCCAAAGTAGGCAACGTCTCCAGGTACCACATCAGAACATAGCCGGAACGTAGCTGGAGCGTTATTCGAACTGCAAGGCATCTCACAGCTGAAGGCTTAAAAGCGCACTACAAAAGCATGATATTTACCTCGCTACAAGGGAGCTAATTGCCAAAATCCTCTCATTAAGTTAAACTTACTGCTGTATGAGGCCAACCTGGTAAATGCAATCTTTGATCCGTGGCAGTGGGTAGGTATCATTCTTTGTGACAGCATTGACTTGCCTATAGTCCCTACAAAACCTATGGCTCCCGTCTGGCTTGACTACTCCACTGGCTTAAGGCCCTAGTGATCAGTTCATTAGATAACATAAAGTCAAGCTCGACCTGCAGTATACTCCTGCGTTGTGGCGAGACACGGTAGGGGGATAGTTTAATGGGAGTTGCATCCCCTACGTCGATGTCGTGCACGGCCAAAGAAGTGAGCCCTGGAGTATCACGGAACACACTGGAAGACTGAGATAAAACAGAGATTAGTTGGTTCGCTTGATCAGAGGGAAGATGACATAGTTTAGATGGTAATTCCCTCAAAGCCACTGAATTATACTGAAAGTTGGATAGGCTACATGACAAGTCAAAGTCTGCATGGATACCTTCAGGCTCAGGAACAGTCTGTTGCGGGTCAGTAAGAGAACTGACTTCGTCCGCACCAGGCTGTCCACAGGTCCTGACATTCACTGCCACAGTGGGAGAATCTGGAAGAGAGGAATCAGGGGACCTATGGTAGGGTTTCAACATATTTATATGGAATACTTGCGTGGGCTTTCTCCTGTCTGGGGTAGTTACTAGATAATCGGTAATGCTCACCCTCCGAATGATCTTATATGGGCCCCTGAACTTGGCAGATAAAGGTTGGCCAAAAAGGGGGAGCAGGACCAAAACCTCATCACCGGGCTTAAACTCCCTCTCACAGGCTTTTCTGTCATACCATTTCTTCATGGAGCTTTTAGCCACTGTCAAATTTTCAGCGGCAAACTCACATGAGGATCTCAGCCGGGTTTTGAAATCTGAAACATACTTGAGGAGGTTTTGGTTCCCCTCCTGGCCAACTAGGCTATCCTGCAATAGTTGCAAAGGACCTCTTACCTGGTGACCGAAAACTAGCTCATTAGGGGAAAAACCCAGGGATTCAGTGGGAACCTCACGAGTAGCAAATAAAAGAAAAGGTACCCCCTTATCCCACTCAACTCCGGTCTCTGTACAATACTTACGTAACATTCCCTTTAATGTCTGATGATATCGTTCGAGAACCCCTTGACTCTCTGGGTGGTAGGTGCTAGACTTAACATGCTCGATACCCAACTCCTTCAGGGACTGCTGGAAAATGTTAGAGGTAAAATTAGTTCCTTGATCACTTTGCACCTCATGGGGGAAACCCATTCTGGTGAAGAATTTGAGCAGTTCCTTGATGACAGTTGGAGCAGAGGTAGTCCTTAAGGGTATAGCCTCTGGGTAGCGAGTTGCCATGTCCATGATAGTTAATAAATAAATGTTACCTTGGGAAGTCTTAGGCAATGGCCCATTGCCTACTGCCCACTACCACCCGAGTAAAAGGATTCTCGAAAACGGGCAAGGGCACCAGAGGATGTACAGGCACCTTCTGATTGGGTTTTCCTGTCATCTGGCAAGTGTGACACACTCTACAAAACTCCACTACATCTGCACGCATTCCTGGCCAGTAAAAGTGGGCTCTGATTCTGTCTAGAGTTTTTCTCACACCTAGGTGTCCTGCCAATGGTATACAATGTGCCATTTCCATGACATCTCTACAACAAGGTTTGGGGACTACTACTTGATGGACGCCCCAAGCCCCGTAATCGATTGGTCTATGTGGCGGTCTCCATCAACGCCACAATACTCCTCCTTTGAGGTAGAAACATTCACCACCCTCCTTCTCACATTCCTCTTCACTCACGGACCTGGCAGCTAACTCCTTGCATTCACTATCATCTCTCTGTAGCTCTACCAGGCCACTAGGACAATTTGGAGGGGTTTCATGGTCATCGTTAGGGTCAAGATGAGCCATAAAGGTGTCAGATAAATCCACCTCAGTCACATCATCAGGCACAGTTGGAGCGTCATTCACACTCTCATCATCCCTTTCATCAACTTTTACATTCGGTACATTTCTGTCTGAGGGAACTGCTACTTGAGACATTGAACGTGTGACAGCACACACAGGGAAAACTGTTGGCATCTCCTTTTCGAGCTCACCGGTTAGTGGCTCGTTAACAGGGGAAAGTGACAAAATGGGGTCTGGTCGGACCTTCTCACCTGCTACATCATTCCCCAAAAGGAGCGTTACCCCAGGCACAGGGATATCTTGGGACCTACACAAAGCTATGGTGGCCTCACCCTGTAGTAACTCACATTCAATTTCGCCTTTTACCAAGTGTGCATAAAATTGGCCTCCAGCACCTCTCATTACAACTGGTTCGCCAGGTGGGCACTCAGTGTAAGGATTCACCATGAGGGTGCTAGTAGAACCTGTGTCTCTCAGAATTTTTACCTCATGCATACAACCATTTAATCTCACGTTTCCAGATGAAATAAAGGGACGGTAACTGTCCTGCACTGATGGTGAAATTATTATTGGCTTAACCCTAGTGGGTTGCACCACACATGCTACTACACCCCTGTCTAGATGATTTACGTTAGCTGCTAGGTACTCCTTCTGTCGGGAGTCCTGCATTAAAGGAACTGTTGGTGCTAGGTACTCCTGTCGGGAGTCCTGCATTAAAGGAATTTTTGGTGCTAGGTACTCCTTCTGTCGGGAGTCCTGCATTAAAGGCACATATGGAATTTGAGATACGGCGGCAACTGTCTGCCCCGATCTCTCGGTTTTCTCCTTGGCCCAGCACTGATAAGCTAGGTGGCCCCTCATGCCACAAAAAGTACATACTTTAGGGGATACGGGAACGTTCCCTCTTTGAGCATTACTATTTATTTGGGCCCACCTCTGTTACCATTGCCCTGAGTCGCATTTTTAGTTGGGGGAACAATTCTATTTTTGCTAGCTGGGGAAGACGTTATAGGCTTGTGACTGGGTCTGTCAGATTTGTGATTGGGATACTTAAAATTAGAACTAGAATTATCGTAGGGCTTCTTTCCACGAAATTTGTTGTTGAGCACGTATGTGTCAGCCATGTCAGCAGCGTCGGCAAGACAATCTACCTTTTTCCCCTTTAAATGATAGGATACAGAAGAATCAATTTTCCATAGGAAATTTTCTAACAGGACCAACTCCTTCAGATCGTTGTAGCTTGTGACTTTCTTACTCTTGACCCAATGATTGAAAGTTTTAGTTCGAGTAGGGGAGGTGTGGTGGAGTGGTCTTGCCACTGGCCTGGTAATCCAAAGGTCCCGGGTTCAAATCCCGATGTATCAATGGGAAGATATTATTGGGATGGAATTTGTGCTGTACCTAGTATCAGTGCATTACCACAAAGCCCACCGAAACGTCAATACAATACCCTCATTGTTCCCTGATTAAATAGCACTGTATGAATATTCCCATATTCAAAATATGCTATAGGGGTGCAATGCCTGGTGAGTTATCTGCTCAACAGGTGGCGTTGTGTGTGTGTAAGTGTGAGAGTCCGAGTGTAGTGGGTGAGACAGTGAAGTACGGGAACGAGATGGCTTCAGGGATGGGGTCGTTTCGGGCCATGAGTGAGCACCGTGCCTCATGTGAAGGCAAGATGGCAGGTGCTCGTTGTGCTCTACGTGCTTCACATGTCTCACTCCCTAGACTGGAACAAGACCTCACGGGCTTCACTGTTCATTGTAAAGCGGTGAATGTTAAGGCTCTCAGCCTATGCCCGAGAGGAAGTAAGTTGGAATATAGAAAGAAAAAAAAAAAAAAAAAAAAAAAAAAAAAAAATATTAAGGTATCAGTCAGCTGAAGGCAAAACAAAAGTAAAATCTAATAAAATTATTTCCTGTTGTTGCTTCCTTTCCTTTTGGATCTTAGGACTTAGTATCCTTTATTGACTGATACTCTTTAATTATGAAACATACTGAAACTAATTAAAGTCATGTAGTATTTATAAAGAATTATTATTTAAACGAAGCTTAGTAGGCTATGGTTATGAACCGAATAAGTTATAGCTAAAGAAGGACTATTAATTTTATAAAAAGTCTTGAAAGATAAGTATTAAAGTAAGAATATTTCAGTCTCTTACCCTTTTTGAAATGAAGATAGTTTTCTTATATGTCCTTTTATTTATATTTAATGTAATTATTCTTGGTTCTTGTCTTACGTTAATAGTATTATATTATTATTATCATCAGGATTAATGGATGGGACTATGGATGAAGAGGTGCGGGAGAGGGTACAACAGGGGAAGAGGGTTGTAGGAACGCTAAAAGCAGTAACAAGAAATAGGGTGGTCAGTATGGAAGTGAAGAAGTCCTTGCATGACAGTGTGGTAATCCCGACACTGACTTACGGAAGCGAAGCATGGACGTTGGTTGAGAGACTCAGACCAAGAGTGAGAGCAGTGGAAATGAATTACTTAAGGAGTGCGTGCGGAGTTACATGGAGGGATAGACAGACTAATGAGGAAGTAAGAAGGAGGTGTGGTGTGGAGGTAGATGTGCTGGAAAGTGTGAAAAGGAACAACTTGAGATGGTTCGGCCATATGGAACGTATGGAAAGCGAGAGAATGACTAAGAGGGTGTATGAGAGCGAGGTGGAGGGACAGAGGGGGAGAGGTAGACCGAATATGAGGTGGAAGGATGGAGTGAGGAAGTACATGAACGAAGGTGGTGCTGGTTGGGGGGAGGGGCGTCGACTGACTGGGGACAGAGGTGCATGGGGGCGGTTCGTTCGTGGCCACCCCTTCGGGGATCACGGCGTCAGGCAATAGATAGATAGATAGATAGATTAATATCAAAGTCACATAAAAAGTTAGATATATATTTAATAATTAGTTAAATGTATTTCTTAACCACGTAACATTGAGGTTTGATTATGAGTAAATAAAGTTACAGGATCGCTTCATAGATTCGATTCAGGTCTCACTCAAATAATATGAAAAGCAAAAATAATATTTTGAGCTAAAAGAATTTTCTTCAGCTTAGGAAATCACTAGAAGTAATATAAACACAGCCATGTTATTCTAAAGCGATATTACTAATACGAGACAATAGCATCACCGTACTAAGCACCGTTAAGCAATGTAAGCTTAATTCAAAGAAAATGAAAGAACTCGTAAGTATTAATATAAAACAATAGTATTACTTTCATCATAACCCAATTACTTAAAGAGTTGCTTTAGTCCACAAGTTCGTCAACTAAAATAGTTAAGTACATAATAGTAGCGTTAACGTTAATTCCCAATCACATATCTCACTAACCAACATAACGTAAGTGTTTACACCGAACACACTTAACACACATTTATATAATCTGACTGACAGTCACAATCCCATTATAATACTTCACCCCGTCTTCCTCCAGCTGCAAGTTCACCTTCCCCAACTCCAAATGAGACTGATTTGAATGCCCACAACTCGGGTCTTATGTACTAAACAATGATGGTGTAGGAACGAATCAGGAGGCGGGGGGTGGTGCCCGCTCCAATCACAGCTCCTCGAGTTGCATAGCAGGTGCCTGGTCCACTCACAGCTCCTGGCGTCGATCATACGTCATAGCGTCATCGAAGTAGTTTGCAGGGTCCCCCATGACGCACGCAGGTGTGAAGGCTAGTTTGCTGGTATGCGGGCGAGCTGGTTTCCCCACTCGCTAGTCTGCTTCACCGTTTGGGTAGTGTGACTCCTTCAACTCTAATTCTAACTCTTAAATTAACATACAGGGCTCCGTATGTCAGAATATATATATATATATATATAGCCTATATATATATATATATATATATATATATGAATGACGGAGACAAAAGGCAAAACAGCCTGTGACGAGTGCCTCACCCACATTTGAAAGAGTGACATGATCAAAATCAAGGAATGTTTGAGCCAAAATGACAGGACACAGAGTTTGAAGCAATTTAAGTAATAGGATAAGGAAAAGATGGATTAAGGGAGAGCGTTCCACAGCTCAGCTGTTGAATAGAAGAATGATTGGGAGCATTGTTTCACTCTTGAGTTGGATAGCTGCATTGAGTAGGGGTGGGATTGTGTTGCAAGACAGGTACTACCTACCCTACATAGAGATGTTGGTATACATTGAGAGAGATCTGAGGAACACTGATTATTGCAGTAACGATATAATAGCGAGAGAGATGCAACCTTACGGCAAAGAGCGATTGCAGAGAATCAGTGAGTAGACGGGAGTTAATGATATGAAAGTATTTTTTTCGACTTTCTCTAGAAGTGCTGTGTGAGAGGATCCTCCCCACACATGCGAACAATACTCAATACCAGGATGCACTGTGTCCCTGTACTGAGCAAGAAGCTGTGCTGCGCTAAAAAAAAACTTAACGCAGTTGAGCACCTCCAGCTTTTGGGAAGCTGTTTTTGCAAGAGTGGTAAAATGGTCCTTCCAAGAGAGATCAGGAGAAAAAGAGACACCTAGAACACTGTTAGAAGATGAAAGGTTGACATATATATATATATATATATATATAGAGAGAGAGAGAGAGTAAATCTCGCAGATACAGTATATTGAATCAATGGAACACCAAGCTTTCGTCTATTCTCTCAAGCCATCTGGAATATGGATTCTACGACTTGTGTATTAATTTGTAATTTTTCATATGCTAGTTAGCATCTCACAGATGATGTAAGAGGGGTACAGTATATAAGCCTCTTCCCTTGTTTTCTTATATGACCGTGAAGATGTCTTGAGAGAATAGACGAATGCCATCACCCATAATTATAGCCTCTACCTGCAGTGTATTATAAATAATGGCCACTACTGTTCACTCTTAATGCTATTTGTACTACTGTGAGACAATACACTTATGTTATCACCCACAATTTAGCCTCTACATGCAGTGCATTATACAAAGACAGAGCTAGACCCATAGTATAATATAACCGGAAAACAAAATCCAATATGATAAAACTATTGCTTTGGAAATAGCTATAAATATATGAAATATTATTACACAGTCATAATTTTGTTATATGCTTGCAGTGTTGCCAAAGTTTTCATTCACCCTGCCACAAGCAAACAATTTTGCAATTTGCGTTTCTACACGTGAGAGTCCCGTGCATGGTATACAGTATATCTATATACTTTTTATATATATATATATATATATATATATATATATATTAGTACATCCGTGGGTGGCCTAGGGCACCGTAATTTCCATAGTAAGCATATTAAAAGAGTCAAAACTGTACTCAACGCCATCTTTATTTTCACTTACTTCTTTTCAATTTTCTTTACAAATTTTCGGCCCACATCAGGGAAGCCATCATCAGGTAAAACAACTGATCCTTAAACAAAATGAAACCTAAAATTAATGCAAAGTAAAAGTGGATCAAATATAATTATAAATTTAAAGTTTAGCATACAACATGAACACATTATATCATCCTAGATCACAAATAAACGTAAATAAACAATACAAATTTAAAAAGACCATTACATGTTATCAATACAATAAACATGTTTCTATACTATTCCCCAAAAAACTAACACATCGTAAAAATGTTACTTACTAAGCCAGCAAGAGAAGGATAAAATACATCCACACTAAAGAAACTGCCGTGGACAACTGAAGGTTAACACAAATATAAGTGAGAACTGATCAATCTACCCTGAAACCCAAGAAATATACTAAACATTTAGAAAAATAGCTATCAAACAGCAACTATCTAGACTAAAAGCTTCGAAATCACACCTAATCATTACAATAAACCCTAAATGATATCATAATGAACCCTAAATGACATTATCACTAAGCTACAGAGACACACAATTAAGAATTATTTGAAATGTTAAGCTCAGGGTTGACTTTTTGTATAAGCAATTTCTCTCCAATGAGTGCTTCACTTTGACTCCTGAATCTACCAATTATTTTAAAATTATCTACTGTGTACGGATGATCTTGTTCTCTCGCATGCTTTCTAATGGCGGAAAATGACATTTGTTGCAACATTTGACCGGATCTGTGATTCTTACCCATTTGCTCGAACATTCTAACCTTGAATGATCGTCCTGAACATCCAAAATACCTGGCCTGACAACCAGGACATGTGAATTGATAAACAATGTTCGAGCACAATTGGTTAGGTATTTGATCCTTATGTCGGAAAAAGTTATTAATTCTAAAGTCATGGTGAATACAACTCGAAAGTTGATAGCCGGGAAATTGTTACTCAAAAGCTTCATCAAATGTTTTTGGAGAAAAATTGCTTATACAAAAAAGTCAACCCACTAAAGAAAATTCTGTGGACAGCTGAAGGTTGACGAAAATATAAGTGAGAACTGACCAATCTACACTGAAATTTAAGATAATTATATACTAAGTACTTATAGAATAGTTATCAATCAGCAACTATCTAGACTAAAAGCTTCGAGTACACACCTATCTATCTATCTATCTATTGCCTGAAGTCATGATCCACGAACGAACCGCCCCCATGCACATCTGTCCCCAGTCAGTTGACGCCCCTCCTCCCAACAAGCACTGCCTTCATCAATATACTTCCTCACTCCATCCTTCCACCTCTCCTTCGGTGCACTTCTCCCTCTCCGTCCTTCCACCTCGCTGTCGTACACCCTCTTAGTCATTCTTTCACTTTCCATACGTTCCATATGGCCAAACCATCTCAAGTTGTTCCTTTTCACACTTTCCAGCACATCTACCTCCACACCACACCTTCTTACTTCCTCATTTGTCTATCTATCCCTCCATGCAACTACGCACACACTTCTCAAGTAACTAATTTCCACCGCTCTCACTCTTGGTCTGAGCCTCTTCCCGAACCTCCATGCTTCGCTTCCGTAAGTCAGTGTCGGGATGACCCCAGTGTCATGCAAGGACTTCTTCAATTCCATACTGACCACCCTATTTCATGTTTCTGCTTCTTTCTTTGATATTTAGGTTGTTTAATACATATGAAAAATAATAGAAAAATATATCAAATTGTAATTACCTGTGTAATTTGTTTCCTTTGGGGCCTTGGAGTCGGACGTACCCCTAGTTGAGTGGCCAATCCTGTAAGTCCTTCTCGCAGGGGATAAGACTCTCTGCTTGGGGGTGTTTTGTATATGGCCACCCTCATAAAGTGGAGAAAGGCGTCTGGCAATAGATATATTAATAGAGTTTGCTTCTTCCCTCTCCCCATACATTCCCCAGCAAGCAGCTATTCCCGTGCCAGCCGGTGTGTGTTAGAACAATGGCTACATGGGGCTGTGTCGTCATGTCCGCCAATATATATATGGTAATGTTCCCCACCTAGGAATAGTTCAGCACACACATACCAGGAGGACGAGGAGGAGGAAAAGGAAGAGGAGGATAGAAGAAGAGGAAGAGGATTATCCACATTGATTATTCAATCATATCAACCTAAAAAACAGACATAGGCTACAGTTCATCCGCTGTATGTGAAGAAGATTCCTTATATTCAACATTAATATATTTCATATCCGTATTCATTATTTGTGGAAAAATGGTCTACATTTTATGAGATAGTTACAATATTACAACCTTGTATAAAAACATTATTGTTCTATATTACAAAGACAAACTTATCTAACTCCATACTAACACTTATTATGATAGTTATCGCTTGTAACTGTTTCTTATTACTATAACTAAATGTGTATTTACAGCTTAGGAAAGCCCTCTAGCAATAAAGGAGTAAAATCGATCACATTAAATGCTATTGCCACAAACAGACCCTTTAATATTTGATAACATCACAAATAATAGCCAGAGTATACTGTCAAAATACGGCATAATCATAAAGGAGTTAATACCAAGTGTACACTAAGCATATATTAAATATTCCCTTCAGGTATATTTGTTTGTCTGCTTAATTATAGTTACTGAACTACATATAAGAGTATATAGACTATCCAACCCTTACCACAACTACCACCACAACGTTCCATCATGGACACCTGCTACAGACGACAGTAATGGTGCAGGTGACCCCAACACCCTTACCACCACCACCACCTTCCATCATGGACACCTGCCACAGACAGCAGTAATGGTGCAGGTGCCCCCAACACCCTTACCACCACCACCTTCCATCATGGACACCTGCCACAGACAGCAGTAATGGTGCAGGTGCCCCTAACACCCTTACCACCACCACCTTCCATCATGGACACCTGCCACAGACAGCAGTAATGGTGCAGGTGCCCCCAACACCCTTACCACCACCACCTTCCATCATGAACACCTGCCACAGACGGCAGTAATGGTGCAGGTGACCCCAACACCCTTACCACCACCACCTTCCATCATGGACACCTGCCACAGACGGCAGTAATGTTGCAGGTGACCCCAACACCCTTACCACCACCACCTTCCATCATGGACACCTGCCACAGACGGCAGTAATGGTGCAGGTCACCCCAACACCCTTACCACCACCACCACCACCACCTTCCATCATGGACACCTGCCACAGACGGCAGTAATGGTGCAGGTGACCCCAACACTTTAGCTGTTATTGTTCACTGTTTGGAAAGAGCCAACCAGTAAATAGGTCAGAAGTTATACTTTACATTCAGTAGTAAGATTGATAGATGTTAACATTATGAACTGTATATTTGGCAAGATAATAATATAATTAGTATGAATTAGTTTGAAAATTTTAACATATTGTTAAATATTTGTATTTGTATTTGTATATAAATTATATATACATATATATATACCGGTATATATATATATATATATATATATATATATATATATAGAAGCAATACTCTCTTGTTGCAGGAATGGGAGTCGGACGAAAATAATCAACACCAGCGCTGGTACGAACATCTTTATTCTGGTTACGTTTCGGTTTAAGCATAAACCATCTTCATACCTAAACTGAAATGAAATAAAAGCCTATATGAATGGCTGAGTAATTTTCCTAACGTTAATATTCTTATTATTGACTAAATTTAACAAATCTAGAATAAAACTTAAAGTTAATAGTTATAAAAATAACCTAATACATACTAGAATTAGTAAAGTTAAGGAATAAAATGAGAGACGAAGACAAATTATGTGAGCAATAAAAGGAGGGGGCCTGGGAGCAAAGTTAATAACATATATTTCATAAATACAAGAACTAACCTTTGCATACTAAAAACACAGTAGAGAAGTAAGAGAAGTTACAGCTTACGTTACTTTAATCAATAAATGTCAGGCACTCCTACATGAAAGAAAGTGCACTAAAGTCCTTCAACACCAACAAGGAATCTTCTTTAAATGTTAGATACTATCAATATGCTCGAATCGGAAATGGAACCCAAAAAGGCAGGCAGCGGAACAATGCTCGTGCAGGCTATGCACACAAAAAGGCAGGATATATAATGCAGTCGGAGCCAAGAATATCCTAAACGCTACAACACTAATAATAATCGCCACGACAATGCAGTATTCCTATCAACAAAAAGAGCCTAAGTCGTTTGTGTCTCAATACATCAAACTAGGCTGTGAAATGCTTGTGTAATCATAAACGGGTATGCATAAAAAGAGTAATTGGTTTAATATACTTAATGTCTACTGTGACTGATAAAGTCTAGCTAGAGTCAATGATACGAGATACTGGTGCGCATGGCATGCCGCATAGCCTAGTGCAAATCTCAAGTCTGTGCTTCAAATATTACGTTATAATGAAGGGTAGCTCTCTTGAGAAACCTTAATACCGAAGTATTAAGCGTTCTCCTGGCGTACCTCAAAGACAAACAACGAGCTTAGAACAGTGCAGAATGGTATAGGCAAAAAGCCCTCATTCGTGCATGCTCTATTCTCAATGGCACACGACTAGAATTTACCTAATCAACTCCAGTTCTCAGGTATGTCATGCAGCTTTTAACTAAAGCCAGCACCCATCGGAAACAATACCTTATAGTATCAGACTCCTAGTCTAGCATTATCTAATCCAGCAGAACACTAATAATTATAGGAAGCGGTACTGAACAATATGAATGCCAACCAATGCTTCGTGATCAACTTATCTTAACAACTAACATACATGGGTTATATAAGACCTTAACGCACAATACAACTGGCCAGCATGAAGCTGATTATGCAGAGTTCAAGAGGGGGTATAATATTAATAAAAGGTGGTGAAAGATATGGAAAATGAGAGAGGTAGGCAGAGGAAAAGGTTCTCAGGTGTAGAAAGGGGGACAGATATCAAAGGGATAAGAGGGATGCGTTCTAGAAACCAGATCTGAGGGAGAGAGTGGCCAGAGAGCAGTATATATACTAGCACTAGTTCGAACCACGTATAAAAAAAGCGGTAACAAGTCCTCTAGCCAATGCTAAAGAAGCTAGCTAAACATAACGTCACCAAGCATGGTAAAAAGCTCCTTCAACGAATCCCCACGAGGCCAGCCAGCTATGATGTCATCGAGTATAGCAAAACACTGCGCGCCTCCCCACACTCTGTTCTACTCTCTCTCTCTCTCTCAAATCCTATCATTACTACTTAATGATAAAGCATATACTTTGCAATTAAATATATAAAGCCTTGACATGGGCGAAAACAAAGAGCCTTTCTGGACTGCCCATGACACGAGCTTTCATATGAAATAAAGCACACAATAATACATCAACTGTAGCCACATCCACTGCCCTGGCGATCCTAGCGAGTCACTGTAGGACAAGCCATGCGGTTCTAACGGAGTGGTTAACGTCACACTATCCAATCAAAAGAAACTTCCCTAGCAAGAATGTAATTTACGAAGACGGTTCGAGACTTTCCCCAATGCTAGCTGAATGAGTCTTCTGACCCATGGATAATCACTCACAATAAAGTTAATGTAACTCTGTTTCGAATTTTCGATTCCCTTCCTTGCAACTTGTGTGTTTTTGTGTGCAGTCCTTTTGTTGTTAAAATTATATGTGAACTGTTATTTCGACCGCTTCATGATATATGTAATAGGATGATATATTATCATAAGTACAACTTACTCTCACCATCACCAGCACCACACAACACAACTTACTCTCACCATCACCACCACACAACACAACACAACTTACTACCACCACCACCACCACACAACACAAATTACTATCACCACCACCACCACACAACACAACTTACTATCACCACCACCACCATACAATACAACTTACTATCACCACCACAAATACACAACACAACTTACTATCACCACTACCACTACACAACACAACACAACTTACTATCACCACCACCACTACACAACACAACTTACTATCACCACCACCACAACACAACACAACTTACTCTCACCACCACCACCACTACAACACACAACTTACTCTCACCAGCACCACTACACAGCACAACTTAGTATCACCACCATCACTATTACAACACAACTTACTATCACCACCACCACTACACAATCCAACTTATTATCACCACCACCACTACACAACACAACTTACTATCACCACCATCACTAGTACAACACAACTTACTATCACCACCACCACTACACAACACAACTTACTATCACCACCACCACTACACAACACAAAGTACTCTCACCACCACCACCACTACACAACACAACTTACTCTCACCACCACCACTACACAACACAACTTACTCTCACCACCACCACTACACAACACAACTTACTATCACCACCACCACTACACAACACAACTGACTCTCACCACCACCACTACAAAACACAACTTACTCTCACCACCACCACTACACAACACAACTTACTATCACCACCATACTACACAACACAACTTACTATCACCACCACTACACTACTCAACTTACTCTCAACACCACCACCACTACACAACACTAGTTACTATCACCACCAATAACCTGTATACATAATTGCTACCAGAGTGCTATTTCACATTTTTGTGTCAATGATCCCTCACAATTTCAAGTTGTAGTGTTATACTATATAGTTACACGATTCTTCATTGTACAATATATTCTATCAATCCCCTGTAACTTTTTGAGGATCATGACGCGTTTTAACAATATATATTGGCATTCAGTAGACTATTATATTTATAGTAGGAAGGGTAATTGGAAATCAGAGGGTTTTTGGTCTATATCTTTGTAACTCTCACAGACCCTTCCTAATGCCCCTTTCCCACTGATGCGATTTCATACGATTTTCGTCGCCGAGGGCGTAGTCTTGTCAATTCGCAACGAATTTGTGCGACATCAACGATTTTGACCGTTAAAAACCGTTGACAAATTTACACTCGGCGACGATGTCGCCGATGATACAACGTAATCGGCGATATTATGCGAGTTCATCGACAAATTGAGCGATGGTTCACCGACGACCTCGGCGAGAACTGTCACATTTGAATAAAATATTGCGAAATAATGCGAATGATGAACGAATCCTAGGCGTATGTTCTGCGACGTCTTCGGCGAATTAAGCGATGGTTCGGCGGATACCTCGGCGAGATAATCCGAAAACTGTTTCCATATAATTTCATGGCACAAACATAAGAACATAAGAAAACGGGAGTCTGCAGAAAGCTGCTCGACCCACACAAGGCAGATCCCTGTCACACCCAACCCCAATTACAAGGCCTAATTATAGACCCAACTCACTAATACCATGAGGACTGACCTCACCAACACGGTCAGAGATCAACACAAGATTACTGGGTCTGCAGAGCGCCGATTGGCCCACACCAAGCAGATCCCCCCTCATACCCAACATATCTCGTCGAAAATGTACAAATTTATCTTGAAGGGGGGTCTAGAGTTTTTTGTTTTAAGTTTAATAGAGGTCTAGTGAGGAAACTAAGAAATAAAGGAATGAATGACCAAACAAACGGTCCGCTAGTTTTGTATCCAACGTACTGGGTACTATGAACCCGTAGTAGTTGGCATGCAAGGGCTAGTTTTGTATCCCTCGTACTGGGTAGCCTACTATGCACCCGCAGTAGCTGGCATGCAAGGGCTAGTTTTGTATCCCACGCACTGGGTACTATGCACCCGCAGTAGCTGGCATGCAAGAGCTAGTTTTGTATCCCACGTACTGGGTACTATGCACCCGCAGTAGCTGGCATGCAAGGGCTAGTTTTGTATCCCACGTACTGGGTACTATGCACCCGCAGTAGCTGGCATGCAAGGGCTAGTTTTGTATCCCACGTACTGAGTTTTATGAACCCGCAGTAGCTGGCATGCAAGGGCTAGTTTTGTATCCCACGTACTGAGTTTTATGAACCCGCAGTAGCTGGCATGGAAGAGCTA
Organism: Paralithodes platypus; assembly: GCA_032716605.1. Lineage (NCBI taxonomy): Eukaryota > Metazoa > Arthropoda > Malacostraca > Decapoda > Lithodidae > Paralithodes > Paralithodes platypus. Next base: position 2,771,537 of record CM064549.1, read on the forward strand.
GTTTTGTATCCCACGTACTGGGTACTATGCACCCGCAGTAGCTGGCATGCAAGGGCTAGTTTTGTATCCCACGTATTGAGTTTTATGAACCCGCAGTAGCTGGCATACAAGGGCTAGTTTTGTATCCCACGTACTGAGTTTTATGAACCCGCAGTAGCTGGCATGCAAGGGCTAGTTTTGTGTCCCACATACTAGGTCTAGGTTAGGTTAGGTTGGGTTGCTTGGTTAGGTTAATATACTAGGTCTCAGAAACAAGATTCGTAGTTGCGGTAGTATTTACAAATGCTTATTATCGCGTTATACACTTTTTACCCCGCAATTTCCCTATTCTTCATAGCCCTTCCCACTGTCGGGGGCCGTGTTTTTAGATTCTTGGATAATGGGTAAATACTAATTTCCATGAACAAATTTTATTATAGAAAGCTTATAAATCATATAAATAACGAATCCACAAAAAAAATCCTTGAAAACAGATGTGGTCCATCTCTTTAATATTGACCAAGTTGTGTTGTGTGGTGGTGGTGGTGGTGAGAGTTGTGTTGTGTAGTGCTGGTGGTGAGAGTAAGTTGTGTGGTGATGGTGGTGGTGGTGGTGAGAGTTATTTGTGTTGTGTGCGGTGGTAATGGTGGTGGTGATAGTAAGTTGTGTTGTGTGGTGCTGGTGGTGAGAGTAAGTTGTAATGTGTGGTGGTGGTGAGAGTAAGTTGTGTGGTAGTGGTGAGAGTAAGTTGTGTTGTGTGGTAGTGGTGGAGAGAGTAAGTTGTGTTGTGTGGTAGTGGTGGTGAGAGTAACTTGTGTTGGGTGGTGGTGGTGGTGAGAGTAAGTTGTGTTGTGTGGTGGTGGTGGTGAGAGTAAGTTGTGTTGTGTGGTGGTAGTGGTGGTGAGAGTAAGTTGTGTTGTGTGGAAGTGGTGGTGAGAGTAAGTTGTGTTGTGTGGTGGTGGTGGTGAGAGTAAGTTGTGTTGTGTGGTGATTGTGGTGAGAGTAAGCTGTGTTGTGTGGTGATGGGGGCGAGAGTAAGTTATGTTGTGTGGTGGTGGTGAGAGTAAGTTGTGTTGTGTGGTGGTGGGGTGAGAGTAAGTTGTGTTGTGTGGTGATAGCCCACTCTAAACCACTGTTTGGACACTTGATCCTCAGTGTTTTGGAGGAAAAGCAACCTAGAAGGGTCACTATATCTGTTGTTGCTTGATTTCCTTTGTACTCCTTTGATAGTGGTGGTGAGAGTAAGTTGTGTTGTGTGGTGGTGGGGTGAGAGTCAGTTGTGTTCTGTGGTGGTGGGGTGAGAGTAAGTTGTGTTGGGTGGTTGTGATGTGAGAGTAAGTTGTGTTGGGTGGTGGTAGTGGTGGTGAGAGTAAGTTGTGTTGTGTGGTGGTGGGGTGAGAGTAAGTTGTGTTGGGTGGTGGTGGGGTGAGAGGAAGTTGTGTTGTGTGGTGGTGGGGTGAGAGTAAGTTGTGTGGTGGTGGTGGTGGTGGTGGTGGTGAGAGTAAGTTATGGTGTGTGGTGGTGGGGTGAAAGTAAGTTGTGTAGTGTTTGGGTGACATTAAGTTGTGTGGTGGTAGGTGGTGAGAGTAAGTTGGGTGGTGGTGAGAGTAAGTTGTATTGTGTGGTGGTGGGGTGAGAGTAAGTTATGTAGTGTATATACAGACTATAAATATGTATCGGTGGTGAAAGTAAATTGTGTGCTTTGGTGTATGTGTGGTGGTGTGTATGTGTGTATGTTTAGTGGTGGTGTATGTGTGGTGTTGGTGAGACGTATGTGTGGTGGTGGTGCGGATAAGTTGTATGTGTGGTGGTGTGTATGTGTGTATGTTTAGGGGTGGTGGTGTATGTGTGGTGTTGGTGAGATGTATGTGTGGTGGTGGAGCGGATAAGTTGTATGGAATGGCTTAGTTTTGTGGGCAGCATTAGTGATGTGTGGTATATGTGTGGTAGTAGTAATTATCAGCCATGCGAACCTAACTACTGCAGCAGTGGTTGTCTGGGAAAACTTATGTGGGTCGAAGTCTCAGGCCTTAATCAACTCTGCATAAGCAGAATGGTATCATACACACAGACCCCGCCCGAATGCAGTGTACCCCTAGTCAGTCTGTCTGTTCAAACACTCATCCTAGTCTATGTGTTTGATTTTCCCCACATTTCACAGGCATATCCCATTAGTCAATGCAACGGTGAGTCAAACAGAATGTATATATTTGTATTAAAGGTCAAGGTCAATAGTTGAGGTAAACAAAATTGTCAATATCTAAATACAAGTTTTTCATCAGACTTCACTATTTTCAATATACTAGTCGCTGAATATATTGGAATAATACACACATTTCATTAAATATTCCGAAGGTTAAGGTCAAACATATCAGTGACCTACATACTATGTTCATAATCATAAGACATAATCTATTGGTATGGCTGAGTAGTTGGTGGCAGTCTACTTATCTACAACCTACAAGGAGATTATCTACAACCCACAACTGGTCCTGTGTAATGACCAACGGCTCACAGGTCTGAACAACTTTGCTTAGATAAGTCAAATTAGTAAGAAAATGATAGAATAAACTTTACAATAACAAGGATGATAGTCCTGCCAAGGGATTACATTGTCTCACCTGGACTAACACAATCAGTGCCAACATTATATTACTTCCAGGCCCCAGTAACACGTAACTTTTGAAGCGTCGTATTATATCAGTCAGCGCCGTACATGTAGGCTTTACATATGGATGTAGGAACAAGTCTGGCCTCCACCAGATAAAATTGACCATTGGCAAGATATCAGAACAGAAAGGTTGCCTTTGAAAGCAAAATGTTGAAATTCGACAGAGAGGAAACGCAATTCATTAACATAATTTAGCGCAGGCCTTGTAACGGAATGATACATGAACTTAATGCCCACCTTTGAAATATAGTTTTATGCCAATGTAGTTTTATTTTCTATGTGAGTGAGAGAGACAGAACACATAAATGCCTGTGACAAGTACCTCTCTCAAAGTTGAAAGAGTGACAGGGCCAAAATAAGGGGACGTTCTAGCCCAAATAATAATTATATTATTATATTTATGATACAAATATATGAATAATAATTATGAATGTCATTATTGTATCAAATGTAGATAATTCTATATAATTATAGATAATTATAATTATATATACATGTGATTGTCCAGTATACAACCCATATTTCAATCCTATACCAATATTATGTGTTTAAATTGGGCAATGGTTATGATAAACCCCTAAATTATTAGGTAATCATTAATGTAAACTTGGATAGACAAATAATTATTATTTGTAAGCCTTGTGATTAAAGGGAGCAGAATGACAGTGGTAGATGGGACTCGTCAGCCTTAGTTGGGAACCCATCTAGGGGACACAACCTATACAAAATTTGGGTGAATGGGACTAGCCATTATTGGTCAGCAACTTCCAGACCAGACCAGATGGCTGGAGTAAAGTAGGAAAGAAGAGCAATTGAACAGAGGAAGAACAAGTGGAGATGTGAGAAATACAGTAGAAGACTGAAAGTTCTCGGGCTCAACCAAGATACTAACCTCTGTAGGGGAGTAAACCTTATACAAATACATACTGCGTACCTAAGGTTGAAGTAGGATCTGGGTAAACTAGCGAGTAGCCACCCACCATTGTTGAAAAGAAAGTGCTAAAATAATACATACATGATATTGTGTATGGCCACCCTCATCAAGGGGAACAAGGCGTCCGGCAATGGACAACTCAAGACAATGGCAGCGTGCAGACATCTCTTGTTTAGGTTAATTAATGTCCTTTGCCATTATATTTCCGTTTTCCTAACCAAAACATCCAACAAAGCTAATTTACCATCCTCATTTTCGTTAAGAAAACGGAAAAATGACTTTCAACAGGTGTTCATAGAAAACCCACTTTCACTAATCAGGGACTCAATTGGTTTAGTTTCACTCCCAATATTTATAAACTCACTCTATCCGTACACTACTAAATAGTGCTTATGACGTATGTCCTTATTTCATTCTTCATGAAGCAATATGTAGGCTCAGGGAATATTTTGTGAGCAATAATTATGAGGTGGAATTGTATAATCAAATTCTCAAGAAATTCTTACATGATACAATTTGTAAAGTAGAGGTGCCAAAATTTGAAGTACCCAAGCTAGTAAAATATGTAAAAATGCCTGTTTATGGTCAAGTTAGCTATCAGTATAGGAAGCATATGCTGAAGCTTTTAAATAACAATTTCATGGCTATCAATTTTCGAGTTGTATTCACTAATGATTTTAGAATGACTAACTTTTTCCGACATAAGGATCAAATACCTAACCAATTGTTCTCGAACATTGTTTATCAATGCACATGTCCTAGCCGTCAGGCCAGGTATATTGGATGTTCAGGACGATCATTCAATGTTAGAATGTTCGAGCACATTGGTAAGAGTCACAGATCCGGTTACATTTTGCAAAACATTTCATTTTCCGCCATTAGAAATCATACGAGAGAACAAGATCATCCATACACAACAGATAATGTTCAAATATTTGGTAGATTCAGGAATCAAAGTGAACCACTCATTGGAGAGAAATTGCTTATACAGAAAATCAACCCTTAGCTTAATATTTCAAATAATTCTTAATTGTGTGTCTCTGTAGCTTAGTGATAATGTCATTTAGGGTTTATTGTAATGATTAGGTGTGTATTAGGAAGGGACGAGGATGTGTAGATTAGATTTTTACCCTGAATTGTGTTTTGGAGAAATATCTGGAGAAGCAACAAAAGGTGTATGATGCCTTTATGGACTTGGAGAAGGCCTATCTATGACAGAGTGGATAGAGAAGGTATGTGGAAAGTACTTAGAATATACGGAGTAGATGGCAAGTTACTGAAAGTAGTGAAGAGCATGAATGAGGGTGCAAAGGCGGCAGTATGTGTGGAGAATGAACAGAGAATGTTCGTTGACCTGAATGTTGGGTTGAAACAGGGGTGTGTGATGTCCCCATGGTTGTTTACTGTATATATGGATGGAGTCATGAGAGAAATACTAGGAAGAGCAGTGGATGTTGGTGTATCACTGAAAAGGGAGGGAATTGAGTGGAAGCTGCCTATACTGCTGTTTGTGGATGATACAGTTCTGATGAGCGATAATGAATGGGAGTTGCAGGGTCTGGTAAATGAGTTTGGAACAGTGTGCGAAAAACGGAATTTGAAGGTAAATGCGTGGGAGAGCAAGGTTATGGTCTTCGAAAGGGGTGAAGTCACAGAGTGTGCGGTGAAGTTGAATGGTCAGGCTATGGAGATCGTCAGCTCTTTTAAGTAACTGGGCAGTGTGTTTAGTAAAGAAGGGACTATGGATGAAGAAGTGCGGGAGAGGGTGCAACAGGGGAAGAGGGTTGTAGGAACGTTGAAAGCTTAATCTTCTGCAACTCACTGTGTCAGTAAGTGTTATGCCAGGTTGTAATCCAACAGGCTTCAGTATTATCTATTATGAATCCGGGTTTCGGATATTTAGATTTGGAATATTGCTCAACAGGGACACATCGAGAACAGTAGATATGATAAGTATATACTCAATCAGGCAACACGAAACACAATAAACACAAGGTAAATTACACTCTTATTTATTTATAGACATATAGTAGAATTATACAGATACTATACTCGACTATTATATCAAAATAGAGAGTAAGTAATGGATAGTGGGTGATGAGAGTTAATCAAGGTGGCTGTCAAATGAGTTTCTAGTCTCTTACATAGAATTAAGTAATGCAAATACGCATGACATAACAGATACATATATACACAGGATAAGAATCATTGATAATAATACATATGAGAGTCAACGTAAAGTATTCTGACAATGATGCGAGAGACTGTGAAACGCATCGTTCACTGCGAGGGGTGAATGCATGGCAAAAGGTAGGAAGCCAGGCCGCGTTCAGGTGAGAGATCAAAGAGGCCGCCTTAAGGGGGCTCAGGATAACTGCGGTCACCGGAAATAACAATTTGTTTTAATGCGATACTAGATCAGGGACTGAACTTAGGCATTTATGTTGTTCTAGGGAGGAAAACAAGTTAAATCTGAATTCAACTATCTAAGAGTTTATTGCGAATAATCACTCACACGAGACACAACACAAAATATTCGATCATAGATGAGGTCAAATCACTCGGGTTGTGGATCTCAAATTCACAATAAATATAGTGACTAAATCGGAATAGATAAAATATATTTTAATATAGATTGGGATACATTAACCAAATACTTAAGGAAAGCAGATGAATGAGCGTGAGAAATTAACTTAAACAAGTAATTATCTCGACTGGGCGGTACACAACGAAGTAGCACTTATGAAATACCAAAATGGGCATGAAAGGAATGTTGAATAAATTAATAAATTCCTAAAAGGAAGCGGAACTACTAAAAAGCAAAATAGTAGGGAGAATCGATAAAGGAATATACACTCTGAATTCCTAAATTGGTGTGAAAAGAATTACATGACCTGAGTAACGTATAGTATTAGATTATTCACAAGAACTAATAGAGATCTTGATAATTCTAACTCAACGGAAAGGGGTCTTGACTTTCAAATAAGGTAAAAGGAATTATAAAACTCTGGTAGGTGATTCAGTGGATAAAAGAATCCTGAAATTGGGCGTAGGTTCTAGGTAGATGTAAGGTTTATGAAGGGAATTAGTTCATGTTATACACTTTGACTTAGATACACAAAGAATAATAAACACATTATGAGAAAAATCTGAGAGCAAACCGACTAATTAACAAGTAGGACATAATGAATATGAAGTGTGTGGGTAGATTAAGTTTCTGAAGGATTAACACTGAGTATATTGACAATATTCCATACTTCAATAAACACTGTACGGATAAAAAATTATTATATCACATGGTAACAAAGATTCACGATAGATCTTGGGCACAGATTTAGAGTTAATTATACATGGAATACTCACATATTTTACCCTACCTTCACAACGGATAGCCACAACTTAATACACTCAGAGACACTTAGGGTAAGGGGTAGAGGGAGCCTTGAGCGAGAATCTGGTCGACGGGGACTCAGGTTTCCGCAGGTCTGGACGTCAAGGGGAGCTGCCTCTCGTGGTACGGCAGGACTGGACGTCAAAGAGAACTGCCTCTTTCCCTTGTTCAGGGGGAGGTGGTTACGGACTGGACATCTGATGAAGCACTCAACTAGATTGTTTTTACCCGCTTCCGGCCATACCAGGAGAGAGATGCAATAGGAGTTGATTAACTTCCTTCAGTTATTGTTAGGCTATATTTGGTTTATTTTGAGGGTTCAATTTGGTGTATTTCAATTGCATAGGGACATGTGGATATCGTTGTTTTGGCTATGATGAAGGTAATTCTTAATCTAAAAATACATGGTAGTTACATATTTATACATATCGAGATTCTTAATCTCTTGATATTGGCCCCCTATTTTTAGAGGGCATTATGGTGACGTAATAGATGATTTCCGGTCTATCGTGGTATTTGTTTTTTCTTATTCTACAGGCCATAGGTTTCTCCCTGGTCACTTCTTCTGCATTATTTCCAGTCTTCCGGGGGGGGGGGGGGGGGGGTACTATAGGGGGGTACTGTGATTGGTAGACTGGCTTATCTCGGCAGGAGTTAAAGCCTGGGAAGCTAGTCGGGTCTTTTGCTTTCTGATTTTCTCCTGTTGTTGTCTTCTCTTATTTCTCCTGTTGTCCTGGATGGCTGCTATTCGGAAGTTGGTCTGGGGGGGGGGGGGGAGGCTGCTCAACCCCGTTATTTCAGTAGGTTTTCACACTCCATCATAGAGTAAAGAAGGATAGAGAGGAAAGAGAGATGCTACAAATATGGAAATAACGATCAGCGCGTTCGAGAGATGGCAGCACGATCACAAAGGAATATAAGAGGGTCCCCATTAATTCGTAATAATCCCTGCCTTGTACTAATAAAGCTGTTAATAATCAATTATACGCTATCCAGGGACTCTATAGACATGACAGAGTTAAATAGACATCATCGTGAAATTGTCGTCATTATGAGGAGCTTCACGGTCACATCTCTTCTACTCCCACCATTGTTGTTGTGAGGGTGGGAAGTTGCCAACGTCAAACATGCTGGGACAAAATATCCCTAGATGTCGTAAGTATAACCTATGAACGTATTTCGTGAAATGTCCTGTTTTAATGCAACTTTATGAATTAACATTTACATAAAATGAAACTAATACTATATATTCAAAATTACATTTTAATTCTTGTTGTGTTTGTTGTAGTTATACAGCTTACATCATATAGCCTATAAGTATTTTTTATATTGTATATGTATTCCTAATATTTTTCTCTTGCTTTTATACATCTATTTTATTTTAAATAATTTACAACTATTTTTACCAACATTAAATCACTCTTAAAGACGTTCCCTCTTTAATCTATTGCCCCTTAATTTTGCGGAATTTCCCTTAACTTTGGTAACACTGCAGACAAGCAAGGCGCAGAGATAGCAAGGAGTATCTAATAAGGAAAAACGACTGAGGTGTTTTGGTTGTATGCCCTACAACAGTACTGACACTAAATCCCTAGGACGAGCGGCGAAATAACCGTGTGACGTCACGCTTTAACCTCTATCCTTCTGTACTCTATGCACTCCATCGCGGTGACGGTGCTCCTGCCTTCTACAGCACGTTGGATTAATCTTTGGCTAGCCATAATGGGTGACAAAGAGAAGGTGAACTCTTCATGAAGTGGCAGTAGTGATGAAAGTACACGGTCATAGCAGGGAGTGTGACATTACTCGAGAGACAGTATAACTGAAAAAAACACTTGGACATTTTGAAATCTATAGATTTTTATAAGGTGAGTTATGTATTCTCTGTATTTGGTACCTTTTTCGAATAAATTGGTACTTTTCACTGGTTCGATCTGGTACTATTAAATATAGTAAAGTGGCAACACTGCTCCTTCATTCCACTCTAGCGCCACAATGCACATCTACACTTGTATTTATTCGTTTGTGTTAATTTCAAAATTAAATATTTTATATATTTGCCATTGGTTTCGTGAAAATATTCGCAGATAGCTATGCATGGAAATGCTAATGCGAAAACGAAAGCGAATATTGATAAAAACATGAATAATCGCACATGCGAATGCGGAAGTGACTATTCGGTCCATCTCTAGTTTGAATACATATGTTTATATAAGCTGTAATGTATTGGGAAATTATTTTTTCCAGACAAGATGGCTGGATTAAATCGGAAAGAAGAGTAATTGGACAGAGGAAGAACAAACTGAGAAGTGAGAAGTACAGCAGAAGACTGAAAGTTCTCGGGCTCATCCAGGTTGCTTCATTATATTTTCCAGACCAGATGGCTGGAGTAAAATAGGAAATAAGAGTAATTGGACAGTGGAAGAACAAACTGAGAAGTGAGAAGTACAGTAGAAGACTGAAAGTTCTCGGACTCAACCAAGTTGCTTCATTGTTATTTTGATAGTTCTACAAGTCCTTTATAGTTTGATACTGCTACTTCGTAATATTTTGCGTGCATATATAAGTATTTTGTGCATTATAAATAATTATAGAGGCATAGATAAGTATAGTTTGATATCCCATGGCCTAATATTAAAGAGCTTGTGGAGTATTTACACTTTGCTTGAAAACAAATTGCTGTGTACTCTGACCAGTTGTACAGTACACGATTATTCCTGAATATTTACACCATATGAGGAGGAGCACCATATTACCAACGCAGTATTATATAGCTTCATCAGGGCAACGATATGCAACATGTTGTGAATAAAGTGCTCCTCCTCATATTATGCCTTTATTAAATATGTCTGTTTTATGAGTATATTTTGATCATGGCTGGCTCTTTTAGTGATTTTCATAGGTATCATTAATTTGGTGTAGCTTTAACACCTTACGAGCGGCCTAGGCGGTAATTTCTACGTACCGCCCAGCGGGTGGTTTTACCATAAATGGCCTTGTTTCTGTGTTCTTTTTCATGCATAAACAAGAGCCAGAGCGTAATACAATTATGTATCCCTGAAAGGGCGTTAATTGAGCTTTCCAATGACACTTGAACCATCCTTCTACGATCATTGGTTGTCTTGCAACAATCGTGCAACCGAAGGGCAAAATCGCTAAAATACTGTCATTTTGTTACATAATTACGTGTGTAGCGAGGGAGGGAGGGTGGATGTGTGTGGAGTAGATGTCAGTAGGCCCACGGCAGCCGTGGCGAGCGGTCAAGAGGCAACCTACGCTCTTCCCGTCGCTCGTCTCTCTCTCGGAGCCAATATTGCGCCAAAATTGCACACAGACTTAAGTCGGGCCCCGCCACATAGTCCAGATTTTTCGTTACAGACTTAAGTCGGGCCCCGATAGACAGGGGTTAAGCTAATTGGTGGGTTGGTGATAATGTGAATTACCGGTGTAGAATTGTATAAATTGATTTCAATTGACAATTTATTGACAGTTTTAGGAAATTCAGGAAAAATATATGGTAGCTAAAACGATTAATTGAGATAGTTTGCAGCCTTTTAATGTGTAGACGTCTTTCCTAACCTGAATAAAATCGTTTAATAGTTGCTAGCATATACAAAAGGGATGTCACCGGTACTGAATGGATTAGGCCAGTGTCATACGAACCTTTATTCGGCAATTTTCGATGAACAAGTATTTTCTAGTAATATGTTGAGGCTCTCACATTATAAACGGAAAGTAGAGTGAAGGTAGATTATGGTAAGTGCCTGATTTCTGATACAACTTATATTTTGAATATGCTTCACTCTTATTCTTAAGATCGTGGGTTCGATTATCTGGTGGGGCGCATAAAATAATATAATGTATATACAATATATATTTATATATATTCGGGAAGTTATAACAAGGTATACGATGTGGAAACCCTTTCATTTAAGAAATCCTAAATCTTTACTATTAACACTATAGTGAAGGTTTTATAAAGTGTCATTCCCTGCAACACTGTAATGGACTCTTTCATGTCAAACGGTTTCCAACAAGTCCAATATGAGCTTGCATGCCTCTAAAAAGTGTGTAACCTATACATATACCCGAGCACATACCCCATAGCTGGTGATGGCCGACTTGAGACAGAGGGTCCGGGACTTCTTTTAAAAGGAGAAGTGGATTCCTAGCTCCCTGCCCCCAGAAAGAAATGTTGGACGGTTAAAGAGAGAGACAGAAACGACTAAGGTTGTCGTAGAGGATGTCAAACCTCAATCTGGATAGGACCAGACCTCATCCTTCCAACATACAACCTACAACATAATAATATATTTATTATATGGTAAAATATACACATTCGGTATATATAGACACACACACATATATATATATATATATATATATATATATATATATATATATATATATTATGTATGTATAATATGTAACCATATTATCTTCTTCATTTTAACTATACTTATATGTGTAGGGCTTCTTATCTTATATAATTATTTGAATACAGGATTAGGTAATGTATGCAAAACAGATGAAAAACATAATTTCAATTGTGAACTAGTTAAACTTATAATATCCCACCAAAGGAGGTATGACGAAGTAACCTGGATAATAACTAGTATGTAACTCCTGAGTACCTTATGTTACCTGTGGGCCCCACCCCAAAAATAACTTCATGTATCATTCCCAGGCAAATTTGGCATTATTATTTAAATCATAGAAATTGGTCATGAAACACATAACACATGCATAAAAATACTCACCATGGCCATGATGGTGTCCACAAGGGGCTGGGGCTCCAAGGGCTCTACAAGGACATTTCCAACGTAACACCGATATTAAAATAAGGCAGCAAATCCCTACCCAGTAACTATCGCCCAATTAGCTCAACCTCAGTTGTATGTATAATGATAGAAACACTCATAATAGACAGACTCATACATCACTTAGAGGAAAATAACATACTTAAAGATACTCAACACGGCTAGGCTTTCTTAACACACGTTCCTGCTTAACAAACGTCTTAGACTTCTTCCACGATATCCTCAACCTCTATGATGGGAGTAAAGCTGTAGATATTATATTTCTTGATTTTCAAAAGGCCTTTGACAAAGATCCCCACAAACGTTTACTGCTAAAACTTAAAGCACATGGAATACAAGACGTTGTGTTGAAATGGATAGAAAATTGGCTCGGCGACAGAAAGAAAAGAGTAGTCATAAGCGGATGTAAGGCATCTAAATGGACCAATGTAAGTAACGAGGTTCCCTAGGGATCGGTACTAGGACCAATTATCTTTCTAATTTACATCAAGGGCATAGATGATGCTCTCACTTGTACAATCTCAAAGTTTGCTGATGATACAACAATTGCAAATAGCGTACTCTCAAAAAACAAGTTGACAATATGCAACACAATCTAGATAAGTAGTCATGTTGGGCCCAAATTAGGCAAATGAGTTTCAATGCGGATAAATGTTAAGTACTACATATCGGATACCGAAATGAGAAAGCAAACTATTCGATGAATAGCACTCAGATTAATATTGTAGACAGAGAAACCGATCTGGGAGTAACAATATCGAGTAACCTAAAACCAAGTCAACAAAGATAAACTTTGAGATTGTACAAGTGAGAGCATCATCTATGCCGTTGATGTAAATTAGAAAGATAATTGGTCCTAGTACCGATCCCTAGGGAACCTCGTTACTTACATTGGTCCATTTAGATGCCTTACATCCGTTTATGACTACTCTTTTCTTTCTGTCGCCGAGCCAATTTTCTATCCATTTCAACACAACGTCTTGTATTCCATGTGCTTTAAGTTTTAGCAGTAAACGTTTGTGGGGATCTTTGTCAAAGGCCTTTTGAAAATCAAGAAATATAATATCTACAGCTTTACTCCCATCATAGACTTCTTCCACGATATCCTCAACCTCTAAGACGTTTGTTAAGCAGGAACGTTTGTTAAGAAAGCCAAGCCGTGTTGAGTATCTTTAAGTATGTTATTTTCCTCTAAGTGATGTATGAGTCTGTATATTATGAGTGTTTCTATCATTATACATACAACTGAGGTTGAGCTAATTGGACGATAGTTACTGGGTAGGGATTTGCTGCCTTATTTTAATATCCGTGTTACGTTGGAAATGTCCTTGTAGAGCCCTTGGAGCCCCAGCCCCTTGTGGACACCATCATGGCCAAGGTGAGTATTTCTATGCATGTGTTATGTGTTTCATTACCAATTTCTATGATTTAAATAATAATGCCAAATTTGCCTGGGAATGATACATGAAGTTATTTTTGGAGTGGGGCCCATAGGTAACATAAGGTACTCAGGAGTTACATACTAGTTATTATCCGGGTTACTTCGTCATACCTCCTTTGGTGGGATATTATAAGTTTCACTAGTTCACAATTGAAATTATGTTTTTCATCTGTTTTGCATACATTACCTAATCCTGTATTAAAATAATTATATAAGATAAGAAGCCCTACACATATAAGTATAGTTAAAATGAAGAAGATAATATGGTTACATATTATACATATATATATATATATATATATGTGTGTCTATATATACCGAATGTGATACCTATGAAAATCACTAAAAGAGCCAGCCATGATCAAAATATACTCATAAAACAGACATAGTTAATAAAGGCATAATATGAGGAGGAGCACTTTATTCACAACATGTTGCATATCGTTGCCCTGATGAAGCTATATAATACTGCGTTGGTAATATGGTGCTCCTCCTCATATGGTGTAAATATTCAGGAATAATCGTGTACTGTACAACTGGTCAGAGTACACAGCAAGTTGTTTTCAAGCAAAGTGTAAATACTCCACAAGCTCTTTAATATTAGGCCATGGGATATCAAACTATACTTATCTATGCCTCTATAATTATTTATAATGCACAAAATACTTATATATGCACGCAAAATATTACGAAATAGCAGTATCAAACTATAAAGGACTTGTAGAACTATCAAAATAACAATGAAGCAACTTGGTTGAGTCCGAGAACTTTCAGTCTTCTACTGTACTTCTCAGCTTGTTCTTCCACTGTCCAATTGCTCTTATATCCTATTTTACTCCAGCCATCTGGTCTGGAAAATATAATGAAGCAACCTGGTTGAGCCCGAGAACTTTCAGTCTTCTGCTGTACTTCTCACTTCTCAGTTTGTTCTTCCTCTGTCCAATTACTCTTCTTTCCGATTTAATCCAGCCATCTTGTCTGGAAAAAATAATTTCCCAATACATTACAGCTTATATAAACATATGTATTCAAACTAGAGATGGACCGAATAGTCACTTCCGCATTCGCATGTGCGATTATTCATGTTTTTATCAATATTCGCTTTCGTTTTCGCATTAGCATTTCCATGCATAGCTATCTGCGAATATTTTCACGAAACCAATGGCAAATATATAAAATATTTAATTTTGAAATTAACACAAACGAATAAATACAAGACGTGTAGATGTGCATTGTGGCGCTAGAGTGGAATGAAGGAGCAGTGTTGCCACTTTACTATATTTAATAGTACCAGATCGAACCAGTGAAAAGTACCAATTTATTCGAAAAAGGTACCAAATACAGTGAATACATAAATCACCTTATAACAATCTATATATTTCAAAATGTCCAAGTGTTTTTTGCAGTTATACTGTCTCTCGAGTAATGTCACACTCCCTGCTATGACCGTGTACTTTCATCACTACTGCCACTTCATGAAGAGTTCACCTTCTCTTTGTCACCCATTATGGCTAGCCAAAGATTAATCCAACGTGCTGTAGAAGGCAGGAGCACCGTCACCGCGATGGAGTGCATAGAGTACAGAAGGATAGAGGTTAAAGCGTGACGTCACACGGTTATTTCGCCGCTCGTCCTAGGGATTTGGTGTCAGTACTGTTGTAGGGCATACAACCAAAACACCTCAGTCGTTTTTCCTTATTAGATACTCCTTGCTATCTGTGCGCCTTGCTTGTCTGCAGTGTTACCAAAGTTAAGGGAAATTCCGCAAAATGAAGGGGCAATAGATTAAAGAGGGAACGTCTTTAAGAGTGATTTAATGTTGGTAAAAACAGTTGTACATTATTTAAAATAAAATAGATGTATAAAAGCAAGAGAAAAATATTAGGAATACATATACAATATAAAAAATACTTATAGGCTATATGATGTAAGCTGTATAACTACAACAAACACAACAAGAATTAAAATGTAATTTTGAATATATAGTATTAGTTTCATTTTATGTAAATGTTAATTCATAAAGTTGCATTAAAACAGGACATTTCACGAAATACGTTCATAGGTTATACTTACGACATCTAGGGATATTTTGTCCCAGCATGTTTGACGTTGGCAACTCCCCACCCTCACAACAACAATGGTGGGGGTAGAAGAGATGTGACCGTGAAGCTCCTCATAATGACGACAATTTCACGATGATGGCCTTTATAGTAGCCTCTACTTATGTCTATGAGCAGAGCGAGTTCTTTGACCTGAATGTTGGTTTGAAACAGGGGTGTGTGATGTCCCCGTGGTTGTTTACTGTATATATGGATGGAGTCATGAAAGAAATACTATCAAGAGCAGTGAATGTTGGTGTATCGCTGAAAAGGGAGGGAATTGAGTGGAAGCTACCTATACTGCTGTTTGCGGATGATACAGTTCTGATGAGTGATAATGAATGGGAGTTGCAGGGTCTGGTAAATGAGTTTGGAACAGTGTGCGAAAAACGGAATTTGAAGGTAAATACGGGGAAGAGCAAGGTTATGGTCTTCGAAAGGGGTGAAGTCACAGAGTGTGAGGTGAAGCTGAACGGTCAGGCTATGGAGATCGTCAACTCTTTTAAGTATCTGGGCAGTGTGTTGAGTAAAGATGGGACTATGGATGAAGAGGTGCGGGAGAGGGTACAACAGGGGAAGAGGGTTGTAGGAACGCTAAAAGCAGTAACAAGAAATAGGGTGGTCAGTATGGAAGTGAAGAAGTCCTTGCATGACAGTGTGGTAATCCCGACACTGACTTACGGAAGCGAAGCATGGACGTTGGTTGAGAGACTCAGACCAAGAGTGAGAGCAGTGGAAATGAATTACTTAAGGAGTGCGTGCGGAGTTACATGGAGGGATAGACAGACTAATGAGGAAGTAAGAAGGAGGTGTGGTGTGGAGGTAGATGTGCTGGAAAGTGTGAAAAGGAACAACTTGAGATGGTTCGGCCATATGGAACGTATGGAAAGCGAGAGAATGACTAAGAGGGTGTACGAGAGCGAGGTGGAGGGACAGAGGGGGAGAGGTAGACCGAATATGAGGTGGAAGGATGGAGTGAGGAACTACATGAACGAAGGCGGTGCTGGTTGGGGGGAGGGGCGTCGACTGACTGGGGACAGAGGTGCATGGGGGCGGTTCGTTCGTGGCCACCCCTTCGGGGATCACGGCGTCAGGCAATAGATAGATAGATAGACTTATGTCTATTTAACTCTGTCATGTCTATAGAGTCCCTGGATAGCGTATAATTGATTATTAACAGCGTTATTAGTACAAGGCAGGGATTATTACGAATTAATGGGGACCCTCTTATTTTCCTTTGTGATAGTGCTGCCATCTCTCGAACGCGCTGATCGCTATTTCCATATTTGTAGTGTTACGACTGAGGTTTAAATATATCAGGGCTCTTATTCATTGGACTAGTAATGGCATAAATGCTACAACGGAAAGCGCTAGATCCAACCTCTGATGTATATTCCCAGTTAACAAAGAACACAAATACTCTCCAGAGTTCTATATGCGATAATAGGTTATTAAACTCTCAATAAATGTGCGTCTACTCTAGGCTTAAAGTTATGTGAAAACAGCCTATTACTACCTATAACCGAAGGTGCTTGGTTATGGTATGCAAAGTAAGGTGGTAAGAGAAGTTACAGCTTACGTTACTTTAATCAATAAATGTCAGGCACTCCTGCATGAAAGAAAGTGCACTAAAGTCCTTCAACACCAACAAGGAATCTTCTTTAAATGTTAGATGCTATCAAGATGCTCGAATCGGAAATGGAACCCAAAAAGGCAGGCAGCGGAACAATGCTCGTGCAGGCTATGCACACAAAAAGGCAGGAGATATAATGCAGTCGGAGCCAAGAATATCCTAAACGCCACAACAATAATAATAATAATCGCCACGACAATGCAGTATTCCTATCAACAAAAAGAGCCTAAGTCGTTTGTGTCTCAATACATCAAACTAGGCTGCGAAATGCTTGTGTAATCATAAACGGGTATTCATAAAAAGAGTAATTGGGTTAATATACTTAATGTCTACTATGACTGATAAAGTCTAGCTAGAGTCAATGATACGAGATACTGGTGCGCATGGCATGCCGCATAGCCTAGTGCAAATCTCAAGTCTGTACGTTGTGACGAAGTGGCACTCGGGTACACAAGGGCTCTCAATCAGGACTCGAATACGGCTCGCTGCCACAACGGAAACACATGATCCCAACCCCTGAGTACTGCCAGCCGAACAAAAAACACCAATACCCTCCAGAGTTCAATCTGCTATAACGGGGTATACAAGAACTCGGTACTAGTGTTCAACAACAGACTAATAAAGAAACAGGAATTATCTAGTCTGGTCAACAATCAAACAATGAAGTAAGAAACAACAACACAAAAGAATAGTGTTGGCCGAAGCCGAAGTAATCCACCCTTGACTTAAGAAGTCCACCACCCTCTACTTCGGATCGGCACTATTACGTTACGTTAATTAATAGTCCTTAAGCATCGAGCAAGGAATCTTCTGAAAAAAGTTAGATGCTTCTCGGATGCTCGTAAGAAGTACGTATCGGATTTTGAACAGTAATTCAATAAGCAAAAACACTGGCAATTAAATACTATTAAAGGCTTAAAATGGCATAAGAATAATTAATAGAATATGGAATAGTAAATGGCAAACATTAAAAGGAAGTACTCCGCAAATGCAACGGCAATAGCCTACTCGGATTGTGCTCGTGGGCCACTAATCACTAAAGTAGCCAAGCTTGCAACACATGAAATCAATAGTGCATAAACAATATCATACATAAGGAAAGCTTCAATACTATTCTGTATCTACTAATCGAGTAAAGTCTAGCGGGGGTACTGTGGGCAAAAGGTAGCAGTGACTGAGCAAAAACGGCTTGTAGCCTAGCGAAGTCCTCAGGACTGTTTAAAACTAACAAGTGCACTTTGAGAAATCCAGATCCCTTGTATCTGGTTTTCTCCCGGCTCCTTGACAAAGTAAAAACAAACTGTTAATAAAATACAGGGTGGTTAGGCTCTTGCCCTCACGCACTGTAAATTATTAACTCAACACAGTCATCCGCGAAGACAAGCTAGGCTTCACTGAACCGATACGAGTATGCAGGTTTATCGCTTAACCACTGCATCAAACAACAACTCGTAACACAGAAAAGCCTTACCCCAGTCTAGCATTACCTAGACCAGCAGAAAACAGGAATAATAATAATAACACACAGGGAAATGCATATACAAGTGCAACAAACATAAATCAATCCTATTCTAATTCAACCCTTCCAAAATAGGCTATCTAATAGGCAAGTATCTCGTGAGAACTCAAGCGATAATACGTTGGCTGACTAGCTCTGCACCAACGGGACCATGGAAGTTAAACAGGGCAGGGAAAAGAGGAAATAAGAATGTAAGGTAGTAGAGAAAGTTCCCATCAGTCAGAAGAATATAAATAGTTAGCAAGGGAAATGAGAAGTCGCTCTGCCTAATGAGTTCTGATGAAAAAATGGCTAGACTTCCCTTTTATACCCGGCCCTCTAGTGAGCCCAACGTGAACTACTAAGGACCGCCCACTGACAACCATTACGTAATTTCTCTCTCTCCTCTGGGATACACAAAGGCTCCCCCTAGCACTGAGGGAGGGAGGAGTGCTAGTGAGTTAGGCCTACCTCCTGCCTGGCATACCCACTGACACCTAACTGTGGCTGTTTCTCTTCCCATCATTACAAATAAGTTTTACACACAATACTTATAACTAATGATATAAAATAGAACTCGTTGACTCAGATGAAAACAAAATACATGTTCATAATACTTATAGTACAACGGCTCACATGAACTAAGTTAGGAAACTCTACATAGACTACAGCCAAAGTTCCTGCCCTGACGATCCTAGCGAGAGTGGGGCATGACTAGGCGTTCTGTACAGCATGCCCACACGTGGACATGCGTCACACCTCCCCCAAGATTTTACTCGCTCAACCCTGAGCTAAAATCTGACAAACACAGAACCCCATCAAGCCCCTCACACCCAGCGACCGCATGGCACTAAAACAAAGCTGAGTTTATCAACAAAACACATCTTATTATTAAAAAAAAAAAAAATCACATTTTATAACTCCTCCCAACAATAGCAAAAAGACACAATATCATGCTCCCAGAGCGAGCTTACAGCAGCTCAGCCGTTTGATAGTTCGTGGACTACTCAAACTCTATAGGCTATGACAAACTTATACGATTACCTATATCAAAAGAAAGAGTTTTTATATGATTTTTATATTTTAATATGTTTTCCCGGCTGCACTATAAGGGCATCCTATTTTCCTCCACTCAAACCCACACACCTGTGATAGCCTACGACTGATCATCCACCCCTGATAAACAATCCGCGATCACATTGTCACATCCAGCAATATGACGGATGTCCATGTTATACTCCTGCAACATCAAAGACCACCTGGTCAGTCTCATATTGCGATTGTGAAATTGATTCAGGAATCTCAAAGGGTGATGATCAGTGTAGATAACCACGACTGGGCCATAGGCTGGAACATACACCTCGAAGTGCCTGAGCGACAGCACAATCGCCAGTAATTCCTTTTCTATTGTAGAATAGTTCTTTTGTGCAGCATTGAACTTCTTAGAAAATAAATTTACTGGGTGTTCCACACCTTCATTGTCTGTCTGTAGCAAGACGGCACCAGCCCCTACACCACTAGCATCTGTTGCCAGCTGAAAAGGCATGTTAAAGTCTGGGGCCCTGAGTATCGGGTGAGTACATAGCAAATGTTTCACCAAAGTGAAAGCCTTTTCACACTCAGGTGCCCACAAAAACTTTTTGTCTTTAGATAACAAATCTGTGAGAGGTGCCAACACCGTTGAGTAACCTTTTATGAAGCATCTGTAGTAGCCTATCATACCCAAGAATCTCATAATCTGCTTCTTGGTTGTTGGGTGCGGAAATTTATTGATAGCCTGTACCTTGTTCTGAGGAGGGCACACCTGTCCCCTTCCCACTACAAATCCAAGGTACTGCACAGTGGCTTTTACGAAGTCACACTTTGCCAAATTTACTACCAGACCTGCTTCACTAAGTTTCCGGAACAAGGTCTCAAGGTGCTCACAATGGCTCTCAAAGTCGTCATCATAAATGATTACATCGTCCAAATATACGGTGCAATTCGGAATGTCCTTTACAATTTCATTCATCAGGTTCTGAAACGTTGCTGGTGCATTCTTAAGTCCGTAAGGCATAACATTGCACCGGTAGGTACTCCCGTCCACAACAAAACCACATACCTCTTTAGCACGCTCGGACAAAGGTACTTGCCAGTAACCTTTTACTAAATCTACTTTAGACAAAAAACGAGCATTACCAATTTTGTCAACACTATCATCAACCCGAGGAAGAGGATATGGGTTAGTTGGAGTCAAACCGTTTAACCTACGGAAATCAATACAAAAGCGTACCTTGCCATCTGGCTTAGGCTGCAGTGTTACGGGGGAAGTCCACTTAACTGTGCTTTTCTCTATCAACCCTCTACCGAGCATATACTCCAACTCATCCCTCAGAGCTGGTAGTTTTATGGGGGGCACACGGTACGGTATCTTTGGTTTTCATGGTGTTCCCTAATCCCTGTGTTAAATTACATGACTCTTAACCCGGGCGCCAGGACTCTTAACCCAAGAACGGTGAGCGTCCTCATATGAGTCTGAATCCTACGAGGGCGAGCCTCCTCATATGAACCAAGGCATAATAAAAGCCTTTTAAAAGACCCCAGTAGCACTCAAAACAAAGGAATGTGTGATTACGTGAGATAATTCCCCTCTATACCTTCTTTCACTCCTCCACATGTGTCAAAACCCCCTCCTTTCCCCCTTCCCCCCCCCCCCCCCTCTTCAATTATCACCTATTTTTCCTCTTATTCCCTTGTTTATCGGTTGATTTATCGCGCCAATATCCCCAACCCGGTTCCACGGTTGTCTGGTATGCATATAGAAAGCGTGGGAATAGAAAAAAACCAAGAGAGAGACATCAGTCTGCCTTCAGGCCTCGAAGAGGGAGGATATGCGTTTTTTTCGCCTCTCACTTCATTACTGGAGAGTCAGCAGTAATTCGTCTTTTTCACCCCCAAATACTCTTCCCACTCGTTTTATTGTTGTTACATGTTATTATCTTCATATTAAACGTAAAACAGGCGCATATGAATCTCTAGTTTTATTTATTTCACCACAACACCAAACACCTCCAACAATATTAATGAAAGCATACAATATGTGATCTACCGGGCTTTAAACCCGGGTTATCACACACAGATTTGTAAACACTAACCATTACAACACCAGGATGGTTAAAAAGTTTATGCACATGCCTACGACTTATTATCCATTCTTAAAAACTGGATATTAATCTAATCAAGTTCATATTACCAACCACGCTATGGTAGCCTAATGTTTAAGTGAGAGGAATAAGTAATAACAATATTTATTGTAAAATGCTGAAATACCTTCGCCCTGCGCGACGTTTTGAATACCATAGGCTCGCCGCGCTCAAATTAAGAGGTTTTACTGGGCGAAGGCTCAAGTTAAGAGTCAAGGCATAAAAACAAAATGTTAAAACATCCCACTGGCACTCAAAACAAGACAATATGTGATTAAGTGAGAAAATTCCACTCCATACCACCTATAACTCCCCCACAATGCCCCCCGCCCCCCCCCCTTTGACCTTCTAGCCAGTCTCAGAGCTCTCCTAGTCTCTCAGTACCATGCGAGACATGAGAGAGGGAGGATGTGTCTGTCTCGCCGATCCGGATAAGATTACGACCGCAGGGCTAACATATACGTTTTTCACCAGCCAATTGTTGTTACCACTTTTTGTAATGCTTTTCAATATTCATATGTTCATATTAAAAGTAAAATAGGCGCATATGGATAAAAAATAATTATGATGAATATGATAAATATGACTATTTTCGTCAGAAATAAAGCCAATACCTTCGAACCGCGGGATCTTTCAAATACCATAGCATCGCACTTTACGAATTAATTCATTCCTGTCAAGGTTTGGCAGGTATAAGGTAGGTAGTAGCCGGATATATGTGTCAGAGTTTACGCTGACCAAACATGTATCTACCTGTCTGAGCATTGGAACCCTAGACAAACTTTTGGACACTTAGCCAAACGTTTGTCCATTCCCCTAAATGTTTGGATGCCTTGTCAAACTTGCCTAAACGTTTAGCCACGGAGCCAAAACATTGACGCCCCACATAATATTTGGCTGACCTGTTGAATATTTGCCAACCCAACAGAATATTTAGCCATTAGATTACCCCCACCGAATATCTGGCCACCCCTCTGAACTTTCAACTGCACATTAAAATTTAGCCCTTGATGCCAATCGTTTTGTCAACTGACCTAACTTTTGTCTGGCTGTTCAAGTTTCTGCTTACGTTCAAACAATTGGTTGCCTAACTGTTAACTCTTTGTCTGTATGATGTATGTTTTGGTTGCCTTATTTAATTTTTGGTCTCTCAGCCAAACTATTTGCTGGACCATCAATAATGTTTGGGAATGAACAGCTAAATTATTAGACAGATAAATGAGCATGCCTCCATTGGCCAGACTCCTGGAAATGACTCCCCAAAATGTCTTGGACCACTATCTAGTACTCTTATCTATTGGTTTCTGCAGCATCCACGGCCTTTCCTCTAAGTTCCTCTCTGTAGAACACCATCATTATTCTACCCAACATGACTTATGTTTTCATAATGAAACACTTTTGTCTAGGGCAACCGACAGCAAACCATTCTCTGTATCCTCCTACTACCTCTATCCTCAATTCAAAGCACAAAGGTGGATGATGTGTGGATGTACGCAACATTATTTCTTGATCTCACGTTCCCAACTTCTGAATTCTCAACTCTCTGGCTTAACCCTTGGAATCCGGGAGGCCTCATATGAGGCAAAACGTATTTTGGTTAGGAGTCCGGGAGGCCTCATATGAGGCAAAATCAAAATCAAAGCGTTCAAATTGCGCGGGCGGATTTTTATTTGTGCGTGGACGACCGCAGCGCCACCAAGCACAAACTACCGGGCAGCATAAGTTCTTATCTCGCACCCAAGCTGGCTGGAGTTAACCCCAAAAATATTGCTGTGTCCGAATCGACGCCCGCCGCCGCGACCCGTAAGCCTAAGAAAGGCAAGGTTAAAAGGACCAAGAAAGCATTGCTATGTCCCGGTGGTGTTGCACGTGTACTAAAAGAGTTAAGTGACGATAGTGATGAACTTAGTGAGATTGAGATTGCGAGTGATTTTGACGAAGAGCATGTGGTTAGTGAAGATGTTGATGAAGTGGAAGATGGCGAAGAATTCCAGGGCTTTCATAGCACTGATGATGACGATAGTGATGATGATATTGATGACAATGTTGGATGCGGTGAATATCATGAAGGTGATGAAAATGTTAGTGAAATGGGAAGTGTTCTACCCGCATCACGTGAACGTGACACGACGCACACGCTTGCGACCCCGGCGTCGGCTGTGGGGACTCCTTCCCCGGCAAAAATAGCTAGTTATTTTTATAGGAGGGCTGTGCTAGATAGTGCAAGGAAGCAGGCACGGTAGGCGGCCGAAAGGGAAATAGGTGAAGATGCTGATAGTGAGGATGAGAGTGAGTTGAGCGTAGGTAGGCCTATTCCTATGTCTCCCGGGCCCTCGTCACCCGCGGCTGGTGCGGCACTGACCCCATTGACCCCGCATGACCCACAGCCATCAACAAGTGGTGCAAGTGGTGCGGTATTGTACCCGCATGACCCACAACCATCAACAAGTGGTGCAAGTGGTGCGGTCTTGTCCCAGCATGACCCACAGCCATCAACAAGTGGTGCAAGTGGTCAACGCACCTCCAGAAGGGTCTTGTTCATGGCCACAGGGGAGGGCACAAAGCAGCACCTCAGGTCCTAAGCTGCCCCAAAAACATTCTCGTCGATGCCTAAAAACTTCAGAGCCAACTAGCTCACCTTCACCACCAACTAGCCGCCCACGCCAGCAGTCGCCACCTGATGTATCACCACCAACTGACGACCAGGATCCCATCGAATATGGCCGCCCTTCAAGTTATATGGACGACCACGGTGCAGATTCTGGGGATGATAATTATGACCTGCCAGACGACCCTGTTGTGGACGAAGCCGAGTGGGTGGACGACCCAGCACCCCGGCGTGGTCGTGGACGTCCCCGTGCTCGAGGTGACCGTGCCCTTGGACATGGACGTGGCTGTGCCAGGGGCACTGCTGGTCAGTGTGGGCGTGGCCAAGCCGCCCCTGCTGCTGGCGACGCCCCTGCTGATGCCGACGCCCCTGCTGCTGCCGACACCCCTGCTGCTGCCGACGCCCCTGCTGCCTGTCCCCGTCCCCATCCCTGTGCCAGGCATGCTGATGTCTGGACGTGGGAGGATGGGGCCACCTTTCAGCCACAAGGTGCCACATTCGATGACGCCCAACATGCCGCAGGGATTGATCCATTTTTCCCAGGGGGACCCAATTCAACACCTGCCGAGCTATTCAAAACCTTTTTCGACAATGATGTCATGTCATAATGTTGTCGATGAGACCAATAAGCAGCAGGCCCTCAGTATCCACCTCAGCGGCAAGACCAATAGTTCCCACATGAAGGCCTGGAAGCCTGTCACCATTGCCCAAATGTATGTGTTCATAGCACTGACCATGCTCATGGCACATGTGAAGAAGCATCGGCTGGCAGACTACTGGATCACAGGTGACATAATTGCCACACCTGCTTTTGGCAAACTTATGTCCCGGGTCCGCTACTTCGCCATACTTGGTAAACTGCACTTCGTTACCAACACCAATGTACACCGAACAGACTGCCTGTGGAAGATAAGGGGACTCTACGACATGATGAAGGCCAAGTTTTCCACATTCTTCAAGCCTTTTCAAAAGGTAGTGATCGAGGAGTCTCTTGTGCTGTTCCGGGGGAAGCTTCACTTCCGGCAGTACATACTATCCAAGAGACATCGATGCGGCATCAAGCTCTTCGTCCTCTGTGACTGTAAGATGGGTTTTGTGCTGGACTTCATTGTCTACAGTGGGAAGGAGGGTGAGGTTCTTGCAGATCAAGAAATAGGGTTCAGTGGAGCAGTGGTGAAGGCGATGATGGATCGCTACTTCAACATGAACCACATACTCTACACGGACAACTATTATACGTCCCCCATCCTCACCAAGTACCTGAACAGGCAGTAAACCCAGACTGTGGGCACAGTACGGGGGACGAGGAAGAACATGCCGGAATTCCCCTAAAAGACCAAGAAGAAGGACATCTTCTTCAAGCAACATGGTCCGATGCTGGCAATCCATTGGCACGACCAAAGGAAGGTCAAGATGATCAGCACCATTCACAAGGGCAACCTGGTTGACTCTGGCAAAGTCAACCACAGGACCAGGGAGCCCATCATGAAGCCAGACGCAGTTATGGACTACAACATAAACATGCATCTGGTTGACAAGTCAGACATGCAGGTCGGCTTCATCGACTGCCTGCGGACCTCCTGCAGGTGGTATAA
This sequence comes from Paralithodes platypus, assembly GCA_032716605.1. Classification (NCBI taxonomy): domain Eukaryota; kingdom Metazoa; phylum Arthropoda; class Malacostraca; order Decapoda; family Lithodidae; genus Paralithodes; species Paralithodes platypus. The sequence goes on from CM064549.1 coordinate 2,797,388, forward strand.
GAAGTTCTTCCTGCACATGATGGATGTGTCTGTGCTGAACTCGTACAACCTGTACAAGCTGATGAACCCCACAATGCCCAGGAAGTACACCAACCTTCGGAGATTCCAGAAACAGCTCATTCTGGATCTCATTGGGGAATATGCCCTGCCTGAGGATTCCCCACAAGCTCAACATATGCCAGGAGCTGGCACCATGGACCGCACATACGCTTCCGAACACCATGAGAAGCACAGGATCGTCGGCCTTCCAGTAGCTGCTGGTCGCAAGACCCAGAAACGGTGCCATGTCTGCACCCACACCACGGGAAGACCTCAGACAAACACCAAAACCTTGTATCAGTGCCATGAATGTCAGGTAGCACTGTGCATCACGCCTTGCCACGATGATTTCCACATCCTGGTAAACTTCTAAGTGGCACTGACCCTGAGAACACTAGTGAAAGTGACACTAAAACAATAAAACACTATGTGCAAGTGAAAGTGATACTAAAAACAATACAACAGTATGTGCAAGTGAAAGAGACACAACAATTATATATTAGAGTAACTATTCAATAAGTATTTATAAGTGAAACCTGTAATAAGTGAAAGTGACACTAAAACAATATAACAATATGTGCAAGTGAAAGAGACACAACAACTATATATTAGAGTAACTATTCAATAAGTATTTATAAGTGAAACCTGTAATAAGTGAAAGTGACACTAAAAACAATATAACAATATGTCTAAGGGTAAGAAACAACCAAACGTAATAATTACAAGTGTCAAATACGATACCGTACGGTACAGTACGCTTGCGTAGCCTAGCCTCTAACCTAGTAAGTGAAAGTGACACAAAATGTATAACAAGTAATAATAACTCAATAACAACAGTGAGAGTGACAATAATTCATAACAAGAAGAGTAATACAAGTGAAAGTGACACAATACTATTACAATAAAAGTGAGTGACACAATAATATTACAATAACAGTGAAAGCGCCAAAAATATGTTATATAAAGTTTCATATAACTCAAATAATGGTTGAACAAGTAATAAATTACACAATAATATCACATTATATCCATAAAAACATAATATCGTGTACCGGAACAAAAGCTACGGGAGCGACGAGTGACTTAGTGCGTGCTAGCCAGGGCCGCGGCGCAGCGTTCGAACACAGGCGAAAATACGCGGGAAATTACCTACATTCCCATCATCATATCTCGGCAACCACTTATCATAGCGAGGTCAACTCAACGTTATTATACAGACGAAGGTTGGTTCTACACTATGCAATTTAGTTGACGGTGGTCTAGGTGGTCTCAATCAGTAGTTATCGAATTATGAAGATATCCATTTTTCAGGAATACCCCCGGACACGACGATCGCCTCATATGAGAGCCCCCGGATCCGGGGGGTTAAGCTATCTTGTCACTCTCTCTTTAAATATAAATATGCCATTTATCTCTCCTCTAATTTTACTAACTCTCCAACATTCTTTGACTACCTTACTTCTAAAGTTGAACACACTCTATCTCTCTCTTCCTTCTCTGAACTCTCCATCTTGGGTGAAATCAATGTTCACCTCCACCAATGTCTCTCCTCTAATTTCACTGACCAACCTGGTGAATAAGACTACATCTTTTCAATCCCATCCATATCCCGGACCACCATGGAGATCGCCCAACATTCTCAACTTATTTCTAACGTCTAATCCTGCTGCTTACACTCTTACTCTTCTACCTCTGTTGGGGTTCCACCGATCATAACCTTATCTCTGTCACCTGTCCTGTCTTTCCAGTACAGCCTGATCCACCCAGCCAACGGCGCTTGTGACATTTTGGCGCTGCCGACTGGGAGGCTACTCGGTAGTACTTCTTTGATTTCCCATAGAATTATTTTTGCTTCCATGGCCGGGGAACTTCTTAGAGTGCTAAGCGCATTACTGAGGTAATCCTTTCGAGCATGGAAGCATACATCCCATATTCTTTCTCTCAAACTAACTCGCAAAAATCTTGGTTCACTCACGCTTGTTCTACTGCTGTCCACAATTAAGAGGAAGAGCTCAAACGGTAGCATCGCCTTCAAACTAAAACATCCTGTACTTTATATGTCTCTGCCTGGAGTCAAGCCAAATCTGTCTTTCGACTCTTTCAGCAATAACAAATACTCTGAACTCTCCAGAAGAATAGTTCAAAATTACAATGTTTGCCAACGAAGGCTCCTGAACTACATAGGCAAGCTTGCGAAGTTTGCATTGAATGCCGTTGATGGACTTTTTTTATACAAGTTTGGGTTTTGTCGTTAGTGGTTTGGATGAGACATTTAAATTGGTTAAAATCAGGCCATAAACCGAGTTTTAAGTCAGATAAGGAATTATTTACATACTTTTCTAGATGGCTGATGTTTCTTCTTGTTACATATTTCATTGGTTAGGAAACGGCGATAACATTTTTTGTATAAGCAGTAAGAATGCAGCTGTTACTTAGGAACTTTAAAATGAACGAAAGTGGGGCTAGAAATTATGATTCAAGCAAGTGGTGAGGAAATGAAAATTCATCTGCAGTCGGTTCTTCCATAGCTTGATGTTCGATTCGTACATCCCACTTCAATATAAACTTAATTTAACATATACCATTATTGTACCCTCGTAACCCGAGTCTACAGAATGTGTTTCACTTATCATGCCATACATTATGAATTTGAGTATTTAAAGAAAATATTTAATGGTACCGGTTTCCCAGTACTACTAACTGATAAATGTATTGACAGACAGCTTAAGAAAATATATTTTCCTTTGCCCGTTAACATAACAGTCAGCAAAGCACCCTTATAGTTTGCCTGACCTCATCTAGGTAAACAAAACCTAACCTTAAAACACAAAATTTGCAAATATATTTTAGAATTATATCCACATGTTTCGTTAGAAATAGTGTTCAAACCACAGATGACAATATCTCAACTGTTCAAGGTAAAATATCGCATCCCTTGTCTTTTGCAATCCTCAGTTGTTTACTTATTCAAGTGCAGTAGCTGTAGCTGCATTGGTCACACAGGGGTCGGTCATACCGTACAATGTTTCCATATTCGGCCATCTTATTCAAGGGACTGACGAGTCTTTACGAACGTAAGTCCTGTAATTGTACTTATATATATATATATATATATATATATATATATATAGTAGAGGTTTTCCGATAGGGAAGCGTAACTTGATAAGGAGGAGTAAGACGAGCACAGCCACGAACATTTTCTTTATTAACCAGACGTTTCGGAACATCATTTCTCCATCATCAGTGCTAAAAATAAGAACAACACTTGTCAGCATAAGGTAACCAATTACACCATTGAGTTTCGTTCTTTCTCATTAAATTTCCATTAATATTTAGATATAAAAACATCCTATATTTTGAAAAACTAAGATTTATATCCTAAGACTTCTGCAACACCAAACGAAATGAAAAGGATAACTAAATGTTCAGGTGAATCCACAAGATAAGTTATTAATCTAGACGGAATGTAAATAGAATTATAGTGAATGCGATATATATTAAACACGAAGATAATGCCTAAAATATATTTATAAAAGAGTAATGCCTACAAATTGAAAATATTCTAAAATTAATCATCTGTTACGACCGGCACTACGAAAAAAACAAGGGCACTCAATATTGGACTAGATGATAGGCTATATCTGCAACAACGGTACGCTAATTCCAAACCCTCGAACTATTTCGCCGGCGAACAAAACACTTAAACCCTCCAGAGTTAATCTCCTGGATAACGGGGTATCAATTAACTGAGTTTTAGTGCACTTCTACAAAGAATCACCGATGACGGTAAAGGCTACTCACAACAGGAGTACTTTACGTTAATAAAATGCTCTTAAATAATAACAATGCTTGAATAAACTATAACAAGATTAAATAAAGAATTATATGCTTACGTTAACTTTAGTGTGAGTCTGTACTCAACACTAAACTCTACAATGCTCTATGAAAACACTGGAAGTCTAGTCCTACAGCAATCAGATATGGAATCTTCTGAAAAGGTCTGATGCTCTAAGATGCTCGTTAATACAGAACATAAATAAATGGAGGGGCAGGACACCAAAGCGTGTATCTTAAATACACCAATAAGTAGGATACATATATATAACAAGGGAGTGCAACAACTCTGTGACAGCACTAATAATAACCACTCAGGAACAGTACTTCCTTAGCCAACGTAATAGCCAAACTGAGTTTTGCACTATGCATCAACCTTGGCTAAAATAAAGCGTGAATAATTCCTAAAGAATACACAATTAAAGTTAATAAGCACGATGCTGTCTTTCTCACTAATGAAGTCTAGCAGTGGCATCAAAGGTACTAAGAAGCTAGGCAGAGCGCAAGCATGCTCGTAGCCTACTGCCTCCCCTTGAACAGATTTCCCTTATGTTACGTTAAGTGACTTGGAGGCTCTCTTGGTAAGTCCAGATCTCTAGTATCTGGTCTAGCCCTGGCGCTCCACAAAGGTCAACAAAATGAGGTAGAAATCATACAGGTGAGAGTAGGCAAAAGCCCTTCACTTGTATACTGCTACACTCGCAAAGGAAAATATGCACAAGGGTTACAGGCTAGCTAGCTTCGTCGATGTTGTACAGGCTCTGACTTGCCACATACATAACTCAGACAACGACCAAAGATACCTTCCACTGTCTAGCATTAAATAATAAGAGAGAACAGCCCAATAATTAGAAGCACCCCAACACTAGGGTACCATTTGACTATGACTCTAATAATCCCTAAAACTAGTGTATACATATATGGAGAGCTGGTGCTGGTAATACGACTGGCCGACTATGGAAGCCGTATGTAGAACCAGAAGGGATAAGTAATTGAATAAAGAGAGAAGTATGAAACCGAAGAAGTTCAGAGAGAGAGAGATAGTAGTATAGAGGGTTATATGAGGGACAGCATTGCAAGGGACATGTAGGACCTAGCACACCAAGCCTAGCTCTGAGGAAGGTAGCTCCTCGGGACCCCTAGGATCACACACAAAGGCATGGTGGTCAGTCAATCACAGGCCGCTACGTCACCAGGCAGCAGGGCTGCAGAAGGCGCCAGGAACCACCAGCCAATCAAGGGCGCGGGAAATGGAGTGATGGAGGCAACACATACCTACGCACGCACATATTACCACCACGCTCTCGCTATTCTCTTTCTCCCTCCACAATGCATCTCATATTCCACTAATGATATAAAATACTTCCCGTTGTCTTAGTCCCGTGGTGGCCTTTACTTTCGTCTGTCTGTAACAACACGAACACTATGAAAGAAAGAACAACATTCTCTGACAACTGTAGCCCATTTCACTGTCCTGGCGAGCGCTAGCGAGTTACGCCTGCATTCTGGCAAGCTGGCCAGCGTAACACATCACTTACGCAAATATACTACTACTTAATTAAAATGCATTGTAATAATGTAAATTATGCCTAGAGATTCAAAACTAACGACCAAAGCAATCAATTGAACCAATAGAGTATGTAGTGGTGAATACATTATTTATGACGAACTAATACAGTTGAAATAAAAATAAAAATACTACTATTAATAACAGTTAAATGAACAGAACCATAAAACCTAATAATATTAACAAAAATATACATAAGCACAGAAATGAACAGTGCAATGCTTACATAAATTACTGTGTAAACAGTTGTAGAGCGGTACAATTGTTGAGCTGAGGTTGCCTAGTCATAATAAACAGCGATTCCAACATGAGGAGGTCAGATCTGTTGCGGGCAGAGGCCAGAATGCTAAAATCCTTGGCAGCAAGTGGGTGGTCAGACGTGTGAAGTGATCACGTATCGCAGACTGTGATGGGGAGCTTAGATAAATGTGGTTACCACGGTATGACCTCCCCTGATGTTCAAAGACTCTGTGCTGTAGTGACCTTATAGGGAATCCACATATCGAACATTACAATTCGAACAAGTGTACTGATACACAACACAAGATCTAAGAAGACAATCAGTATAGGTTCTCAACTTTTAAAATTAGAAGATAAGCTGAACAGATTCCTTACTATGATGAAAGACAGGATAGGAGAATCACTATATCGTCACCTACACAGCTCAGGCTCTAAGCCAGCTACACTACATGGCCTTCCTAAGATACAGATAATCGGTAACCCCATTAGACCTATTATTTCATCTATAGGTACTTTCAACTACAATCTGGCCAAATTCCTGGTCCCACTCCTTGCTCCTTTTACAAAGCATAAGTACACAACAACAAATTCCATCGATTTCATTAAGGAAATTACCTCATTAAAGTTTAAGGACCCTGTTGTAATGGCTAGTGTAGACATTCAATCATTGTTCACCAACGTTCCGTTGAGGGAAACCACAGACATATTAGTAGAAAAACTAGTTGAATCTGGTACGGATTTTGACCTAATTAAGAAAGAAATTAAAAAAGCCTTAGATCTTGCTACAACTGATTCTGTATTTACTTTTAATGGTCAACTATATACGCAGATTGATGGCGTAGGAATGGGGTCTCCGCTGGGGCCTAGTTACGCTAATGCGTTCCTCTGCCACTATGAGGAGAAATGGTTGAATGAGTGCCCCTCTGAATGTAAACCGGTCCTATATCGTAGATATGTGGATGATAGTTTCTTAATCTTCAATAATGCTGATCACATTCAACCTTTTGTCGCATTTCTTAATTCTAGACACCCAAATATGAAATTCACGTTCGAGATTGAACAAGAGTCAAAACTATCGTTTCTTGATACTACGGTATACAATGAAGGTGATCACTTTTCATCAGCTGTCTACAGAAAAGAGACTTTCACTGGATTGGGTTTAAGCTTGCTTAGCTTTTGTCCTAAACTCTACAAGTTAAACAGTATTAAAACACTTATCAGTAGGGCTTATCACTTATGTTCTAGCTACTCTCACTTTGATGCAGAAATTACAATTTTGCAAAATTATTTCCTTCAAAATGGATATCCAGCAACATATTCTATAAAACTCTACGGAATGTTCTCAACAATGTATTCACGCCACCCCCTCCTGTACAGTCAGTCGGTAAAGATACACGTTATGTTACCCTTCCCTATCTAGGACGTCTTAGCTTTACAATTAGAAAAAAACTCAATTGTATTTTAAATGAATCATTCCCTCACATTAACTTTAGGTTTATATTTAAGAATAATTTTACCATTGGAAGTGTGTTACGTAGTGTGGCGGCCTTACCTTGTCTTCTTAGATCTTGTGTTGTGTATCAGTACACTTGTTCGAATTGTAATGTTCGATATGTGGGTTCCACTATAAGGTCAGAGTCTTTGAACATCAGGGGAGGACATACCGTGGTAACCACATTTATTTTTTTTATTTTTTTTAAATTTTTTAAGAGACAATGAACGGAGGAAGGAAAAACACAGATAAAACAAAAAGATCCATGTGCCTAAAGGCATCCTCCATTCATAAAATGTTTGTAACAACTGGATTTAAACATTTGTAGATTGTAAGTTTGTGGAAAGCAATTCGAGGGAAGTGAATTCCAAAGAGTAGTAGCTCTGGGGATAAATGAATTCTGATAAGCAGAAGTTCTGCATTGTGGAGGAGAAAGTGTAAATTCATGGGCGCTCTCAGCTGCCCTAGTTCTTCGGGGAAAGATGTGGAGAGGTGGCACAATTGAAGCAAGTTCCTCGGAACAATTGCTGTGAAAATATCTGTAGAATAATGCAAGAGATGCAACGTTTCTTCGTATGGATAATGTAGGAAGGTCCTGTGTGATTGCAGGGTTATTGATTAATCTAATAGCTTTATTTTGAATTTTGTCCAACTGCCTCAATGCAACCACTCCACTTCCACCCCACAGAGGTGAACAGTAATCCATCTGAGAACGCACATGACTTTTATATATCACGGCCAACTGCTCGTCAGTGAAGAATTCTCGAACTCTGTACAGGAGTCCCAGTTTTTTAGAGGCATTCTTAGCAATGCTTCTAACATAATGTGTCATGCTCAAGTTAGTAGTTAATGTTACACCGAGAATGTCAATACTAGGGGAAGTGGGAATATTTACATCATTAACAAATATATGGGAGTCAGTGAAATTCTGTCGGTTAGAAAATTGAATGTATTTGGTTTTCTGTGCATTAAAGGAAACTAGATTTTTTTGTCCCCATCCATTAATTCTAGAAAGGTCCCCATCGCAGTCTGGGATACGTGATCACTGTCACACGTCTGACCACCCACTTGCTGCCAAGGATTTTAACATTCTGGCCTCTGCCCGCAGCAGATCCGACCTTCTCATGTTGGAAACGTTGTTTATTATGACTAGGCAACCTCAGCTCTACAATTGTACCGCTCTACAACTTTTTACACAGTAATTTATGTATGCATTGCACTGTTCATTTCTGTGCTTATGTATATTTGTCTTAATATTATTAGGTTTTATGGTTCTGTTTATTTAACTGTTATTATTATTAGTATTTTAATTTTAATTTCAACTATATTAGTTCGTCATAAATAATGTATTCACCACTACATACTCTATTGGTTCATTTGATTGCTTTGGTCGTTAGTTATGAATCTCGAGGCACAATTTACATTATTACAATGCATTTTAAGTAGTAGTATATTTGCGTAAGTGATGATTTAGAATATTTTCAATTTGTAGGCATTACTCTTTTATAAATACATTTTAGGCATTATCTTCGTGATTAATATATATCGCATTCACTATGATTCTTTTCACATTCCGTCTGTATAAATAACTCGTATCTTGTGGATTCACCTCAGCATTTAGTTTTCCTTTTAATTTCGGTTGGTGTTGCAGAAGTCTTAGGGTATACATCTTAGTATTTCAAAATATTAATAGAAATTTAATGAGAAAGAACGAAACTGAATGGTTTAATTTGTTAGCTTACGCTGACAAGTGTTGTTCTTATTGTTAGAACTGATGATGGAGAAATTATGCTCCGAAACGTCTGGTTAATAAAGAAAATGTTCGTGGCTGTGCTCGTCTTACTCTTCCTTATCACACATATATATATATATATATACATATATATATATATATATATATAATTTATATAATATTTTCACGGTTTAAATTACATTATTTTCCCCAGTCTTCTACATTTCCTTTGCCCCAGCTAGCTCGGCCCCTCTCTCTCTTGGTTCATTATAATAAATAATCCTACTCTTTTGCGTTTTTTATATTTTATGCATAGTAAACTATTTAATAGATGTCCTTTGTAACGTTTAGGCTTGATAAATGACACAAGATGGTGTTAATACGTCTCACATATTATAAGAATAATGATGTTCCGGAACGCTATGGTGTTACTCTTCCTTGTGCGCCTACGATACCCTGTCAGAGAGTCAATTGCTTATATATATATATATATACTCTTCGCTCCAACTTTCGCTAGAAGCCCCAACTTGGATGATTCCGGTGTTATTCCCCCCTTTCCTATCTATGCCTAACATCCTAAGCTCTTCTAAAAATGTAATTTTTACTATCTCTGGGCTTAATACTAAAAAGGTATACGGTCCGGATGGTGTTACTCCTGTTGTACTAGAACACAGTGCTTCTGCTGACTCCCTGCTTAGGCAAACTCTTTCGTCTGTCTCTCCTTTATTGTCTTCTCTTCTTGCTGGAAATTTGCTCTCATTCAAACTGTCCCAAAAAGGGTAACCGCTCTCAACCCTCCAACTATTTTCCAATTGCTCTCGTCTTTTGTATCTCTTATTTTTTGTTTAAACATTCCTGTTTCCAAATGTCTTAAGCATTTTCCTTATCTTAATCTATTATCAGATCGCCTGTATGGCTTCCTTAAGAGTCACCCTACTGATGTTCATCTTTCATATCCTACTGACTCTTGGTCATCCTCCTTTCGGGACTTAGGTGAGACCTTTTCTATTGTGATAGACATATTGAAGGCCTTCAATAGATTCTGGCACAAATCTATTATTTCAAAACTACTCTCTTTTGGTTTTCATCCCTCCATCTGTGCCTTTGTCTCTAATTTCCTTTCCGGCCGTTCTATAGCTGCGGTTGTGGACGGTCATCCGGTCATAGCTCACTTCCTCATCCTATCAACTCCAGTGTTCCTCAAGGCTCTGTCCTATCTCCCATTTTCTTTCTAATTTTCATTAACTATCTTCTCAACTGTACCTCATGTCCCATCCATTCATACACAGTTGACTCTACCTTACACTACTCAATTAATTTTCCTGAACGCCCCAGCAAGCAATTACTCAAAAACAAACGTAATGAAGCCATACCACACTTATCTTCTGATCTAATTACTATTTGCAATTGTGACAGAGAAAACCTTGTTAATTGCTTTTAATGTTTCCAAAACCCAAATTCCCCATCTTACTACCCGTCGGGAACTCCCAGAGGACTATCCCTTATACTTCAACAATACAAAAATCAATCCTTCATCTCTCAATATTCTCGGTGTCAGTTTCTCTTTTGCTCTCTCTTGGAAGGACCATATTACCAGTCTTGCTAAGGCAGCCTCTCAAAAGCTGGGTGTGCTGAACCGTCTCAAGGGGTTCTTTACCCCTGCACAGCTTCTTGCTCTGTACATGGGCCCAGTGCTATTGAGTATTGTTCACATATGTGGGGAGGAACCTCTCACACCGCACTCCTAGACAAAGTAGAAAGGAATTCCTTTTGTATCATTAATTCCTGTTCACTAACCAACTCTCTGCAATCTCTCTCTCTTCGCCGCAATGTTGCATCTCTCTCGCTATTCTATCGCCACTACAATAATCAGTGTTCCTCAAAGCTCTCCTAGTGTATACCACCTCCTCTACATAGAGTACGTAGTACCCGTCTTGCAACACAATCCCACCCATACTCTGTGCAAATCTCCAACTCAAGAGTGAAACGATGCTCCCAACCCTTCTTCTATTCAACAGCTGCGCTCTGGAACTCTCTCCCAGAAGCCATCTTTACATCATCCTATGACTTAAATTGCTTCAAACTCTGTGTGTCCAGGAATTTTGGCTCAAATATTTCTTTCTACCAATGGGGGAGGCACTCGTGACAGACAGTTTTGCCTTATGTCTCCCTCATCCACATAGAACAAACAAAAACACGAATTTAACATCTTTTAAAGGAGTGTGGTACCACTCTATAATTTTATTCAAGCATCCAAACCATGGTCTAATATCTTTAGTACCATGTATTTCCGTATATACTGTATGTACAACATAATTATGTGTAGCCTAATGGTAAGATGTATATGTGTTTTCAATATATATATATATAATATACATATATATATATGCTAAAGTACCACAACAATCATCGTGGTTTCCAACTTTCTTCCTTAATCACGTAAATGGTCTGCCTACTTACTACTCATAATCCTATTCAGTGTTATACAGGTGACTCTAGTCTTCATATAAGTTAGTAGATTCTTCATTAAACACTGCAACTTCTCTAATTAACGACCTATCGAAAGTTAGGGAGTGTGGTAAACATACATATTTTTAATTTAATTTAAATATACATAGATACACAGATCATTTATTGAAAACATCAAGCTGAATCCATTATAACTGCCAATACAACAAATACTTCCAAAATTCCAGTATTGATGTCCTTGGTGTGCCCCTTGGCGCTAACTTCAGTTTGACATCTTATATTACAATAAAACAAAACAGTTTCAAAGAAACTTTACTGTGTTTGCGATATTTGTACTCAAAATAATTTATACACACAGTCAGTTACATAAATACAAAATAATCATCTATTTTATTTTAAATACAACATAATATTATACTTAGGAACTGCCGTAAGCATCACTTAGTTCCTTAGTTTACTGAATGCACAAATACCATTCAAAATACACACTATTGATACATTTGTGAATATTATTTTGTAGTAGTTAACCTTGTAGTTAAGTATTGCTACAAGCAATACATTTTATATGATTATGCTTTTGCAATGCCAACAACTGAAATGATCCGCAATTCATTACTCACATCCAAAATATTATTTGTTTAAGGTTTATATTTGCTAGAGTTAAGGTACCTCTGTTAACTACTGCTACTATTTCGCACATCTTAGTCAGATACAAACCCCTTATATTCAAGTATTTTCGATATATTTGTGTGTGTGTGTGTGTTGCTTTACCAGTTGTTGGACCTCCCCAGTTTTAAACCGATGTATTATCAAGTAGCCAAGATGAAGAATCAAGTAAAATCATTTGGATTTGAATAACCTTCAACAAAACTGTTTGAAGAACAGGTTGTCCCGTGGCTTATTGGTTAGCACGTTCACAGACAAACTAATGGGGGTTTGATTCCCTGTGTTTATTTCACCTAGCAGTATAAATAGAAACCTGTTATAAATTGATTGTTGGGAAGTCCCCTCATGTGTATCTTCATGAGGAACGATGTCAATCTGTAGAAGTAAACTTTTTGGTTAACTTTCTTGTTAACGCATGTGTGTGTGTGTGTGTATCATTATTGATATAATTAATGATGTTGACCTAATTCTCTATAGGAAATATAAATAATGTATTGCTTCCACTCGTGTCCTCTTTTATGTATACTTTATCTGTACTCACTCTTCTCTGGTTTGTTTCACACTCCCTGGTTCTTGGTCACCTTTGTTCTTTTCCATCAATTAGTTTACCTATGTTATACTTTGACAGTACCTGGGGATAACTACGGTTTCCCTTTGTCTGTCTCCCTCTCTTATCTTCCAAATCCGTGTTTACTTTTATGTATTATCCCGCAGTCAACTAGTTTATCATCAGTGTTCTATAATACCCAAGAGAGAGAGAGAGAGAGAGTGAATAAGTGAGTGTGAATGTTTTCATCGCTCTTATATGTGTCCCTGTTATCACCCGACCAGAATTATCCCTCATTTTCCCCTCAGACTTCTTTACACGTTTTCTCCTCCAATTGGCTGTGGTGGTGGACGCTCCCCTTCTCTCTAGAATAACAGAGCAGTTATTTTGGGAAGGTAAGAGAGAGCAGCCTCAGGGGACACGAGGGGACGAACCAGAGATCACATTATAGGGTGTGACATATTAAGCAAGTGTATAATGGGAAGCAAACAATGGGTATTATTAAGGCGAAATAAGACTATATTTCCTCAGACATTTATTATATTACATATTTTACACAAACGAAAACTGAAATATGTTGTGATTGGTTGCATTCACACAGGCATAATATACAGTAAGTTATAATATGTCCTGATGGAGCCCAAGTCGAGAGGAGACTAAATACATTGTAATGCCATCTTCAAGGCCCAAGATTCTCGAAAAGGTAGGTAGGGGTTGCCGACCCCTACTTACCATTTAGCCAAAAACACTTGTAGTATTCCTAACTCTGTATACTCCAGTTGCTTACAGTGTGAAATTCCTGGCTAATTGTGTTGGATCTCAAGACGAATCATTGCATTGCTAGATGTCGAGTTCCTCTCAGTATACTCTTAGATTAGATTTAAAAACAGTTTACTGCGATTTCATTTGTGGAAATCAATAAATTATGATCCGTCACTTTCTGCTTTAGTTTTTTATCCAACTATTTAAGTGTTGATTTTTTGCCTCCTCGGCTGTTTTCTGTAGTGACCCATCCAATGATAATATATCTATTGTTGTCCTAATTTGCCTGTCAGTTGTGGTCAATGTGTTAAATAGCATTATTCTGCACACAGGGATTTGTTGACGTTCGGCATTTGACAGAGAATATATGACCGTTTTATACTCTTGCTGCTTACTCTTTCTGGTCGAGCATATTGTGGATCCTTCACCACGATGTTCCAATGTGTCCACCCTCTTTGAATCCCAACAGCCTTTAAGTTATAGAAGTCATTGAGAATTAATTAACTGTGCATTTCAGTAAACGTATCACACCTTAATCCTCTACCTGCACATATATATTTTCTCTGAAGAACAACAGACTTGCAGTATCCGTCTTGCAGAGATCACCCTAACACATTGTATACACATAGGGGCTCCACCAGAGTTAGGAGTTTTCTTGCACAGTTAGCCTACCGAATTGACTCTTTTTCTGATACCTTTCCCTTTTCACTGAAGATAATTTAAGAATGAATAGTCCTGAGGTTGCTTTTCACTTCCACAAGGGTAGGCTTCCTTTTTTTGTATTGTTTTCTTTTGTTTTGGAGGGTGGGGGATAGCCGGCATATACTCGCGACAGAGTGAATAGTGCTCTTATATTTTGTGTTGGTGTTGGTGAGACATGTTCGAATCCTGGTTGCACCACTGGCATTCATTGGTTTACATAATGGAATATATTTATGAGATATGGGTTGAACTTGATAAATATAGGCCACACCCATTTGAATCTTTAAACTTTTAATGTTGAAGCACCAGCGATATATTACAGAAGTATATGGTTTGCTTTGGATTCCATACATATTCAAATAGGAGCCTATTAACCTTCTCCGACATATAACGCGATTCTGAGACTATTGGGGATACTTTAATGCCTTTGTTACCATCAGGGGTATATAGAAACCTATAGTTTAGTTACTTCAACCTCTGCAGTTGTCTTTGAATTAGCTGTGGGCAGAAAACTAATATTGGAGAGGTCATTATAAGAGTGAGAGAACTCTATTTCTTATTGCTAATCTGGCAACCTCTGCATCATAAATGCGTGAAAGGGTTAATTAGTGTTCATGACTAAAATATTGATTCGAAAAATATAACTTTAAGATTCATTAAACATATTACCTATTACCTACTTGGAAAATATTGAGCAGGGATGTGTGTCTTAGAGTATACAGTAAAAGCATAATAGAAAGTAAGGTATGTACAGTATGTATGTATGTACTCAGGCACATACCTCATAGCTGGGGGCGGCCGACACGAGACAGAACCCGAACAGAAATAACCTTTGAATTTCCTATTCTCAGGTCCCGTACCCACTTTTCTCGCCTGTTTCTCTATCTCGTCGAGTAGGAGAATTATACAAATTAATACCATTATAAAGTAATGAAAACTAAATACAACACTGCAATTTTTACACTAAGCTTATACTGATAAAGGACGTTAGAACGCACGTGCAGTCGTGGTCAGGAATACTAACCTTGAACACCTCTTGATGATAAAGAAGAGATCAAAAGACGGTAAACAATAATGATTGTATCCCAGTAATTATATTTTCTGGATGAACATGAATTATGATATGCTGACAAACAATCATTATAAACTACTCTAGCAACAAAGAACAAATTACTGCGATCCATTAATGTTCATATTATAGTGTTTATCATTAGGAGGTGATCAAGTATTCCTGACCAGGACTAATTATATGACACATAATATCTAGCTTAGGCGGGAACAATACAATTGTAGTTGGTATTGGTGACAGGCAGACTGGCAAAGTTTCATACAGCCAATTTCATAAGGAGTTTCAATCATTAGATAACAAAGTTATATACTCCAACACACGTATTGTTGTATATGAAACTCTGATTCTTGTATGGTCAAACAGATATTCCCCAGTTTGTGATGTTACGATCCAGGTTCTCAAAGACACAGGGCTCTTCAACATTGGACTAGATAATGGCAAAATGCAACAACGGTAACACTAGATCCCACCCCTGCCTTAAACACTGGAAAACAAAACACCATTACCGCCCTGAGTCGTGCCTGGACAACGAGGTATCCTATGACTCGGTAACTGGTGCACACACACTAGGCTGACGCTCAATGAAACAGCCTATTCTCAAACAGTAAAAGATTACTCGATTATGTTACACAAAGAAAAGATAGTTAACGTGATTAATTAACGTTACGGTAGATACTCAAATAACTGGCACTCCTGTATTAAAGAAAGTGCAATGCTAGTCCTGCAACATCAACTGGAAACTTCTGAAATAAGTCTGATGCTGGGAAGATGTTCGTAAAGAATCTTGAACAATTATAATGCAGAATACGGGTCACAATAAATGCTAGGACATATAGTAATAATAGGCAGGCGAATAATAAAGACTGCGCAAAGGTAGTAATGCTCGACAATTAAAGAAATGCTTCGTGACACAACGCAACAGCCTACTAGGGTTGTGCAACTCAACAACAACCTCGGCTCAAAATTGCAGTGAATGATAATGCTGCATACATATAATAATGGGGCTTATCTCTAACCAGTTTCTGCTCAGTTAATAAAGTCTAGCTGGGGTATCAAGGCAGGGCAACAATAGGCGAGCATACGGCTCGTAGCCTAACGTTGTCCGAGGGTGGTATAATGAAGATTACGTTATATGACGGGGATGCTCTCTTGATAAATCTAGGTCTCTTAGTACCTAGCTCTATCCTGGCGATCCCTCAGAAGTCAACACTATATATATAGGGGAGGTTTGTCGGAGTGGTCTTGCAACTGGACTGGTAATCCAATGGACACGGGTTCGAATCCCAATATGTCAATGGGAAGATATTATTGGGATGGAATTTGTGCTGTACATAGTTCCAGTGCATTACCACAAAGCCGAAGAAATACCCTCATTGTTCCATGATTAAATAGGACTGTATGAATATACCCATATTCAAAATATGCTACAGGGGGGCAATGCCTAGTGAGTTAATTGCTCAATAGATAGCGTTCTGAGAGTGAGGGTCTGAGTATGGGGGATAAGACGGTGAAGCACTGAGGCTTCACAGATGGGACTGCTTCGAGCCGTGAATGGGTGCTTCACATGTCTCACTCCCAAGACTGGAACAAAACCTCACGGGCCTCGCCGTGTTCAGCGGTGGAGTGTGCAGGCTCTCAGCCTATGCCCGAGAGGGAGCAGTTGGAATATAGACGTAAGCCAATTTTTTTTTTTTTTAAAGCATGTAGGCCTTTAACATTTGATCAGAAGACTAACAAATATATCCTGAATAAGTATTGCAGAACATATATTTTTGGCATGGACATGAGTTTAACCCTTTCTGTACCAGCGACGCCTTTTACATTATATTCTAGCTACATTTAGAGGATTTGATGGAGCTTAGGAAGGATATATGGTAGCTAAAATTATGAATTGAGATAGTCTGTAGCCTTTGAATTGATAGACATCCTTTCTAAGCTGATTACAATGTTGTAATAGTTGCCAAAATATAATGGAAAGGATGTCACCGGTACTGAATGGGTTAAGAAGAGGATAGAGACTCTAATGCTAACAATATGGTGGAGGTTGGTTGATGTATTTAACTATACTGTCTCTTATCCAACACAATGCTACTCCTGAACACTATAAAGTACTCTGCGTCTATGAAGAAATTTTGTTAAATTTATCCTAAATACAGTTCAATATTATCAATGTTCTTAGGCTAAGTTAGGATATTAATTCTCACCAGTTTAGTTGGCTCCGATTGTCACTGTTTGAAAGCTTGTGGTTAATTGTCTGTTTGGGAGTTGTCAGGGAGCTGGACAACATGTACCAAGTTAGTCAAACCTTCAAACAAGGTTCACCATTGGCTTCAACCAAGGACCTATCACACCAGAGATTACACGGTCCTGTGTTGAGTTTTTTGTTTAATTCAATGGCGAAACAAATTGAAAAATCAACACAGGATATACAGCGTATCACTGCAGTATTTGATTGACTATGTAGTACAAATGTGGGTATGGATGTGTTCGTGTGAGTGTAAATGGGTACGTATGTGTTTAGGTATGCATGAAGATTTATAATAAAGGCATGCTCCATACGTGTTACAAGACTGCACGTGAAGCATCGGTAAACACATTGTCCAGTGGGGGATTATTGTCGTAGCACAAATATGAAATGTAGTGTAATAAATTATATCAAACTTAATTCCGTCAGTCAGCCTTTCCTGCAGTTCTTAATTCTATAATCATGTGGATCTTGTAATGTGTAGGGCAATGTGTTGATATATGTTTCGTTCCCTAATATTGTGTAGGAGCCTCCAGGTGCTGGGTCCTTCCAAAATTGTTCTTATTTGGTATTGTATTGTTTTTATTTTCTTATGTGTAAAAGAAAATATCAATGATTGCAATGAACCCATTAAATAGTAATCGAACAGTGTAATATCCTACACAAATTATTAACATATTCTAGTCATATGACCATTTGGAAGGGACATTAGTTTATCTGGAGGCTGATGTACGTGGGGGACGTGGAATGTAAGAGATGCATTTATATGTATATAATCTATCTAGCCAAAATAGATGACATATCATGAAGACTACTCAAATAAATATAGCTAAGGTGCCTTTAAGGAGAGTGTTCTCTCAAAAGGCTCAGCCAGTTAAATTTGACAGTTTAGGCTACTATTACTTAAATTATAAACATGTGTTGGCTAAGTAAAACGTTTCACTTTCACTTTCACTTTCAACAATATCAGTAACCAAACCTAGAATGTTTAAAGTTAGCAGGCTACCACATTGGTGAAAGTCAATCTGAGTATCTCAGTGATGCTCCATTACTTTGGGACAACCTGGTGAGGACGCCACAAACTGCCTACATAAAACTTCAACACAATCGGACACTTGTTGTTCTATTGCCCACAACTAAGGACATATTGTGCATGGCTTCCAGTATTTACTATGGAAAGGTGTTTGAGGTATATGGATATTATGTGAGATGTTGTTTAACTACTATGGAGAAAAAAGAAAAAAAAAAAAAAAAAAAAAAATATATATATATATATATATATATATATATATATATATAGTATATATTTGCCAGTATACACAGTTTGTGAAGGAAATCCACAAATTAATGTGAATGTATATTATATAATATACATTGTTGGATATTATGCAGTATATTGAGCATTCTGGAATATTTCTGGGATAACAATACTGCAGATACAAATTATATGTGATTTTCAATTTACAAACCTCCCAAGAAAAATATACAAACCGTGTATCTAAAATGAAGGATAAATTCTCATATTTTTAATCAAACAAATTAAAGAAACATTTTGTTATTTGTTTCCTTGGAGACGGAAAACTTGATTTGACCAAGCATTGTGGTGATGTGTTTGTCTCAGATGTTATGATGTTGATATATTATAATTCATGTGTTCTAGTCACTACCAAACCCACCATAATAGGAATGCATGTGCTTCATTGATAGACCATATAGTTTATGAACATCCCAACCTACGAATACTATTTGAAATGTTATTACACATGCTGATATATCGATGACTTTCTAACTTATTCTGAATTTATAATACATGCCATTACTTATCGATATCACACAATAATACACAAAAATACACACACTGTTTTTCAAATATAACCATTAATATGATTGAAAGGGATATTGAATAAGTAGACTTGAATGTGGAAATTGAATAATTTCTTGATCTTATATTATTAATGGTCTTTTTCAAATCCACTTCCTAATCAAATCACACATATACAACACTAAGTCAGAAAGGTGTCAATATATAACTCCTGGATTAACAACTGGCATTATAGAAAGGCAAACTGTAGTTTTGGAAGACTAGGACATAACTGGCCTATTTCATACGGGGAGAGATATATAAGTTACTTACTTTATGTTTACGCATTGCAGAAATTATAATCTTACCAGGGAAATGAACACAACTATTTTCAATCAATTAACCCATGTTGTACCGGTGACGTTTTTCTAATGATATTCGAGCTATAGTTAGATTATCGTATGCAGTTTAAAACAGATTAGTCATAATTAAAAGAGTTAAGTGAGATAGTACGAAGCCTGTTAATTGCTGGAGGCCCTTTGAACATTGAATTATCTCAAATAAAATTGTCTAATAATAGCCAGAATATAATAAAAAAGGACGTCACCGGTACTCTAAGTGTTAATTGATTGGCATCATTACATTATTGACACTATTCTCCTGCAACCCTGATTGTATTAACACAACAAATGCATTTTAATGGCTATTTTTATAGTATTGGAACAACTTTGTCCTGCAGCGATAGTCATAATGACATAAATGATCGATTAGCACATTTAAAATATTTAAGTAATATGCCAAATTGTTCACTATAATGAACCCCAGTAACTCGATATTTTCAGACACTTAAGCATTCTGCATCAGGGCTAGACGACATACCGCCAATATTGCCAACACATACAGCTCATATTATATCCTTGCCTCTTTCTCACGTAGTAAACGTCAACTTATCAATGTGCAATAATAAATGATAAAGCTATTTATATGCATAATGGAGATAGAAGAGAAGATGCCAATAATTACAAACTAGTATCAATATTATCATCTATTAGCTCCTTCAGACATATTATGTTCCAGGAAGTCCACGGAGGCGGGAGCCCGGTATCATTGCATAGTAAGGCTTTTGTTAGTCTATGTTATAACGCCCAGTTTATTTCTTAGAAGGCAATTAATTGTTGTCAGACTACCAGTATCGGACTGACGGATTTCGTAAGGATAGCCCAACGGAGTCCCCTCTTATATTTTGTAAGTAAGGTGTATTAACATTTGCTTTGACCTATTAAACGCGTTTGAAACCCCAACCATCAGATATTGTTAGATACAAATAATAACATTGGCATAAGAGGAAGATCGCTCCAACTATTGAGCAAGTATGAAACACATAACATGAAACATTATGTATTTAGCAACAATAAGTATTCAGATTTATTTAATATTAATATGGGGGTACCTTAAAGACCAGGTTTAGGTCCTATTTTGTATTTTTGTATTTACATAAATTACAGTATATACTGGTTGTACAGTATATGTTAGTGACAATGTTCAGTATGTCTTGTTTGCTAATGATACGAAATTGCTGTTTGTAAATAAGGATATATATATATTCAATACATAATAGAAATTATGAGTTAAGTAAAGTATTTACATTGATAACATCTAAAAACAAAACTAAACATGCATTCCACATCATGCCACCTTTACTTTTAGGAGCAGAGACATTAGATCGTGTTTCGTTAACAACGTTTCTGGGTGTAATACATAAAGAATATATAAACTGGAAGCATCACAAATTCTGTGTGTTTTAGTTTATCCAAAATAGTTGGTATTCTGTATAGAGTGAGGCATCAGCTTACAACTGATTCAATAATCAACATAGATTATTTATTTTATTCTCTTATTATTATATCGGGTTGTACTTTACCTACAACATATGATCAGAGCTCTGAAGAAACTGTTATGAACTATATCTCTGGAAAGGAAGTATGAATCAACATGTGATAATTAAGTTTAATCAAAGTTACTAACATTTAAAATATTTGTCAATACTTTCATTTTTTGAATGTCTATAGACATACATTTTACTTCTAACTAGTAAGACACTATTATTGCACAGGTATACATAATGTACATTTGATTTGTTCCCATGCTAGTAATACGTTTTTAAATAATAATATTCCATCTCAGGTACACCCAGAAGTGAAAGTCCCTGCATAGGGTTTACCCCTTACTCCTACTACCCCAGAAGCTAGGAACGGGGTGGTCCCTGCCCAGTCCCCCTTACTACTCCTACCCCAGGCAGAAGGGGCAGGGTGTGCCTGTCTGTCACCCCTTCCTTCCCCTCCCCACCCATGAAGAGAACAACCTACCCCCCCCCCCCCCCTCCCCCCAACGCACACTTACACCCCACCCCAATGCCAAACAGGAGGTTGACACACACACACACACCATTATCAATTTCATAAGTAATGGTATCGTGTTTACCTTCATTAATTTACCCTCTGACGGTTTTGACGCATTTTGTTTGTTCATCCTGGCTATAATTAGACTAATAATTACAGCTTAGGAAGGACCAATGTGAAATAATGTCCTAATCTGAATTAAATCGTCTAATAATAGCCATAGAACAGAAAAGAAGAGTGTCATCGATTCTCAGAGGCTTAATATATGATATGTTATACATGTATTATCATGTATAAATTATACACAACAATACAATAGCTACTCGCTTTACATTTGACAGCATAACAATATGCCATGTTTGCTATTTGGTAGTATTATAAAGCAGTATAATCTAGTAATTAATTATTGTATGTTATGGTGTCTCGGTGTATAACACCTATTGGAAAATATTATCAAGGAAGTGGGTTACTAAATATTATCAAGGAAGTGGGTTACTAAATATTATCAAGGAAGTGGGTTACTAAATATTATCAAGGAAGTGGGTTACTAAATATTATCAAGGAAGTGGGTTACTAAATATTATCAAGGAAGTGGGTTACTAAATATTATCAAGGAAGTGGGTTACTAAATATTATCAAGGAAGTGGGTTACTAAATATTATCAAGGAAGTGGGTTACTAAATATTATCAAGGAAGTGGGTTACTAAATATTATCAAGGAAGTGGGTTACTAAATATTATCAAGGAAGTGGGTTACTAAATATTATAACAAACTGCATAGGCCTACACTATATATTTCCTGCATAACTCAATACTGTAAAATCACATATATATATATATATATTGAGTATATATCACAAATACACGTGAACCACTAAATGTTTCTAATCTCTCAGTGGGGTTCGAACCGCCGACCGTTAGGACGATAGCCGACGCTTTAATCAACTACACCACGGCAGTCTGATTTTAATGATAATGCTGTGTTTATCTTATCAGATAACACAAAAGTGAATACTTTTAGTTTAACTTCCAAATAATTCACGGCAGTCTGCCGTGGTGTAGTTGATTAAAGCGTCGGCTATCGTCCTGACGGTCGGCGGTTCGAACCCCACTGAGAGATTAGAAACATATATATATATATATATATATATATATATATATATATATATATCATATATATATATATATATATAGCATATATATATATATACATATATCTTAATAAATAAAGGTCTCTGTTTGTCAGTTACCCGACTACCCGACCTTTGTTACTAAACTCCTCCCACAGTTTTGGTGCCAGGTGGGAGTGTGGGGCACCGTTAGAAAGCCCAGGCTTTGGAGATGGTTTTAGGCGAGTTTAGTGGAAATCAGAGACACTTTTGTCTAATAAAATTTTCGGCAGAACTTATGTAGTATACGGGAGCGAAAAAAAATGCGAAAAAAGGACCGTTTGGGGCAGAAGGAGGCCTCCGATCGAAAAGGTGTATGGAACGAAAGTTGTTCGCAGCCCCCCAAAATGGGGGTACTGATGAGGTCAGATCCGAAATCGGAGGTCATTTAGCGGCCGAAATCGAGGTCGCCGTTTAATGAGGCACAGGGAGGTCGAGGCCGGTGATTATGGTAGTAGTAGTATTGTGATGATTGTGGTAGTAGTGATTGATGATGGTGATTACGGTAGTAGTAGTGGTGGTAGTAGTGATGGTGATTATGGTGATTACCCGGGCAACGCTGGGTACCTCTGCTAGTATATACAGGGTGATTCAGAACTAATGTCAAAAAATGAGAACACATATTCATGAGGTGGAGATGCGTATATTTCTTTCTATGACTTTTTCCCTAAAGTGTATGGAAAACTAGTTAAAATTACTTAATTAAATCTAGCGAACTTATCCAATGCCTTGCCAGTGATATTATAGGCAGGAATCAGAACACATTACCCCCTCTTCCCCCCTCCCCCCCACGCCCACCCCGCCTACTCTTCACCACCCCTACTCCTCTACTCGGCTCCACTCAGTTAACAACCAGCTTCACACTGTTCGTAGTTCGAGACCCGTTATTTTGAAGCATTTCACAAAATTCAATTATCAGAATATCATCCTTGTCAGAGACCGACCTTCCTAATTTAATGAGTTACTTGACAGTCTAGTCGGGTGGTTGTTATTCGGTGGTACACTCTACATCAATA
Source organism: Paralithodes platypus (assembly GCA_032716605.1). Taxonomy (NCBI): domain Eukaryota; kingdom Metazoa; phylum Arthropoda; class Malacostraca; order Decapoda; family Lithodidae; genus Paralithodes; species Paralithodes platypus. Next base: position 2,821,136 of record CM064549.1, read on the forward strand.
ATCCTGTCCCCAAACGAACTTTAGACATCAAAATGAACCTCCGAAATGCCAATATTAGGTAGAGAATGTATGAAAAGATTCGGTTCAGTTCGGGACAGCTTCAAAGATTTAAGAACAGGATTAATTCGTAGAGTGTACAGCCGTGCCTGATAATCCTTGACCAGTGTTGGCAGTGATTTTCCATTAATCCCTGGTCAAGGATTATCAGCCACGACTGTACATTTAGAATAGCTGATGATTATTTATTTGATACATTTACTTTACATAATTTTCCAAATGATTTATTTTTACATTAAATCTGAACAATGGTATCCAAGAACTAGAAAAGCACTCAGAGAGCGCAGACCTCCACCAAGGCCGCTCAATCTTCCATCTGTTCCTTATCCCATTTCTGACAATCCCTGAAAATGTGAGCAAAATCCGTCCATAACTTTTTAGGGCCGTGGCGGAGGTCTGCGCTCCCGAATGCCCCATCACACCCAAAATCTAATCATTAGTTCCTTATACCATTTCTGACAATCCCTGAAAATTTGAGCTAAATCCATCCATAACCTTTTTGAGTTATCTTGGTAACAAACTCACAGACAGGCAGACAAACAAACCAACACCGGTAAAAATATAACCTCCTGGCGGAGGTAATAAACACTAATAATTTGTTCCCCAAAGTAAACCGGCTTAAACTGCTGTTTATGGTTAATACTGTACACTAGGAACAAATACAAAATACGTGCTTCACATATTAGTTTATTTTTCCAGTAACTGTTTTCTTACATGCGATAGGTGACGGATGAACAAAGTTAATGTTATGTATTCTGTACTGCTATGTTATTAGTAAAACATAATTATGAATGTAAGTAATAAAGTAATAAGGTAAATAAATAATAAACGAATGAACCAAGAGCTCGCAATGCCCCATCATAAGCCTAGATTTAGACTACCTCCAGTGTATGAGAGAGAGAGAGAGAGAGAGAGAGAGAGAATAAGTAAGTTTAGAAATTGCAACCAAGTTTGAAGTCGTTTTACATCTTAGAGCAGGTGTTCAATGTGACCACCATCAGCCTCAATACATACATTATAGCGGCGGATCAAGGATCTTTGAACCCTCTCCAATATCTCAGGAGTTTCACGAATTTGGTACACCCATCTAGAATTCTCTGCATCAGATCCTGTTCATTGGTAACTGGAGTTTGATACACAAGGGATTTAAGGTGACCCCACAAGAAGAAATCCACTGGATTCAAATCTGGCGATCTGGCTGGCCATGAAATGGGGCCACCTCGCCCTATCCACCTGCCGGCAAAATTGTTATTAAGGTACTCCCTGACTCGAAGGCTGTAATGAGGAGGAGCACCATCATGCATTAGCCACAGCTGACGTCTTATTCCTAAGGGAATGTTATCAAGGAAGACTGGCAAAGAGTCTTGTAGACATTCTAAATATTTGACACCTGTCAGAGTACCCTCCAAAACATGTGGGCCTAATAGGTGGCTACTAATCACTCCACACCAAATGTTAATGGAAAATCTTTGCTGATACGCATGGGGCCAGGTGACATGTGGATTTTCATCATCCCAGTAATGCAGGTTGTGTGTATTAAACATACCATCCCTGGAAAAGGTACACTCGTCAGTAAATAACACACTCTTTGGGAAACTGCGATTTTGGGTAACATTTTCGAGAAACAATTGACAATATTCTCGTCACCTTGGATAATCGTTGGGATGTAAAGCTTGAACCCGCTGAAAGTGGTATGGGTAAAGCAGTTGATCGTGTAACGTTCTCCATACTGTTGACTGACTTAATCCTAAATCATGGGCAACTGCACGAGTGCTTGTACGGGGATTATTTCCCACAGCTTCCAGGATTAGCTCCTCTTCATGTGGTATGATGTCACGTGGCCTTCCAGTCTCCTCCATCCGTGGTCTAACACTGCCACGCTCCCGAAGCCTCCTATCTATGCCGCAAAATGTTCTGGGCCATGGATGTTGCTGTCGTAGGGGAAAACGTGCTGCATAAATTCGTGATGCCTGTTCCCATTTGCTGCACCATAAGCCATAGGCCTATGCATATCTGCATATTCTTGGAAGGTGAACCTTTGCATGTTTTCGGCTTGCCTGTAATCATAAAAGTTTGCATTGTGAGCCCCCCTACATTCAGTCTCTTTGTAATCTGTGCATTTTAACATTTGATGTTCTGTTGATACATACACTTAAATTACTCTATCGCGCGTGTGCATCGTTAAAATAGTTATGCATATCGCTGCATAAGGAACGAGACCAAGCATCACAGGAGACTGTGCATAGTAAGAAAATTGTGAATAACATTGCAGAATGTTATCCCAAGAAGTAGATGGATTAATTTCATTGATATGATTATGTGTACGGTCACTCATCACTAGCATCATTCAAGGCCAGATGAAATACTTATAAAACATGGGTGGGTATACATGCAATGACGCTAACCTCTAGGTGCAATTATAATAATAAGGATTATCGAGATAAGTATTGTTCATATTCCTTCCTGACTCAATTTTAACTTAAAGATTTCATAATAATGTGTTTTCATAAATAAAATTATGAAAAAATAGATATTGCTACGTTAGCTTACACATACGGTAAGAATTGTGTATGTGAAATTAAACCGCACAGTTTCTATGTAATTCTAGCAACGGCATGAGGTAGGCTATTTCTTTGGAGTTTATGTTCAAAGAAAATTTAATAATATTTACTTTAACTAACTATGCTATTATCGCTACTAAATATTGAAAATTATGAATAAATATTATCACAATATTATTTTCATAATTCAGTAGGCTACATTATCCTCTCATTAACCCTTCTCACGATCCTGGCGCCATTTGACGTTTTCTTCTGGCAATCATTATAAGTTTTATACAGGTTAGGAAGGATCTGAGGGGATGAAAAGGATAAACACTAGCTCAATAAACCCTCAGGATTTAAAATACCTTTCACAATCTAAATAAAATAGTCCAAGAATAACCAGAAAACAGAAGAGCAGGGCGTCCTCGGATCATGAAAGGGTTAATGTGCACCGTCAACGACAATACCGGGTATAACAGCTTTTCTAAAGACTGCTGTTGATAATGAGATGTAAAAATACTGCAATAAATATCTTATTGAACCAATGGCGATTAATGAGCAATAAATAAATACAGTAACTATGTATTACAATAACTACAAATTAATCTACAGTATAACAATGTAAGCAATAATTATTTCTTGAATAATTTACACATAATATTCGACTTTGAAGAAAGAATAACTTGTCTTACCAATCGAGGAGTAGCAGGAAGTATGAATAGAGGGTCGAAAATGATCAACTAAATGAACCTGTGTCGTAAATATTTTTGAAGCGTCGGATCAAGTTCGAGACTTTGTCTTCATCTTTAGCAGCAAAACTGCAAGTCATAAGTGTTCGGATAGTTGGCTGAGGCTTTGGCTGCAACATACACTTTCGTATTGGTGACGGCTTTTCACAGTAAGGAGATGGCCCAGAGGATGTGCATAAATGTGCTAGATATCTGTTAGTTACCAATCTTTATCCAATAAGTATACCAATATCTCCTCCACACTGTTTCTAACCTTGTGATACCGTTTACTTTTCTGATATTTTAATTAGCAATGCTATATCTGTCTTATAATGGTTAGCAAGTCCTGCTATACTAACCTAGCAGGTCCTGTAACTATTTATATGAGCGTTTTTCACGTTTATATACTTAGTTAATTTTGATAGATATATTTTTATCTCAATACACGTGAATTTTGTGACATTAGTTCTGAATCACCCTGTATATATATATAGAGAGAGAGAGTATATATACTGTGTATATATATATATATATATATATATATATATATATATATATATATAACATATATGATAACATATATCACTGTAATAGGCAGTAGTAAGCAAATGGTAGACATATCTCACAGTGGATATATATATATATTGAACAATTAATTAACATCCAGGCAAACATTTGTGGTAAAGCGTTTCCCTCGTGAGTTATTGGTATATTTAGAGTAGCTGGTAACCGTGTTTAAACTTTGATACTAAATGCGCCTCTATTCATGGTGTTCTAATGCTGATTTTCCTGTGACGACTGCTAAACTATCACCTTTCCTCCCCCGAACTACATACTTGCATAGTTTGGGTCTCGTTTAACCCTTATTGCTTTCTGACATTAGGCTGAGATTAGTATGGATCTTCATATAGAGCTTCTTACCAACTCTTCTGCTACTACTGAAACACCACAGTTATTACAGTTCAGGCCTGCCAACATTATTCAGGATAAATCCTATGACCCTAACTATTCAGTTACACTATTAATCTAATTGATTCTGATTAACTTGCACTAAATATTAACGTTAATAATAGATGTGTGCTTATGTAGAAGCAATACAAATGATAATTACAAAAGTAAATGAAAAATCTGTTGGAATCCCTTAAGAACCGAAACAACATTTTCAGAGAGAGAGACAGAGAGATTCTATAGCAGGAATTAGATAAGCGTTTTCTTACCGATTACCTTGTATTTAATATTTGATAAAATATAACTGTCGATTTTAGGTAGGATAGATGATGAATAGCTATTACTGAACCTTTATTTCGTATATCCGCGAAAAGATAAGTAGATATCTAGTTTATTATAAAGTTATGACATACCTCGTTGAAGTCTGTAACACTGACTTCATAGCGTAATGCATAAATGCCCTGAATTTCGGTGTGAGCATCCTGGGTTCGAATCCCTGGACTGTCACATGTATTTGTTGATTTCATTATTTGAATTTAGAAGTAAAGTTGGTTGGTGGAAAACACATGAAATATTTTTTTTATAGACCCCCCCCCCCCCTCCAAAAAAAATTAATGACTGCAGTGAACATGGTAATACATTAACATGGCAATATATATATATATATATATATATATATATATATATGAGAGAGAGAGAGAGAGAGAGAGAGAGAGTGTTAATATTCTCGAATATGCACCAAAAAGCCTAACCACGGATCGAGCATTGAATGAATATACCACTTATAATCAATTAAGCAATCCATACAATATGTTTTTTAGTAAGTTCCAACATCTCTTCAGAGGTATTCAACAATTACAAGATTACCAATTCAATGTGCAAATCCGTTAAATACCAATGCATATTGCGCGGGTGGGTGAATACTATCGATCTATCTATCTATTGCCTGACGCTGTGATCCCCGAAGAGTAGGCCACTGGTGAATACAATAATTTGTAAAATAACTAGAAGAGGTGATGGTATTGGAAATTTACATTATAAATACAAACATGATAGAATACTAATTACGCATAAATCATAAGTGTTTGTGTGTCAAGCTACGGATAGGTGACAGATAGTGTAAATGATCTTAATTCTGTAAAATCAGATAATTTATTACAACATGGTTCTGGCATATATAGAATATATATAGATTATCAATTACTGACATGATCTCGGCATCGTTGCAAGGTTACTTTATTCTGTTTTCGTGGAAAACAATGGTTGTAATCGGCGGTTTCCTCCTGTGTGGGGTTGGGGTAGGGTGTGAGTGGGGGGCCTGCTTGTTTAATCTCTCCATTATAGGGTAGGGGAAGGAAGGGGTGACGGACTGGCACCATCCCGTCCCTTCTGCCTGGGGTAGGAGTAGTAAGGGGGACTGGGCAGGGCCCACCCCGTTCCTACCTTCTGGGGTAGTAGGAGTAGGGGGTAAACCATATGCAGGGACTTTCACTTCTGGGTGTAGATAAGCTATGGAACTCATTAACAAATTAAGGAAAAAGTTCAAGTTTCACAATTTTATACGTGAATTTGAAGACCATAATCTATAAACACATGTTCATGATACAAGCCTCTATAATAATAATAATAATAATAATAATAATAATAATACAAAATTAATATATGTCTTACTTTCCTATCTTTCTCTCTCCCTCCCCACCCCTGCTCTCTCTCTCTCTCTCTCTCTCTGAACTGTAATAAGTAATTCACTATCGACCAATCAAATTACACACGGGGGAACGGTTGCAAAATTATTGGTAAATTATAACTCACAAGAGTCTAAGGATGTCTTCTTCAATTGAATTGTAAACTTGTGGAATGGGCTTCCCCAAGATATCATTGACTGCAACACAGTTTATTTTGTTTTAAACTTCGCATAGACAAACACCTTGCCTTAAGTCCATGACTGACTGCATTTGTAAATTAATTATTTTTCCCCCCTCTATTATATTACTAACAACTGTCTCCTACTAACATCTAATCATGCCCTTTCCATGTTCCCTTACCCACTCTAAACTACTGTTTGGAAACTTGCCCATCAGTGTTTTGGAGGACAAGCAGACTTGAGGGGTCGCTGGAGCTGTTGTTGCTTGATTTACTTTGTACTCTCTCTCTCTCTCTCTCTCATCTTTTGAGTAGGTTATAATTATAGCAACTGGGAATTGGATTTCGTAGAGCGGAACTGTATAACGGTATAAACATGTCAAAGTGAAGGCACATATTTCAGATAAATGTACACTCTGTACACTCTATATATCTACCCAGTATATATCTTTCTATCTATATCTATTTGATTTTTGAATAATGCGTGCGTATGTGTGTAGTTCTATATTTAAACATTTTGTAATTACATTTATTCATTTATAATTGGCTTTTATTGGTATCCAAATATTGCACACTGCATAATTATGAATAAGTCATATTGCGGGCTTAGTCTTAAGGTTCAATCGACGAGCATGTTCAGCACATCTACACTTACGGCTGCTAAAAGCTACTCAAGGTTGGGTCCTTCGTCACCCCCCCCCCCCCCCCCCCCCCACCCCCTCTCCATGCTGGGCAGGTAGTAGGGGGCGGAAGTCCAAGTCTACCCCACCTTCCAACCCCCAACTATCCCAACTCCCCCAACATACTTCTCTAGCAGCCAGTTAGTGATTAGCCACATTGTTCGCATGTCTTGCAAATCATAGCTAAAATATCATTGCACACGCTTACAATGGCCAACATTAAGTATATATTAGGAATGTATTAATTCTATATGTAATTGCGGTAGCATTCAAGACAGCTAGAGCCGCCTTATTTACCAAGTTTTCTTTATATTTGTTTTCAAGGATTATAGTGTTTATTGTTGTTTTTCATGGTTTGAGTGGGGGATTTGCATTAACTTACCCATTATTCATTAATCTGAAGATACGGCGTCAAATGGCGCCATTTATTGAGTGAATCGCGCTTTTACAGTAGGTACCCCCACTCTAAAACAGTAAACTTAGTGGGTATTAGCTGCTCAAGGACAGGGGTATCACGGGCACCACTCCGTTCATTGTTGCCTGGTTTGTGCCAGGGTTTTCTTCCGGGTGTCCGGGTATAGCTTCCGGTGCTCACTCACAACTTGGAGGAGAAACTGCAGCTGTTCTTCATCCTTCATGAGGAGCCGGTTGTATGTTTTGACGAGAGAGACCCCTCGTTCAGCATGATCATTCACAACCTCCAAACCATTAACGAGACGGCAGGCCTCCTGATAATTACCGCGATTTGGCCACTCCTCAGGATCATAGTGGAGAAAATCCGTTGGAAGTCGCACCTTCTCGAAGAAACCCCGACTTCTTGGTGACACGAAGTCTTCGGGGTTGGCATCTTTCAAGAATCCGAGATCGTGCTGAGCTCGCTTGGGAGGCTCTTCCTCATCGTCCATTTCTCCCAACATTGCCTTGACCATATCCGTCTTCGTTCGAACAGATACGGCATCATCAAAAAGTGCCAGGACTGTAGTTTCTTCTCCAAGGTACCAGAGGTGCCTTTTAATCTTCTCTGATGTAGCCTTGCTGATCTCTTGGTTAGGGAAGTCGACGAGAGCCTTGATGAGGTGCAAGTCCCTCCTAGGAGCTTGGACTGAAGAAGGAGAGCTGATCCATGCCTCGACGTAGAGAAGAGCTCCGAAGATGCAGAGATCCCTCAAAGCCTTCTCCTCACGGTTTGTCAGTCGGAATTGGTTCTTGAACATCCAAACCTTGAAAGTGTAAATGATCTTGCTCATCCATCGTGCATGGTGCATGGGACCAGGAGCTCGGAATCGAACTCCACGAGGAGGTATATGCCCGAGGAACAAGATCAGGAGCTCCAACAGCTCCCTGTAGTCGTCTCGAGGGTGGTGGATTGTCAGTTGCTCCATCGCAAAGGCGACTGCTTCATCTTGATGAATTGGAATTATCGCCGCGTTCACCGCATCATCCATAGTCCCAGGTTAAAATGCTTCCTTGTCGATTAAATCCCACTGGCTTTGAAACCTCTTGAATAGGAGCGCTTCGGGCCCGGAAGTCCCTCCTCCCATCACAGCTCCGAAAGCAGCAGCCAAGATGACTTCCATGATATGGTGGCGGCAGGCCAAGTAAAGAAGATCCCTTCCGATCTTCTGTTCCAGAAGGACGCATGCGCCGGTCCGATGTCCCATGTTTGCAGCGGCCGTGTCAAAAGACATGGCGACCACTTTCTTGGTCACTCCCCACTCCTCCAAAGCATGGAAAACAGCTTGAGCTTGCGCTTCACCAGTCCCCGAAGGGAGTTCAGAGACGCCGAGGAACTGGCTGACTCCTACTCCGGATATCAAGATAGGCAGACGATCCACATGCTCCTTGGACAGTCCAAGGACTGTCCCAATGGACAGTCAAGGGGACATCCGCTTGGAAGTCCTTTTTGAGGTTTTCCGTGAAACGTCTCCTGGCTTGACGTCGAGACCGGGCAATGGTTGTGCGGTTGATGGCCAGGTCCGTAGTGTCATGGCCGAGGCTTTTTGCAGCTTCTGTCAGCACGATGGTGGCTTTTCGGTCGGAAAGCTGAGTACAATCCAGTGCAGCTGCGAGAGATGGTGAAACTATGTTTTTTGTAGCTCTTCGTGGCCGCTTGGGTGGAGAGCAGGATTTTGCCTCCTGAGCACTGCTGCTGTCCTCTCCCTCAGCACTGCTGCTGTCCTCTCCTTCAGCACTGCTGCTTGAAGAAGCAAAGACGGCCGCTGAGGTTGATGCCTTCATTTCTTAACGGGCCTTCTCCCGACGCCTTTCCTCAGCCTCTTTCTTCTCCGCAGCTTTCCGTTCTTTGAAGGCCAGGGAATTGTCCGCGGACCCCATGAAGGCTCTACGGCCCTTCTCTCGCTGAGCAAGGAAAAATTCCTTGTCCTCTTGAAGGACAATGAGAGACAGGGCGTCCGCGTGAGCAATATCAAAGAGGTCGTCCATTGAGTCCAGGAAAGCTTCCTCCTTCTTCACCTGCCCTGGTGTCCTTCGGTCCCTCAAGCGTTTTAGGTCTATTGTTTTGGTGAACAATCCACCAGTATAAGTCCCACTCCATTTCGTTTATCCCGTGGAAACTGTCTTTAGTATTATCTAAGTATAATATAGCCATGAGAGATGCAATTATTGTTGTGTTACATGTATATGAAATGGAAATATAATGTTTTATCCGATCTCTTATTCAGCTCTATTAATCAAGTATATAGAGATTATATGATTATAGCCTTCCGTTACAAATATGAATGAATTTCGTACCATAACGTACCAAACTCTTGGTTTGCTACAAACCTACCTCTGCACATTATCTAGGTTACAAGAGTATACACGTACAAATGGATCTATTTACATACTTGGTGATAAAGAAGAAACAAAGAGGGCAACCAAATGATGATAAGAATTCTGATTTATGTATGGACATATAAAGATTACACAACAATATTTAGTGTTACATTTGTGGATTCACAAGAGAGTGCACAATTTAGAATAAACACTGAACATGTGTCTTGAATAAGTAAATCGAATGTTCCACTGTCGTATTCATCTAGGCATAACTGCCTTCACAACACAGGTGGACACCCATCCAACGACCCATTACAATTTTGTTGACTGCAGCCTGACAGTCTCACTATCAAATTTTTCAACATTTGTGACCCGTCCTCTAAAGTCTAATCTGTTGAACATAACCTTTCTTTTCCAAACCCTTCTGTATACCCTCCTACTATCTGTATCCTAGTGTCTACCCGCTCTGGGCTTAATACTAAGAAGGCGTATAGTCCGAATGGTGTTCCTTCTGTTGTACTCCAAAACTGTGCTTTCGTGCCGACTCCCTGACTAGGCAAACTCTTCCGTCTCTGTCTCTTATCTAACGCCTTCCCTTCTTGCTGTAAGTTGCTCTCATTCAATATATCCTCAAGAAGGGTGATTTCTCTCAACTCTCCAACTATCGTCTAATTGCTCTCATGTCTTGCATCTCTAAAGTTTTTGAAAGTATTCTTGTTTTCAAATTTCTTAAGCATTTCAGTTGTTAATCCAGTTGTTACAAACATTTTATGAATGGAGGATGCCTTTAGGCACATGGACCTTTTTGTTTTATCTGTGTTTTTCCTTCCTCCGTTCATTGTCTCTTAAAAAAAAAAAAAAAAAAAAAAAAAAAAAAAAAATCTCATAATCTACTCTCAGATTACCAGTATGACTTTCTTAAGGGTCGCTCTACTGGTGATCTTCTCTCATATCCTTCTAACTATTGATCATTCTCCTTTCTGGACTTCAGTGAAACCTTTCATATTGCATTATACATATCGAAGGCCTTCGATAGAGTCTGACACAAATCTCTAATTTATAAATGACCCTGCTTCAGTTCTTGAGCTCTTCTTATTTTTCGACAATATATCTACATCTCTTGACACCAACTAATCAATGTAATTGTATACACACCATTTAATAAATATCAACAATCCTGATGGTAATATACTGTATGTATATAGTGATAAAACAAAATAACGAAACTTATTATCCGAGTGTGATCAAGTTTAACCCCTTCTGTACCAGTGACGTATAGTTACTTTAGTTCAGCTACAGTTACACGATTATATGAAGCGTAGGAATACTAATGGGTAGAACAAAACATTAGTTGAACATGTTTGTAGCCGTACTTTTTAAACTGAAGAACATTGTATAATGGTGGACAAAATATACAGAATATACAGAAGGGGCTAACAAAAAGTGGTAACCATGAGAGAAGGGTTGACGCACATGTGGTGTTAATTTAAACTCTGCAGCAAAACAATTAGTGTTTGAGACTCTCAACCCACACCAGCTCACCCAAACAACCACTGCTGCAGTAATTAGGTTCATGGGTGGGGTTAATTACAACTATGCAGCAAAACAATTAGTGTGTGAGACTCCAACCCACACCAGCTCACCCAAACAATCACTGTTGCAGTAATTAGGTTCACGTGTAGGGTTAATTACAACTCTGCAGCCAAACAATTAGTGTTTGAGACTCCAACCTACAGACAACCACTGCTGCAGTAATTAGGTTCACGTCACTCTAGGGGGTATCACACAAACCTTTATTACGGCAATAATTTAGGGCCATTCAGTTCGGGTAGATCATGAGTTATAGGTTTACAAGAATCCAGTCACTTATTATAAGCTAGTGACCGTTTAGTATTGATACCAAATTATATTGTCAATGTTGGCCGTAGAATTATGTTGTTCGAAAATTGCATGCCTATTATCTTGAATGATCCTCCCTTCATACTGACCATCAACACAACCAAGATCTATATACACCAGGTCAGCCAGCTAGGCAAACCTACGCAGGTGACAAGGGAAGGTGAGTGTGGCGTGACGTAACACGCGGTCAAGTGTGGTGCAGTACTCCCACTAAGTCTACACGATCCTCCCAGGAGAAAGAAAATTCAGTACTTGTTTGTCCCTTTCTGTTTCTTTTCACATTACTTACCTTTATCTTTCATTTCTGTTTCTTTAATGTTCCTCTCTTCTTCCCGTTCTGTTATTTTTTCTCTTTTTACTTTTTGTTTCTCTCCTCATTATTTCTTTATGTCTGCCATATTTGTTCTCCTCCCTGTCTGCTTTGTTATTATTTATCTGCCTTTGTGTTTCTCTATCTTCTCTCCCTTACTTTCTTCTTCTGTTCTTCCTTCCCTCCTTCCTTCCTTCCGTTAATTCTTTCTTCCTTTCTTTCTTGCTTTCCTTCGGCCTTGCTTTTTTTCTTCCTTTCTTCGTTCCTCCCTCCCTCCCTTCCTTCCTTCCTTCCTTTATGTTTTCCTTCCCTCTCTCCCTCCCCTTTGAAAGACAGAGCTAAGAGGTTTGATTGTACACCAGGCATCTTGTCATCCGTCTTACAACTAATTAAATCCAAGGCAGATACGTTAGATGATAAAGATAAATTAGTAAGTCATGTGCTTTGATGAAATGAGTATCAGCAAGCAATGGTGTTATGACAAAGGTAAAAACATCTTATACAGGCCACACAGCAATGTACAAGTTGTAATGTTAAGATGCCTTGTAGGTCAGTGGAAGCACCCGATTTACTATAAGATTGATGAATCGAAAATGCACAATATTATACTTGATTCAATTAGACAAGTAGAGTCAGCATGTTACTCAGTCATAGCTATCGTACATGATTTAGGACCATGTAATCTTCGTGTATGGAAGGCAATGGGCATATATCCTGCTAAATCTAACATTATGTCTTTCATATATCCATGTGATGACAGGGAAGCTTTTGTCTCTGCTGATGTCCCACACATGATAACACTAATTATGAATAATCTTCCGGTTTCTGGAATTTTAATGGAGAATGGTGATATGGTGTCTGATGATACCATTCGTAAGATGTTAGCCAAGACAAACACAGAATATGGCTTAGCCTATAAAATAACGGCTATTCATCTGAATGTAACTGGTCAACAGAGGCAGCACGTTAAATATGCAACACAGCTGCTGTCAAAGAGCTGTGCAAGTGCACTTCAATACTTAGGTGAGAGAGGACACTTGCAGAGTCAAATTTGGAATACCACAGCAAAATTCATATGCCTTGTTTATCAGTAGTTTGATGTAATGAATGTTCATATGTATGGTGATAAGCAAGAGCGCTGTGCATTTGGAATGCATCTTGATCTCCAGGGCAGACATACTACAATTTTTGTTTAATATGATGTCAACCATGAGAGTATATTATGCAGCAAAGACTAGGCCTGTGTTTAATTTTCAGAAGGGCATTAATTCTCTCTAGCCAGTCTCTCTTAAGATTGTATGAAATGTTGAAACTAAATTATGGGCTTGATTTCATAATGACTAGAAGGCTAAATCAAGCTTGCATTGAACAGTTTTTCGGCTGTATCAGGCAAGTGAGTGGTCCCATGATCATCCACATGCTCTTAGTTTTAAGTATCGGATGAGAAAATGCATAATGGGGAGACAGTTTGCTGTGGTTAGTGATAAGAGTAATATTAGCCACAATGAAGAAACCCGAGACTGTTTTTCTAATGAAGTACCCAGTGAACCAAGCAGTAAATCTTGGTTAGATATTTTGCGTAACTACCCTTCTCTTTAAAGACATGGATTTTGATATGGAGGAAGTGGATGGTAAGCTGTCTATGGAGTTGCAGGAAGTTGATGTAAATGAGTAGAATGTAATTGTATCAGTTTCACCTAGCACAGTCATAGAAGAACAGTTTCTACACTATATTGGTGGGTACATGGTGAACAAGTTTGTGAATAAATATCCAGAACTAGGACACGTGGCAGGGAACTGTTAATCTTCTAGCAAGTCATGGACTGAAATGATGGTAGAGGTCATTTATACATTCCTCTGACAGTTTCTAGTCCAGGTTACTAGTTATGAGGAAAGTGTTTAAAACCGTCATGGTGTGGGCTTGCGAGAAGGAGCAGTGTGTGTACATACTCTTACAGCAGAAATGAACAATGCTGGACTAGATTTGCCACTTGCGGTAATATCGTTCTATGCAAGAGAATCGATATTTTGTTTAGGATGAGACACCTTAACAACTAAAATACTCAGAATGAACAAACATAAATATGTTGGTAACAAAGGAATGCCAATGACAATTATGAAACTTGTAACTTAGACTATTAGTTCCGTAATCGTCCTTGGATAAAACTGTAATTACTACCATTATGCTACAGTGAAGACAAAATTGTTTCCTATTTTATTATAACATTTTACGGTATGTATTCACCTGGCTTTTATTTTTAACTTTTCATTTTGCACTATCTACGGATTCCTAATGCTGACAATTGTTTGCTATTTGTATACTATTTGTGCTATATTTTACAATGGTTTTCTATTTTTACTATTTGTTTTATGTTTTACTATTTATGGTAGTACTACTATTTTTGCTACTATTTTTGCTATACAATGCTCACTAGTTATATGTTTACCTGTCTTATTGTATATTGATCTATCTGTGTATTGCGATTTTTGTATCTATACATTTTTCACCAATACTATATAGTTTTATCTGCCTTTGTATATTGAGCTATATGAGTTTATATATTGCTATCTATATTTATATCTATATATATTTTGCTGTCAATTAATACACCTTAGAACCTCATCCAAATATTATGTTCTAAACTACCATATTCAGGTAAAGCATAAAGTAAATACTTGCAAATACTAGTGTTTAGAAGTTGTAGGTATGTGGAACAGGCTACCTAACACCATTGTAGGATTACGAATGATAGAGAGCTGCAAGATAAAACTAGATAGGCATATGAACGAGATGGGTTAGGTGTGAGAGGGATCTGCCTTGTGTGGGCTAATTGGCTTTCTGCATATTCCCATTTTTTATGTTCTATTTACAATTAATGATTACAATATAAACTTTTGTTTTAGTAAAATCACGTTGTGCTTACCCTCAAAGGAAATGACTGAATTATTTGTTTATCCTTTTGTCGATCATTATTATACTAGTATTCTCAGTAATAAATAGCTTTACAGTTGCGATAATTTGCTTACAAAAAATTATGTAAATGAACAACAATAGGTACACACACACACACACACACACACACCTAATACTAATAATAATATAATGTGGGATACAAAGTGAAAAACAAAGAGGTATAATGAACAAGTGGAGGAGCGTGGTGGTGAGTAGACCGAGCACAACGTCACAGGCGAAGACCGAGCTAATTTTGGTAGGCAGCCTGACCAACAGGTGGCCTTAACCTGGCTGACCTGGTGTATATGGATCTTGGACATGCCTACGCATCTACGTCATTCGGCTGTATGGTAACGGCTTCACACTAAGGTACCAGGTCAGATAAAGACTGACTGTGTCAGGGTAAAGTTCTTAAGGGCAGCGAAAGACACCACACCTTGAATTATAGCATGAGAGGTGGTCTGTCATGGTACTGGGAGAGGTATATATAAGAGAGAGAGAGAAGGCTGGTAAGCAGGGAAATGACACTTTCATGTAAGTAATTTAATTACAGTTGAATCTAACCGCCGGAAACAGAGCAAGGTTAAATTCGTCACTATACAAACTTACTCTACGAGACAGACAGGTGGGCGAGGGAGCGCGAAATTGGCCCCGGACCCTGAGAATGGGAACTTTAAGTTTTGTTTCTGTTCGAGCTGTCTAGTGTTGACCACCCCCAGCAATGGGGTATGTGCCTGAGTACTGTATAAATATACACAGTATATACACACTTACAAAACTGCGCATGAAGTATTTCAAATATCATTTGTATCCTTTAAAACACACAACAACAAATAATTATAATAATAATAATAATAATAAAAATAACAATAACAATAACAATACTACTACTACTACTACTAGTATTACTACTAATACTTTTTTTTTTTTTTTTTTCTACTATAAACCACTCAGACTGTGCATCCCCTCTTTGGACCCTAAACCAGGTCAGAACAGTCATCAAAGCGTCCGACTTGGTAGTCATTCAGCTACTTACTATTCCGGGGTCAGCACTCAGACTCATCATCGTGGATTACAACTACTACATTGATTTTTATTTAATATTGTTCATACATTTTATTTTACAAGCATCAGATATTACTATTCAACACCATGCAACTTTAATCCAGTCTCCTTCCTATGCGATCCTCTGCCACTGCTGCCTCGTAGTCCATTTCTGCTACCGTCGCTGGTTGTGGTGCAGACAGTCTTGTTCCCCGCAGCCATAGTAGTGCTGATCTGAGCAACGAGAAAGATAGACGGCACCTCATCCAGGCTACAATGTGGCTCCTGGGCTGTTTCTTCTTCTCTGCGATGATCTCTGCAAGCCTTGAATAGAAGCACTGGGCCCTAGGTCCCATCCCTCCAGATGTGGTGAAGACTAGTGGGGTAAAGCTGCCATGTTCGATATTTAAGATCCTTTCCCCATAATATATGCCCTGACCATCTCTTTTTTTTTCTATATGATTGAGGGAGGCAAAAGGCATAACTGCCTGTAGCGAGTGCCTCCCCCATAGTTGAAAGAGTGACAGGGCCAAAATCAAGGGACGTTCAAGCCAAAATGCCTGGACACACGGAGTTTGAAGCCATTTAAGTCATAGGAAGAGGGAAAGACTGATTCTGGGAGAGAGTTCCAGAGCTCAGATGTTGAGTAGAAGAAAGTTTGAGAGTAACGTTTCACTCTTGGGTTGGAGAGTTGCACAGAGTAAGGGTGGGATTGAGTTGCAAGACGGGTACCATGTGCCCTACGTAAAGGAGGTGGTATGCACTGGGATAGCTCTGAGGAACACTGATTATTATAGTAGCGATATAATAGCGAGAGAGATGCAACATTGCGGCGGAGAGAGAGAGATTGCAGAGAGTTGGTGAGTGGACGGGAGTTAATGATACGAAAGGCCTTCCTTTCAACTTTGTCTAGGAGAGCGGTGTGAGAGGAACCTCCCAACACATGTGAACAATACTCAATACAAGGGCGCACTATGCCCCTGTACAGAGCAAGAAGCTGTGCAGGGGAAAATAACCCCCTAAGGCGGTTGAGCACACCCAGCTTCTGGGAGGCTACCTTAGCAAGACTGGTAATATGGTCCCTTCCAAATAAGAGCAGAAGAAAAGAGACACCAAGAATATTGAGAGAAGATGAAGGGTTGATTTTTGTATTGTTGAAGAATAAAGGATAGTCCGCTGGGAGATCCTGACGGGTAGATAGATGGAGAAATTGGGTTTTGGAAGCATTAAAGTTAACAAGGTTTTCTCTGCCCCAATTGGAAATAGTATTTAGATCAGAATTTAAGAGTTCTATGGCTTCATTACGTTTGTCGTTGAGGGATTGCTGGCTGGGGCGTTCTGAAAAACTAATGGAGTAGTGTAAGGTTGAGTCGTCTGCGTATGAATGGATGGGAATTAAGGTACAGTTAAGGAGATCATTTATAAAAATTAGAAAGAGAATAGGAGATAGGACAGAGCCCTGAGGAACACCGGAGTTTATAGGGTGAGGAAGTGAACAATGGCCGTCCACAACCGCGGCTATGGAACGGCCGGAAAGGAAATTAGAGACAAAGGCACAGATGGAGGGATAGAAACCGAAGGAGGGTAGTTTAGAAATTAAAGATTTATGCCAGACTCTATCGAAGGCTTTCGATATGTCTAGTGCAATAGAAAAAGTCTCACCGAAGTCCCGAAAGGAGGATGACCAAGAGTTAGTAAGATATGAAAGAAGATCACCAGTAGAGCGACCCTTAAGGAAGCCATACTGGCGATCTGAGAGCAGATTATGAGAAGAGAAATGCTTAAGAAATTTGGAAGCAAGAATAGTTTCAAAAACTTTAGAAAGACAAGAGATAAGAGCAATTGGATGATATTTGGAGGGTTGAGAGCGGTCACCCTTCTTTGGGACAGGTTGAATGTGAGCAAACTTCCAGCATGAAGGGAAGACGTTAGAGGATAGACAGAGACGAAAGAGTTTGCCTAGGCAGGGAGTCAGCACGGAAGCACAGTTTTTGAGAACAACAGGAGGAACACCGTCCGGACCGTACGCCTTATTAGTGTTAAGCCCAGAGAGGGTAGAAAGTACATCTTTAGAAGAGATTAGGATATTAGGCATAAGTAAGAGAGAGGAGGGTGGAGAGGGAGGAATAGCACCGGAATCATCCATGGTGGAGTTTCTAGCAAAAGTTTGAGCGAAGAGTTTAGCTTTGTCAGAGGAAGAAGTGATGGTTGTGCCATCAGAGTGGGAAAGGGGAGGGAAAGACGAGGAAGAGAAATTGTTGTAGAGGTTTTTGGCTAGATGCCAGAAAGCTTGGGAAGAGCTAGAGTTGGATAGTTCAGTGCATTTATTATTGATGAAAGAGTGTTTGGCAAGTCGAAGAACAGATTTGGCTTGATTCCGGGCAGAAACATATGAAGAATGAGAGTCTTGAGTTTTAAGGCGTCGGTACCGTTTGAATGCTTCCTCCTTATTGCGGACAGCAGTAGAACAGGCGTGAGTAAACCAAGATTTTTTAGCATTAGTCTGAGAGAAAGAGAATGGAATGTATGCTTCGATGCCCGATAGGATTACCTCGGTAATGCGTTCAGCACTCTCCTCGGGTCCTCGGCCATGGAAGCAGAAATCATTCCATGGGAAATCAAAGAACTACTGCCGAAGAGCCTCCCAGTCGGCTGCGCCAAAGTGCCACAAGCGCCGCCGGCTAGGAGGATCGGGTGGCCGTACTGGAGAGATAGGACAGGTGACAGAGATAAGTTTATGGTCGGAGGAGCCCAAAGGAGAGAAAAGATCGACAGTATAAGAAGAAGGGTTAGAAGTTAGAAACAGGTCAAGAATGTTGGGCCGTTCTCCAATGCGATCCGGGATACGGGTGGGTTGCTGAACTAACTGCTCTAGGTCATTTAGGATAGAAAAGACGTAGGCTTGTTAGGACTGAACCCTGTGGAACTCCACTAGTGACAGGCTCCCACTCCGATTCCACTCCATTTATAACCACTCTCTTTCTTCTGTCTGTAAGCCAGTTTTTTATCCAAGAATGAATTTCACCTTTGATACCTATCCTCTCCAGTTTAGCCAATAGTTTTCGGTGTGGCACCTTGTCGAAAGCTTTTTGAAAGTCCAAGAAGATTATATCTAGTGAGTTCGTCATGTCGTTATATGTGAATAGTTTGTTATAAAATTCAATCAAATTTGTTACGCATGACTTATTTGACCTAAAGCCGTGTTGACTATTTTGTGTTAGGTTGTTTGAGTCGAGGTAATCTACTATCTTATCTCTAAGGATTTTTTCCATGATTTTTCCTACAATTGAAGTTAGACTAATTGGTCTGTAATTACTCGCTTTGGCCTTCCTACCCTTTCTGTACATTGGCGTAATGTTCGCATCTTTCCAATCACTCGGTACAATCCCCTGTAGTAATGATAAGTTAAATAGTTGTGTCAGGGGTTTTGCTATTTCGTCCTTAACATTCTTAATTATTTTCGGGTGGAGCATGTCGGGTCAAGGGTTTTATTTACATTTAAGTTACTCAATTTGCTTTGTACTTCGCCAACACTGATGGTGAAATCTCCTATCACATGAGTTGAGGTGTTATTTTCAGGGGTATGATCGATAACTTCTGTGAAAACTGAACCAAAATATTTGTTGAGCATATTTGCCGTGTTTGTGTCACCTGTCTGGCCATCTTCTATTAGCGGTCCGATTCCGCTTTTGATCAGTTTATTTTTATTTACGTAACTGTAGAATTTTTGGGGTTTGTGGCACTCTCTCTGGCAATAGTCATTTCGTAATTTTGTTTGTTCGCCCTAATTATTTTGTTCACTTCCCTTCTACTATTTTTGTACATGTTTTTAATTACTTCAGTGTTTGTGTTATTTTTTACAAGTTTGTGGAGTTGATTCCTTTTCCTTATTGCCTTGCCAATGTCTCTACTGTACCAAGGGGGCATACTTGATTTCGTATTACGTTTTGGTTTCATGGGTACAAATTGTTTATGCGCTTCTGTAATTGTAGACTTAAAATGTCCCCATAGTTCATTTACTTTCTTTATATTTATGAGGTTTAAGTGTATGTTTGATAGCGATTTCTTAAGTCCGTCATAATTTGCGTTTTTAAAGTCCGAAACCATTCCTGTTGTTTTTACTGTGGAATATTTGCTTATAACGTTGATTCTTAAGATTTGATGATGGACGTTGCCAGATGTTCACCCACATCCAGGTTTGATAATAGATTTTCTTGGGTAGTGATTACGAGGTCTAATATATTCCTGTCTCGCGTTCGCTCTTTTACGTGTTGAGTTAAAAAATTGTCCTGGATGAAGCTGTCATTAGGCGTGACTCAGCATTTTTTCCGGTCAGGGTATTCCAGTCAATTAGGGGGAGGTTATAGTCACCTAGTAAAACCGTTTCGTCGGAATTAAGTGTTTTCTCTAGTATTTCATAACAAATTGTATCATCGGCAACAGTTAGTCTCGGTGGTCGGTAGGCTGTAGTGATATTTAAGTTCATGTTTTTTGCATTTTTTTTGACGCACACTATTTCTGCATTACTTTCGGGGAGAGTCACCTCAACTGGGTTTAAGTAGGTTGCAACGTACATTGCACATCTTTGTTTTCCATTGTTATGGTCTTTATGATTTTTTTGATATGGCTCTATGTGATATTCATGAAGTAGATCTTTATTTTTAAGGTTCAGATGTGTTTCTGTTATACAAATAACGTCAACTTTCTCATTTAATAATAGACATTTGAGTTTGTCTATTTTGTTTCTTATTGAGCAGGCATTTATGGATATTATTTTTATATCATTTCTCTCAGCATGCGCTGGATTTGTTTTTCTTATTAGTAAGGATGGGTTTGGGGTTGTGACTTGGAGCCGAGGCTGGTTGTCAAGTTCATTCAATTGGTTAGGTTGGTTTGGATGGGGTTGGGTGGGGTTGTTTTAAGTTTTTTAGTGGTTGTCAATACTCAGAGGAGTCTATTAGCATAATTATCTCTCAGTCCTGACTGGTGTTGTTTTCATGGGCAATGTAGGTTGCGTGATTTAGGGTGTCACTCATGTGCTGAACGCCTTTTTCTGATAAATGAATGCCATCTCCGCTGTACAGGGACGAGTTCCCTACAAAGTTGGTCCAATTGTCCACATACAGTACCTTCTCTTGTTCGCACATGACCTTGACTGCGTTGTTAATTTCTATGGCTCTATTTTGTCCGTATGAGCTTGTTTTGATCCGGGGTATGACGGTGCTTACCACACATTTCGTGGTCTTCATTTTCATGACTTTAATTAGTGTGACGTTAACCACTCCGTTAGTACCGCATGGCTTGTCCTACAGTGACTCGCTAGGATCGCCAGGGCAGTGGATGGGGCTACAGTTTATGTATTAGAGTGTGCTTTATTTCATATGAAAGCTCGTGTCATGGTCAGTCCAGAAATGCTCTTTGTTTTCACCCATGTCAAGGCTTTATATATTTAATTGTAAAGTATATGTTTTATCATTAACTAGTAATGATGGGATCTGGGAGAGAGAGAATAGAACAGAGTGAGAGGGAGCGCGCAGTGTTTTTGTCCCGCTCGATGACGTCACGGCTGGCTGCCTCGTGGGGGTTGGTTGAGAGAGGTCCTTACCATGTTGCTAGCTTCTTTGCTAGTGGCTAGAGGACTTGTAACCGCTTTTTTCCCACGCGGCTCGAGCTAGTGCGAGTATATATACAGTTCCTCGCCACTCTCTCCCTCAGATCTGGTTTCTAGAACGCATCCATCTTTATCCCTTGCTACCTGTCTTCCGCTCCGCACCTGAGAATCTTTTCCTCTGCCTACCTCTCTCTTTTTTCATATCTTTCACCACCTTTTATTAATATTATACCCCCTCTGGTTAACTCTGCAAAATCAGCTTCATGCTGGCCAGTTGTATTGTGCGTTAAGGTCTGATATAACCCATGTATGTTAGTTGTTAAGATAAGTTGATCACGAAGCATTGGTTGGCATTCATATTGTTTAGTACTGCTTCCTTTAATTATTAGCGTTCTGCTGGATTAGATAATGCTAGACTAGGAGTCTGATATTATAAGGTATTGTTTCCTATGAGTGCTGGCTTTAGTTAAAAACTGCACGACATACCTGAGAACTGGAGTTGATTGAGTAAATTCTAGTCTGTGTGCCATTGAGAGTAGAGCATGCACGAATGAGGGCTTTTTGCCTATACCATTCTGCACTGTTCTAAGCTCGTTGTTTGTCTTTGAGGTACGCCAGGAGAACGCTTAATACTTCGGTATTAAGGTTTCTCAAGAGAGCTACCCTTCCCTATAACGTAATATTTGACGCACAGACTTGAGATTTGCACTAGGCTATGCGGCATGCCATGCGCACCAGTATCTCGTATCATTGACTCTAGCTAGACTTTACAAGAACTTTTAAGGGTTAAGTATATTAACCTAATTACTCTTTTATGCATACCCATTTATAATTACACAAACGCAGCCTAGTTTGATGTATGGAGACACAAACGACTTAGGCTCTTTTTGTTGATAGGAATACTGCATTGTCGTGGCGATTATTATTGTTGTAGCGTTTAGGATATTCTTGGCCCCGACTGCATTATATATTCTGCCTTTTTGTGTGCATAGCCTGCACGAGCATTGTTCCGCTGCCTGCCTTTTTGGGTTCCATTTCCGATACGAGCATCTTTATAACATCTAACATTTAAAAAAGATTCCTTGTTGGTGTTGAAGGACTTTAGTGCACTTTCTTTCATGCAGGAATGCCTGACATTTATTGATTAAAGTAACGTAAGCTGTAACTTCTCTTACCACCTTACTTTGCATACCATAACTAAGCACCTTCGGTTATTATGTCGTTATTGTTAATTAAAAAGCTCCAGTCAGTTTCTTTAAACATAGCTCTAAGTTTATGAAAGTTTGCTTTCTTGAAATTAGGGACTTTTTCGATGCTACTATTTGGTTCGTTACTAGTAAAGTTTAAAGTGAAAGTTATCGTACGATGGTCGCTGTTACTGAATTCATCACCAACATTCAAATTCTCTATTAATTCTTCTTTTGTTGCAAGTACAATGTCAAGAACGTTATTACCACGGGTCGGTGTTCGAACAAATTGATAAAGCGAACTCTCTTGCAAGTTCGTATACAAGTCATGTCCGGAGTGTGAAGTAAGAGTATCGCCCCACTTGGTCACAGGCAAATTAAAGTCGCCAAAAAATACGGTATCTTGTGAGTTACTTACATCTGTAATTTGTTCATAAATTTCTCGGTCAGTTTGCACTGATTGAGCTGGAGGTCTGTATATTAATGCAAGTATTATTTTTGTACCTTTATTATTCTTTATTAGCACCAAAGATGTGTCGACATTCACAATTTCGGGTTTTGACAAGAGGGTCGGGTTAAGACTTTCTTTGATATAAAATAAAACGCCAGCTCCATTTTTATTTATTCGGCTTTTCTCAAACATTACATAACCGGGAAGTGAATACTCTGCAAAAAAGTCTCTATCTACTGTATTGAGCCAAGATTCTGTTATACAAATCACCTCATAATTTTCA
This sequence comes from Paralithodes platypus, assembly GCA_032716605.1. Classification (NCBI taxonomy): domain Eukaryota; kingdom Metazoa; phylum Arthropoda; class Malacostraca; order Decapoda; family Lithodidae; genus Paralithodes; species Paralithodes platypus. The sequence goes on from CM064549.1 coordinate 2,844,468, forward strand.
GTAAACACTAGTTCCTCCAAATCTGAAAATTTATTGCGCATGCTACGAGCGTTTGCATAGAAAACCTTTAAAGTTGCGGTTTTAGAACTCACAGAACGTTCTTTAATCAAATTTTTGGTTCTGGTCGGATCTACATTTACATTCATGGCTGACATCGGTCCTCGGTCGTTATCCCTGGCGGTTTTGAATTTGGGTCGTGTTGGTGGAGCTTTATCCAAATTCGCGGTTCTTGACAGATTAGCATTTAATTCCTTCGCAGGTTGCCGCCCTCGCTGTCTTCGGTCCTCCTTCCTGGTTGTCCTGTGCTGAGTCGATTTCTTCTCCGAAAATCCTTCACCGCATCGTTGAGAAGACGCCCAAAACGTGCTGCTCCCACCTGGTTCAGATGAACTCCATCGTCCGAAAACAAATAGTCATCATAGTAGAAATTGTCCCAGGTGTCGACGAATCCCACGTTTTCCTTCCTGCAGAGGTTTGCTAGACAACGATTTGTGCTGATCACTTCACCAACCGGGGGACGATTCCTGAGACGATGATCCTTGATGACTTCTCCTATCACTTCAACCGAAAACAAATATGTTGAAATACACAACAATAGGTTATCAGGGGTGATAGCCTAACCGAAAACAAAAAAATTGAGATACGCAGAATTAGGCTTCCAGGGGCGATAGCCTAACCAAAAGTTTTTTAAAAATTGAAATACTCACAAATAGGCTACCAGCGTTGAATAGCCTAACCGAAAATAATAGAAATTAAATACGCAGAAATAGGCTACCAGGTGTGATAACCTAACCTTAAACAAATATATATATATATAACAGAATATGTAACTAAATATACAATTCACCAAATAGAGATTATATAAAATTAAAGTGTGACTGCACACAAGGGGTTAATATACTGTATCAACAGATGGCCCTGGTGTCACTGTAGCCTAGTAAATCAGTAGCCTACTCTTTTTAGATAAAACAAAAAAAGTGTATCAGTCAAAGGTTACTACAAGATCATGCAAGCAACAACTAAAATTACAGATATATATAGCTACAGTAGGATACTAAATACAATATCTACTAGAGTTAATAAGAACAACAGATTGGCTTGCTATAGGCTAGGCTAGGTTAGGTTTGGATTAGGTTAAAAGCTTGGCAGGTTGGGTTAGGCTAGGTTAGTTTGTACAAATACCACCCTTAGCTTAACCCGTGGAGCCCCGGCTAGTTTTGTAATGTTTGTTCACCAGAACCTGGCTGGTTTTCAAAAAATGGTTTTATTCCAGAAACAATAGCGAATGGGTTATGAATGAAGGAAAAAACACGAAAAACCGCTCAAAAAGCTTTAAAAATGGTCCTACAGAGCCCCCGAAAACGTATTTTACAAGAGTAAAAAATTGAAGGCAATTACCCCCAAAAAAACAGGTTATTGCGCGCTCACGCGCACGCACATGGACTTTGAGAGTTTCCACATCGGCACGGTTGCGTGGGATACGTACACAGTTCCCATACAAATCTGAGCCCTCTTGAGTGGCTACACCTGAGGTTACGGTCGGCGCAATTAGGGTGACGCGTCAGGCGCGTCTCTGGGGCTGTGCGTTACATACATCGCCGACGCGTCAGACGCGTCGCTGGGGCTGTACGGGTTAAAGTAAAATCACTCTGAGGAGAAAAAGTCAAGAATATATCTATGGGAAAAGATAAATTTCTATTCTATTCTATTCTATTGCCTGACGCCGTGATCCCCGAAGGGGTGGCCACGAACGAACCGCCCCCATGCACCTCTGTCCCCAGTCAGTCGACGCCCCTCCCCCCAACCAGCACCGCCTTCGTTCATGTAGTTCCTCACTCCATCCTTCCACCTCATATTCTGTCTACCTCTCCCCCTCTGTCCCTCCACCTCGCTCTCGTACACCCTCTTAGTCATTCTCTCGCTTTCCATACGTTCCATATGGCCGAACCATCTCAAGTTGTTCCTTTTCACACTTTCCAGCACATCTACCTCCACACCACACCTCCTTCTTACTTCCTCATTAGTCTGTCTATCCCTCATGTAACTCCGCACGCACTCCTTAAGTAATTCATTTCCACTGCTCTCACTCTTGGTCTGAGTCTCTCAACCAACGTCCATGCTTCGCTTCCGTAAGTCAGTGTCGGGATTACCACACTGTCATGCAAGGACTTCTTCACTTCCATACTGACCACCCTATTTCTTGTTACTGCTTTTAGCGTTCCTACAACCCTCTTCCCCTGTTGTACCCTCTCCCGCACCTCTTCATCCATAGTCCCATCTTTACTCAACACACTGCCCAGATACTTAAATGAATGCACTTAAATTTACTACAAAATTGGCTGGAATTTAATATGTATAATCCCCCCAAAAAAGTGTGTTTACAAAATGGTGTCGGCGTTCGTTCCTGTAGGCAGGTTAGTTAGTACACAATATTGTTTATTAACAAATTAATATGCAAAGCTTTACTTACATACAAGGCAGTTAAATTGATACTTACTACAGTAGGTAATGGGTAAAATTAGGGGCTACGATTTTATATCAAATAAGAAGAGAGCGTTTGTTTACAAACAAAACAAAACAAAACAACAGATGGCGCTAGTGGCGCCCTGTCCGAGCAGGAGTCTTGTGATAAATACAAAATTTATCAGTCAATACACAGCGAAATATCGTGCAGTGTTACTTACTAAGCTACAGGATGGTTAAACGTGCTCTTAACCACCTTTCATGCACAAGAATGAAGAGGATGAGTAGTTAATACTCTTTTCTCTCCTTTGGGCTCCTCCGACCATAAACTTATCTCTGTCACCTGTCCTATCTCTCCAGTACAACCACCCGATCCTCCTAGCCGTCGGCGCTTGTGGCACTTTGGCGCTGCCGACTGGGAGGCACTTCGGCAGTACTTCTTTGATTTCCCATGGAATTATTTCTGCTTCCATGGCCGAGGACCCTCGGAGAGTGCTGAACGCATTACCGAGGTAATCCTATCGGGCATGGAAGCATACATTCCATTCTCTTTCTCTCAGACTAATGCTAAAAAATCTTGGTTTACTCACGCCTGTTCCACTGCTGTTCGCAATAAGGAGGAAGCATTCAAACGGTACCGACGCCTTAAAACTCAAGACTCTCATTCTTCATATGTTTCTGCCCGGAATCTCTCCCTAGGCCACGCATATACTCGGGCCTTCTTTTCAAAGTGAAGGAACCACTCCGTTACCTTCGCTTCGTCAAAGGCCGGAACGAGCTTGAGTGACCTAGTGAGCTTCACTTCGGCTGACTCCTCCCGATCCAGAAAACTATGCCCACGACCACGGCCTCCTCCACCCTCGGCCTCCACTCTTGTCCGTTCCAGCTCAAACTGTCTCTCCCTTTCTCTCTCTTCTCGCTCATACTCTCTCGCTCTCTCCTCATACTCTCTCTCTCTCGCTTTCTCCTCCATCTCCATCTTCTTCAGTTGCAGTTGGAGGGGAGCCTCTCCTAACATTCCTGGGACAAAGGGGGTGGAGTGATGGACCCGTGGAGTGGTATAAAGCACAGGGCCGGGACGAATGGCCGACATACCAGGAGGAACACCGACGGATATGGGAGGAGCCCTATCTCCCCCATAGCCGCCCTCGAACGTTCTGTGTTCCGCGATATCGCCGGTGTAAATTGGGGCACCCGTAGCGGGGATAGACACCTCTTGGGAGACGAGACTGTCCACACTGTGGGATCGGCTTGGCCGCTCTGGCGACTCCGCACCCACCTGATGGGTAACCTGTCCGCCAGTTGGGGTCACATCCTGCTGGACCCAGTCCTCCACAAAGCGCGGACACGCCCCCCTGGTCAACCCCGACGAATCCCCATGAAATAGCGAGCACAGTAACCATAATTCATTGGCAGTCCGCTCCTCAATCTGCTGCAGGTCTGGTTGGGTGGCCAAAAAATCACGGACATCCTGCTCGGTCAGCAGATGAAGCGGAACCTGTACATTGTTCGCCATGACGAACACACAGAGCTTACACAGCTCAAAACAAGCAAGTTCTTTCCTTCGTAACCCCAATTAAACACTGAATTTATCCTGGCGAGGTCGCCACTGTCACAAATCAAGGTTACTGTAAGAGGAGGACCCGGGCCTGCCTAACCGTAACGCAATGCCCTCTCTATAACCCTCAGTATCCCCGATCGTGAACAGACGCTACTACACGTCGCACTACGGGGTCCAGGCTCTTTGGAACCACAACAAGTGGGGTAGGATTCCCAATATACTTTTAGGCCGCTGTCTTGTACTTGTCTGACCAAATGGACAGAGATACTACTCCATCCCAATGAGGATAAATTCAGATCATAACCCCACAGAACAATCACTCTGGTCACAGACTCCTGCCTACTATATTATCAACAGTGCCGTGCTATGATCAAGAAAGGTGCAGTAACTGTACTAGGGAAAACCACCCTGTAACGGTTACCTCCATAAGAAGCCACCACCCCTCCTCTATTACAGTATGTCACCCTGCCGTGATCAAAAGCACCAGCCCAAAATAGAGAACTGTTGCAACACAGTTCCGGGTGATTGAAATGTGGACACAAAAACTAGGGTTGGATCACACTGGTCTAGGACTCCCTCAGCCACTGGACCAACAAAAGGATCACAAGAAGAAAATGACGGCACAGGCATATACAAGTAGAACACCGCAACCAGGCAGAGTCTACATGTATATCCCGATACGAAAATAAAAGTATTTCCTAATTGAACTCTCACAATCACAACCCCCTTCACTGGTTCACAATAGTTGGTCTAATACGGTCGGTCGGACCCTTGCAACAATAGTCTAGTTAGGCTACGGCATCAACAAAGATGGTGAACAATAACAGTGTCGGCAGGTACCCAGAGGTTCATAAACGAATACCAAAATAATGGCGGGCACACAAATAATACGGCACAAATACTATCTGGGTGACCAGGTGTTAATTACTTAACACCTTACGAGCGGCCTATGCGGTTTATTTATGTGTACCGCCCAGCGGGGTGTTTTTAGCCAAAATAGGGCTGTTTACGTGATCATTTTCATGCCTAAATAAGACCCAGAACGTAAAACAAGTATCTATCCCTGAAAGGGCATAAACAGAGCTTTCGAATGACACCATAACGATCCTTGTATGATGGATAGTTTTCTTGCAATAACCGTGCAACGCGAGTGCAAAAAGCAGGTAATTCGGTACTTTCGGTACATAATTGAGTATGTAGCGAGTGAGAGAGGGAGGAGGGAGCTGAGAGTTGTGTCAGTAGGTTCGCCGCGGTGGTCTGGAGCAGTCATACGCTCGCTAGTCTCCTGCCACCACTTGTCTCTCTCTCTCAGCCACATTACGTGCTGAAATTGCCACTCGAGTTATGCCGAGCGCCGCCACATAGTCCAGCTTTATTAAATACGACTTAAGTGGTGAGCCGCTAATAAAGGGTTAATAACTGACTCACTAAGTTAAACTTTAGATTAAGCAGTGAATTATGAAACTGAGCAAACAATATGCATTAGGTTACTAACCATTGATAGTATTAATTATTCAAATGATTACGCAAGTAATTAAAGCAAGTACGCAAGGAAGAAAACATATGGCTGCACCTGAAGGGGTTAATTAAGAAAGGGGGTACGAAAAAACTACTCAGTTATCGTGGGACTATACTCCCAGGCCGGTGACAGCTCTCCTATATATCCGTGGCAGTAAAATATCCTGGTAGGATGGTATATGGTGTAAATTCAGGGACACAAGACGGGAGCTATTATCACTATCACAGCCGAGAATACAGTGCGGCACTGTTCAAGCCAGGCCTTACAGCAAGAACATGGGCTAATCCATTACCAGGTAGGGGAGTTCCTCTACACCAAATGAAACCACTTTATACATCACCTTATTCACTACCCACAAGCACTATACCCATATACGGCCCCTAATCTGTTCCCAATGATATCAGAAAGCAAGGTATTACTCCGTAATATCGATGAATTATAAGTATATGCCTTTTAACCAGTCAAACTACCGAACTACTTAGCCGTTGGTATTGGCTCCCACGCACTTTGATTGACAAGGGTATTGGAGTGTCTCTAAGATACCATCTACTCTATTTCTAGTAGTACTAGCAAATCGGGTCATAGAACAATAAGTGCCGCAAATAAATAAATTAGGTTAGTGTTAAAATATCAAGGAGATCCGATGAAAGATAAAGGAGGTAGAAAAGACGTCCCTCCTAATCTGACTAGAAATATCCAGATATACATCAGGTATAAATACATAGGTTGGTTACAGACACAATGTATGGGAATGTATCTGTACGTCTGGAAAACAAAAGTGTTGTCACAACCTCACAGGAGTAATTACACGTTCCTGTGACAATATATATCGAGAGAGAGAGAAAGAGAGAGATAGATAGGTAGATATAGGTAGATAAATATAATAGCTATAATTACACGAGTGCTCAAAATATAAAGCATACAAATATTGGCAACACGAATTCGAAGCTCTGT